>JAQOOD010000009.1:2490007-2898041 GCA_029633175.1 Citrus glauca
ATGAAAGCAGAAAATGATGGATTTTCTTCAGTTTTGACTTAAATGAGGAGAGTCGGTTAAATAATATATTTTGGACAAATCCAAAAAGCAGGGCAACATACAAAGACTTTGGAGATGTTATAGTTGACACCACAGACCTTACGAATAAATATGATATGACATTTGCTCTTTTTGTTGGAGTTAATCATCACGATCATTCTATTTTGTTAAGATGTGAGTTGATTTTGCATGAGAACACAGAGACGTTTACGTGATTATTAACAAATGGCTATCATGTATGTCTAACTCTCCTCCTCTTGGAATCATCACAGACCAAGACAGAGCGATGAAAAATGCAATTGAGATTTTTTCTAAATATTAAGCATCGATGATATTTGTAGTATATTATAAAAAAGGTGCCCGAAAAACTGGGAAGGTATGAATAATATCATGCCATTAGATTTTCATTATATATTGTTGTTTATGAGTCACGTACTCCTATTAAGTTTGAGGAAACTTGGCATGATATGTTATATAAATATGATCTTGATGATAATCAGTGATTAAATGGTTTAAATTAAGAAAGATATCGTTGAGTTCCGTATTATGTGAAAACAACATTTTGAGCTTGATAAATGTGAAAACAACATGTTGACCCTCTCATGTTGTCACGCATCTCATCACTCCGAAAATTATTAATTGGGATACGTACATCTTCTGCGTGCTGGCTTTGAATGATTCATAACAAAAGATTATCAAGACGCCTATTATTATTAATAATTTTTCGAATGTCATTAATTTTCCACCATATGTCATTCTCAATGAAGCTTATTGGTCATTCATTTCCTTCGTGTCTTCGCTGAAACTTCATGTGCATTATTTCATACAACTTTAGCGGGACATTTTGGGTTGAATTCGTTTTCACGAATTACTGATCAATCAACCAGCACCGAAAGCTCGGTGTCAAAAAAAGAACAACTGGCACTGAAAGCTTCCGCCAAATTAAAAGAATAAAAGACTTGATTTTTTTTTTTTTTTGACACTAGCACTGAAAGCTTGTGACGGCTGACTAAATTAAATAATACAAGACGAAGAGGATGCCAACTGTTAATACAGACAAATATATTAATTAAGTAGTAGGACAGCCACTACACACACTTGTTTCCATGTGAAAATCATGGTCATATACTGTGCATGGATTCTATGTACTATGAGTCGCGTCCATATCGTACGGATACATTTTTTTTCATTCTTTGGTAGATCATAAATGTGATATCCAACCACACAAATTTATGTGACGCCAAAGATTGGAAAATGAAATTTGTACCTCATTTTTCATATGATGTCCTTTGATTAATAATTACTTTCAAGACTGTCGGCACAGTAATAGTTTTTTCTTTTTTTCTTTTTTTTCCCGCTTTTTAAAACAATCAAAATTTTCATAAAACAAACAAAACAGAATAGAGTATATTAGTGGTACATTTTCAGGATACACCTTCATCTAATGATGACGTGCGCACAACACTTTCGAGTTCTGAATCAAATTAGCTCTTGTCAATAACCCTCCACGCTCGGATCCGGTTCTTCCAATCAAGTTCCATTTGATATAGTAGCAATGATTACACAAATGCATTCTTAATTATACGGCTAGAATCTTACAGAAATTAAAAAAAGACAACTGTGAATATAGATTTACAAAGACAGTACGCTTTCGTACAATAAATGTACCTGTAAAAAGAGTATAAGGTTTTAAATTAAATATATTAACGATTTAGTATCAAAATAGTAAAGACGGTGTATTGTGCAGATGCAACGTAGAATGACAAGTTATAAATATAAAATAATATAAGTTGCTAACTGAATTGTGTATATGGATGGAGGTAAAAGTTAACTTAATACTTATATAAGTAAATTTTAAATAAAAATGAGTGGAAGGAGTTATATAAAAATTTATAGTGATATTATCACAAAAGATAAAAGAATTTAATACCGTACCACCTTTGTAACCTAGCTCGACCCATGTGAAGATTTGAAAGATTAGAAAATGAAATATGCATGTGATTTTTTATCTGATGTCCTTCGATTAATAATTACTGTCAAAACTGTCGCTACATTACTAGCTTTTGGCCCCCTCCTTCGGAAAAGAATCAAAATTTCCATAAAAGAGAAACCAAATAAAGTGATATGTATAAATGTATGTGCTGGGATGTACCTTCATTTAATGATGTGCACACGACACTCTTGATTACTAAGATACTATTTAGAATTAAAGTATTGTAATTTTTAAGATATAATTACTGTAAAAAAAAAATTATAATTTTTCAATAAAATTTAAAAATATATAATAAATTTAAAATTTAAAAAATATTTGATAAAATTATTAAAGGTATAATAATTTTTTTATTATACAAATAAAAAATTATATCAATATTTCTTTTAAATTACAATAATTACTATTTACCAAATATTTTTGTATTGTAATTTTTAAGTTACAGTTATCCAACATCAATTCCAAACGCATCTTAAATCACATTAGCTCTTATAAATAACCCTATATGTCTGGATTCGGCTCTTCCAGGTTCCAATCGATGCAATAATAATGATTCTGCACAATTTCTTAATTATATAGCCAGAATCTTCCAATATTAAAAAGTATATGTTATGTGAAGCTTGGCAACCTCGCACCCAAAAGAAAACCAAAATATACCATTAAAAAAAAAATTCCAATCCACCGTATATTTATATTTGAGTGGAAAAGAAGACTGCCATAAATATAGGTTTATGAAGAGAATATATTTTCACAAAACAAGTATACAAAGAAGAGACTATAGAGAAAAAATAACAGAAAAAGGGCTAAATTTTCTACTGAAGATAGATGTATATCTCTCTCATGTGGATGGAAAAGTTTTGAATCCTTGTTTGGAAGTGGTGCTGGAGAGAGAAATTTCGATAGGCAGGTTAACTAACACAGGTTTGTAATTGACAATTTAAAATTTAGGAGAGACAATGGACTTAAGAATTACTTTAGACTTTGCCTTCCTCTCACTCCTTTTTTTTTTTTTTTTAACGAAGTAAACTTTTGAATGAATGATATCACTAGTTTCGATTGTAATTTGAGTAGTGATAGGCATGAGAGTGAGCTGTTGGACCCCCCACCTGTGGATTGGATGAAATTCAATGTTGATGCAACAGTAGATGCAAATAAGGGTGTAGTGAGTTATGGTTTTGTCGTGGGCAACCATAATGGTTTGGTGATGTCTGAAGGAATTGCTCAAGGGGTTTTCTCTGATGATGTCGATTTGGCTGAGGGTGAGGCTGAGGCCTTATACTTTGGATTACGACTTGCCAGAGAATTTTGTTTTTTTCCACTAATAGTTGAGTCGAACTCACTCTGTGTGATTCAATTAGTTTCGGGTCGACTTAACACTTGTACTAAGTTATTTTGGTTTATTTATGAAGTGAAGCACTCAATTTCTCCAAAGCATTCTCTTTGGATTCGACAAATCTCAAGGATTTGGAAGACAACAGCAAATACGTTAGCAAAAGATTCTGTCTGTTGTAGGGATTCTTATGTCTGGTTAAAAAAATTTCCACCACACCTATGTTGTCATCTTTGAGAATTCTAGTCATAATGTTAATGGAATTATTTCTTTATTTTAAAAGATTAGATTATTGTCTAGTAAATTTTATTATCATCAAATCACTTCTCTTAATTTTACCTTATTTTTATTCAAAAGATAAGAGAAAAATGAGAGTGTATTAATGATTGTTTTTTGTCTTCTTAATAAAAATATAAATAAATTAAAGTTCTTAAAATTATAAAAATAATTTAAAAATAAACAATTAATGAGGAGTAATGCCACAGTAACCCTAAAAGAAAACTGCTTTCTTCAAACTTTTGTAAAAATAAGCACTTGAAAATATCGTTGGTTTTTAAACTCATCTGAAGCATATATTGTATCCAGAGACCAGAAAATGTTTTACCTGAAACAACAAATCAAATCAGCCGAAGAAGATTCTAAATCCTGAGCCACTGCCAGGTGGTGGATCTATACCATATATAACAAAATAAAACTGACCCTATCTCATTTGTCACAATTTCGACAATAATTTATGAGCACATATGCATGCAGGCTGTTTCATTTTGTGCTTGTACAATACTCAACGCTGGTGGCACAAGTGTATATGTATGCTTCTCTCTCGATCTGTCACGGCATTAACTGCCTTCTAAAGCATGGACACCGACGACAAAAATTTCTCTTCATATTCTCCCTCCAGCACCCCAACAAGCAAGAGAAGTTCAAAATCACAGCAAGCAAACAAGGAATTGATGAGTCCCACAATTGATAATGAGAATGAAAGTAACAAGAAAATGTGCAACAATAGCGATAATGCTTTAAATAAATATCCAACGTACCGTGGAGTTAGAATGCGAAGCTGGGGCAAATGGGTTTCGGAAATTCGTCGGCCAAGAAAAAAGTCAAGAATCTGGCTTGGAAGTTTCCCCACAGCAGAAATGGCAGCTCGAGCACACGACGTTGCTGCACTTGCAATAAAGGGTCACTTGGCTCACCTGAATTTTCCCGAGCTAGCCGACGAGCTACCCCGGCCAGCCAGTGCTGCTCCTAAAGACATCCAGGCCGCGGCTGCCAAGGCTGCTGCTGCTATATTTGATTCATCAAGAAGAATTGAGGCCAATAATGATACTCAATCAACGTGCCACGACGAAAATAAAAATTCTACTGATCATCATGATCATTCTTCATCGGATGACAGTGATAGTGCATGGTTCGACCACCTTCCTGATCTGTCTCTTGAAGGAGATAGTGCATGGTTCGACCATCTTCCTGATCTGTCTCTTGAAGGAGATGGTGGTAAGAACAGATTTTGTGACAGTTCATGGTGGCAACAGGCTGAATTTGGTCATATGGGGCTCCAGCTTGAGGAGATACTCTGCTGGGATTATTAATTAGTACTAATGGGAGATTATAACAGAAATAAAACACAACTACAATTAATCTCTGCTTGCAATTGTGTATGTTCAAGGTTATGAAAGTAAATCTTGACCAGTGTAGTCCCTCCTACATTCCTTTAATTAAGATATTTGGTGATGGGTCAGTGGTCGATGCAAATCATTTCTCAAATAAAACTGCTGCTAAGGTCATTTTTCTTATTAACATTGATAAAAGTAATGTCTATCATGCATTCGCGCCAATGTTACATCGTTATAAATTTTCATTACAATAATAAAACTTGTGTTTATTAAATAAAAAAAACTTGTAAAGTACAACAAAATATTAATGTATGGAGTTCAAGGAAAAAAATTCGTGGTTGCAGGGAAAAATTGGAGCCAATATATCCCAAATTTACATGTACATTGTATTAATGGAAGAAGCAATCTCTCTGTTGGAGCACAACAAAATGATTCTCTGGATTAATTAATGAAGGAAAGTAGAGATGTACTTTCATTGAAGGTAAAGAAGCAACTTGTTACTTGTCGTTAAAGCTACAGATTGAAGGCGAATTAATTTGCAGTCCATAGTCTCTATCTCTCCACAAATTGCCAAAAGAAAATGATGATTAAGTCAGCTTGCAGTAGGACCCTGGCCTGTAGGCTTTTTTTTATTAGGATTTTCAGTTCTTTCCCATTAAAATCAATATATGCCATTTATCTTCTCTAATATCCTTATTTCAGTATGAAAAGCTATCATCTTCCTTTTTTCTAAGTGAAATATTTTAATATTTAATTTAACTACAATCTAATTTCCTTTTCAATTCCCATTTATATAAAGTGTTCAAATTTAAAATTTTAGGTAGATCGCCACTTTCCCGTTTACAGTAATTAATATATACTACTTTCCTCCTTATTGTTTTTATAATGGCCAAAAACCCTCTTAATAGCATAAGTTCACAATATTATCCTTATTTTCAACTAATCTTTTATTTATATTTATTATAAATTAAATAAATCTCATGAATAGAAACTAAATAAAAAATTAAGCATTAAAAATAAGCAAATATATTTTGATATGAGCAAAAAAATTAATAATAAATTTTTTTGGCCATTATAAAAGCAGTTTAGAAATAAATAGTATATGTTAATTACTGTAGGGATGAAAGTGTCAATCCCCAAAATTTTATGTTTTCAACAAAGCAATAATTTTTAGGTAAATTATCATTGCACCACTTTTTTTTATCTTATATTCATTAACCCACTACAACATTCTAATATATTCTCTGCATCATCTTTCTTTTTAAATTTATATCAATTAACCACTTTTGCACTAATACCGTTACATAATTTAAACGAAATAATAATTTTAACCCTAAATAAATTAAAAAAACCATTTTATCTTATAAAAGTTTCGAAAAATAAAAAAATTACAACTATAAAAATACCCCTAAATTTTAAAAAATGAATCTAAAATAGAGGTGCTCAGTTGATTTTTATTAAATTTAGATTTTGTAAAATTTTAATAAAAAAACTGAATTGATTTATTAAAAATTTATAATTTTGTAAAATTTTATTAAAATAACTAAATTTATTAATTAAAAAATAAATCCCAAAATTTTAATCATTTAGGGGATTTTTATTAAATCCCAAAATTTTGTAATTATTTTTATAACTATAATTTTTTAAGAAACTAATTTTTGTTAAAATTAAAAATTTTAATTTTTAGATTTATTTCTTTATTAAATGTAGGGGTATTTTTGTAATTATAATTTTTTATTTTCAAAGTTTTTAAAGATAAAATGATTTTTTAATTTATTTAGGGATAAAATTATGATTTTTTAAATTATTTAATGGTGTTAGTGAAAAAGTGACTAATTGATACAAATTTCAAAATAAATGTGCTGCAGAGAACATGTTAGAATTTTATAGTGGTTGGATAAACATAAGGTAAAAGAAATGTGGTGCAATGATAATTTCCTTAATTTTTATTAATTCAATTAGTTGGCACCTATAATTGCTAAATCCAACCACATAGATTGAAATTTAAGATAAAATTTTAGAATATTTATGATTACTGAAAAAAATATTTTAATTGTAATTTCTTTAAATTGTTTTAATTATTATTATTATTTGCAGCAGCAGCAGTTGTTTTAACTATTGGATTATTTTATTTTTTTGAAAAAAAATTAACTCCTGGATCAGGCTTGGCAAAATTAGGGTTCGGTCTGAATTTTGGTGTTGCTTGGGACCGGACCGGATGAGAGAAATGAAAGCTTGGACCCGGATTAAAACCCAGTTTTTCCGGGTATAGTCCGAGCTTAAGCCCGGCACCTTTCGGGTCTCGATTTTGATCAAAAAATCCACATGTGATAACTTCAATTTTTTTTCTTCAATTTTTTCTTTCATTTCTCTAACAATGCAAATTTTAAAAAAGAAAATAATCAAATAAACTCATTCAATCTCAAACTTTAAAAAAGAAAATAGTCAAATACAAATATATAACACACTAACAATGTAAATTTTACACAAATAATAAATAAAAATTATGTCAATCTACTTTCTAATACTTAAATTCATTAAATTTTTAACTTAAACTCATTCAATTTATATATAAAATAAATAAATAACATTCAACAACATAATAATCACATAATAAATTTAAATAACATTCAACATATCATAAATTCATAATTATATATTTATATATAATATATTTATTTTTTAAAATTTATTAAAAAATTAAGTCCGGTCCGGATTCTAAATTTTTTGTATTTAACCCAGACCTGAACCTAAAAATATTCAAATTTAAGAATTTCAAACTTAAATTCAATTTTTATATACATGCGGTCTAAATTTCACCCGAACTAAATTAGTTGGATCCGGCCGGCGGGCTTTTTTGACTCCCCTATCCTGGATTAAGATATATAACTGATGCTGATTTAGCGACTCATAAGAAACTGTACAAGTCAACGGGATCAAAATATAAATACTGAAAACTTCAAACCTTTCCCGAATACGAAAACAAACGATTCTTTTCCTCTCCTTCGCAAAAATTAGGGTTTTCAAATTGGCACTAAAAATTCTGCAAATCAGTTTTGAAAAAGAAATCTAAATTAACAAAATCATGGAACTCCAACACAAATTCTACGGCATATTTAAGGGAACTGTAGAGAAAATCACAAGTCACCGCACTGTCTCTGCCTTTAAAGAAAAAGGCGTTCTCAGCGTCAGCGAATTCGTTCTCGCCGGCGACAATCTCGTGTCCAAATGCCCCACCTGGTCATGGTATCCTTAATTTTATCAATTTAGTTTTAATTATGATGAAAATCAATTCGTTTCATATTAAAGTTCAATTTTTTTCCCAAAGGGAATCGGGCGAGCCGAGCAAGAGAAAGTCTTATTTACCAGCGGATAAGCAGTTCTTGATTACTAGAAACGGTAATTTAATTAAATTTTCATTTTTGCTATGTTTTTTGTTTGTATCATTGTTAGATTTTAAAGTTATCATTTTCTTTTTAATTATATGAATTTCGAGGTTAATGTTTGACATATTTTCAGTGTTATTAAAGTTGGGGTTAGTGTTTTAAGTTAATAATAATGGATAGAGAATGTTGTTGTTCAGTTCCGTGTCTAAGAAGAGCTGCTTCGGTGGAGGAAGAGTACGAAGGTGCTGGAGGTGAAATTTTGGTTGATAATGAAGATAATGATGGTTGGCTGGCGACTCATGGGAAACCGAAAGGTATTGAATTTTAATGCGGCAGCCGAACGTATATGAACCAATCCATTGAGTTCAAATGGGGGAAAAAGAACTATAACAACCAATTTATGTGTTTAGAGAGTGACCAATAACTTTAGAATTTCCAACATAGTAATCTGTATATTTATTGTAATTATTGATTTCTTATCAATCATTTAGTGGGGTGAAACTGATTGTGTATCTTGTATTTACATCTACTATTTTGAAGGCAACAATTCAGTTTACGCAAATTTCTATCTAATACCATAACATACATGTAGGATTTAATATTTGATTACTTCCTTGTCTCTCTTTCATCTTCTTGTGTAGTTAAATGTGATGAGGATGAGGATGACAACTTGCCGTCCATGGAGGCCATAGAAATAAGCAAGAACAATAATGTTCGAGCAATTTCCACCTACTTTGGGGGGGAGGAGGAGGAGGAAGATATTCCTGATATGGCAGAGTACAATGAACCTGACAGCATAATTGAAAATGAAACAGATCCTGTATGTTGTTACTATTTATTTTGTTGTCATAGGTTTCTCTTTCTCATTTGTAGTAATAATCCTTTAGTTTGACTATTTATTTTCTACCCATTGATAGGCCCCCATTTGTAGTCTTAGATTCCATGGAATCATTTTGGTTATCTAAATATACTTGGACTGTCCTCTCTATGTTTGATTTACATGTGATATGTCTGATTACTGGGATCTTCTCTTAATTACCTTGCTTTAGAATTTTGTCAAGAGATCCTTCTTGCTTTCCCAGATCATGCTATGGACTTTGTATCCATCAAAGTGCAATTTCATCACAATGTCGATGTAAACTTTCACTAGGCTGCTGGATGGCAACACATATTTGCTTCCCTCGGCCTGTTGGAGGGAAGCAAAGTCTGAATCATAATGATACTTGGGTAATCCACCTTAAAGATTTTTTACCTGGTGATATTTTAGGAACATACCCTGCAGCAATTGGACTTTGCTTTTGATTTGTTGAAGTGTAGTTGTCAACATTTAATTTGAAACCAGTAGCTTAAGAGGGCCCAAATTTTGATAAATCTGCATAGTTGATTTGAAGAAATTACTGAAAACCATTTTTCTTTTTAACAAATTAATGCAGGCAACTCTTCCATCTACATATCTTGTGGCACATGAACCTGATGATGATAACATTCTCCGAACTCGAACTTACGATGTCAGCATCACGTAAGATGCATATAAATTTTTTAACCATCTTTTATATGTTAGATAATGTGCAAGAGTTTCGGAGTCTTACTTTTGGCAAAAGTAATGAATTGTAATGTGTTTGCTATAAAGCACAAATGTGTAAGGGATTTAGGGCAAATGAGTTGGTGTTTTTTGCTGAATTTGGGTATCCTAACTTTTATATAATAAGCATGCTTAGATTATAGGAATTGATAATGTAAAATCATTATGTAGGAATTGATAACGTAAAATAATTGTGTAGCCTGCAATATCATTTAATTGGCACATCAATCCTAGAGTTATGCTTGAAGTGAAAGGTTGCTTATTCTTTAGCATATTGCCATAATTTTGCTGCGAAACCATGAATTTGTGATTTTAAGAATTCTTGTTGGTTTGGACTCTTCATACCTATATATTTCATAAATGCTTTAAAAGATTTCCCTTTTCTGTTTGGCTCTTACTTCTGGGAATCAATTTTCAATTATTTGTACCCATGTGCTGTGATAATACTTTTCCAATGGCTTTTCCATGTGTGCACCCATTGTGATACTTGGGTGTTTTAAACCCTTGTGATGTCATAGTTCTTTTTCTATTTTCAGGTATGATAAATATTATCAAACTCCCCGTGTCTGGCTCACTGGATACGATGAGGTTTGTTATCTTGATTTGCACCTTTTGCAGTGGCTTTCCTATTTTTTCTTTAAGTTATTTGGTTATTATATAACCAAGGGACTATTTTGGTAAATATGTATATATGTATGGGCTGCCTTCTGATTCTAGTTGGAAAATGACGTATATTTCAATATCTTTTCCACTTTTTATAATTGCAAATTTAACTTGATCGATATAACCAATTTTAGGATAAATTGCTTCAGCGCTTCAACTTTGAAAAATAGAAAAAGTAAAAAATGAAAAAGGGGAAAAAATATTCTTACCACCAGTTACATTCAGCCTAATGTTTGTTATGTCACCATGAATGCTACTCAGTGGATGGAGTAACCTTGTTGTGCCTCAAGCCATAATCCATTTGTCAATTATCATGATTTTTACTGTTATATTACATTTTTAGGTTGGTTTTAGAGTATCCAATCTTTTTTTTTTTTTTCAATTAGGGATATTGTATTGGATTTATCTGCGTTTTGATTTACTGATGCAGTTGTTGAGTTAATTTTATTCACTTTGTTGAGCATTTTCTGGTGTCTCCACAGTCACGGATGCTTCTGAAAACTGAACTTATTCTTGAAGATGTTAGTCAAGACCACGCTCGTAAAACGGTGAGAGGAGGCCTTTACGTGCACTTATGAGCGCTTTTTAGAATTCACAAGAATTTGCTCATCTTTTCCCTGCCAAAATTACTTTTATACAGGTAACCATTGAAGACCATCCTCACTTAACGGGGAAGCATGCGTCCATACATCCTTGTCGACATGGGGCTGTGATGAAGAAAATTATTGATGTTCTGGTGTCACGTGGCGTAGAGCCTGAAGTTGACAAGTAATAAATATCTTATCCCTTCAATTACATGAAAAATTCATAAATGATTCTTCAATACATATATTTAGCATAATTTTCCCAACTTTAACTGACTTCTTTACAAATTCAACTGACTTCACTACCTGAAAGTGGCTTATTCTACCAATTTGATCTTTACAAGCAGGAGCTCATTAACTCATGTGGCACAAGGCCATGATTAAGAAAATTTATTGATTTATTAATTTCTTGTGGAGGGGAGCCTGAATTTGCAAAGTAATATACGTTTTTCCTCATTTAGATGAAAACTGAGATTTGACTCGTCGTTGCTTTCCATAGCATCATGCTTCCTATGTAATAATACTGTTTCAAATTTGAAATATATGTTCTCGCTGTGACAAACCATGAGAAAGCACAATCAGCCTGATGCGATTGATGTGAAACTGCCAGTCACACAGAAGTTTTTTACCTTTTATGACTTAATAATTGATGCACCTTGGAAGTTGTTGCTAAAATGTTTTTAAGAAACCAAAAGGAGTGATCTTAAAGTGTTTTGAATTTATACATTCACTACTTTTTTAGAAGTGTAATAAGGAACCAAAAGAAAACCACAAAGCTATTGTTAAACTGTAAAGATTGAGTATAAGATTTTGGACTGCTATTGCCTATTCTATAGATGTTACTTCCTGCTTATCATCACTATGTTTTCCGGCTAGCATATTCTTTTGGTTGTTTACATATTTTATCTTAATCTTACTTTCTAGGTACCTTTTCTTATTCTTGAAATTTGTCGCCTCTGTTATTCCAACCATTGAATATGACTACACCATGGACTTTGATCTTGGTAGCTCCAGCAGTTGATTAGAGGTAAATACTATTGGACCCTTATCTGTTCTTATTCTGTTTCTTTTTTAATATTTAACTTTTATTTATTTATTTTTATTTTTTTATAAAAGCATTGCTGTTCTGGGATGGTCATGATGGCAGTATCTTTGTGCTGGGTGCCAATTGGCTGATCTTAGTTTCTAATTGTCTTTTGACTTTGGTACTGTCATCTTGCATAAAATTGGGGCCACCCTATCCCCATTTGTAGAACTTTTCTTTTCAACTTGATTTGTATTTAAGCACCTAGATCACTCCCACTTTATCCCATTCTGCCAATTTTGTGGTATAAGGGCTGGGATGGCTAGATCGTCCTAGTAGCATGACATGCACCATAATTGGTAATAGCCCCAAACCAACCAGTAAACATCTGGTTATTCATTCTGAAAGTTTTATTAAAGTGCACCCTAATGTGGAGAACACTGTTGGTAATCTTTGTTCTTGAACTGTGAATTGTCCAACCAAAAGTTGGAAGTTGAATTCCTCGTTCCATTCCTCGCCCATGTGGTTTGACAAACCTGTTAGTTTTGATATCATACTAAATTTCCTCAAGGATATTTGCATTTATCCTGTGCATTTGATGTCTGATGGTCACAAATGACAATCAAGGGGTGAAATTCTGGACCTACTTTCCAAACATTTTTTTTTTTTAAAGAACAGCTATTAACAATGGGTGCACCACATTTGTTAGCTGTATAATGCAAGATAGTTGCCCTTAAGTAGAATGTGTGCTTCATCTGTGTATTGTTTTGAAGTTATTCATCTCTTAAAACTTTTCTTTCTTTTTCTTATGTGCTTTGGGGAGTTTTATTACTGATTCCTTTTGTTGGTTGTGCCAGACTGAAACCATGGAACTGAAGCAGTGTCTTCAAGTGTGTTCTTGACCGATCTATTGCACAGCAACCTTTCCCTTCTTGTATATAACCTTTCGCTTCTTCCACTGAAAATCGCCTGCAAGTGATGCTAATTTGTGATTTGTTATGTAACTATCATTGCGCTGTTACTTATTATGATAAACGGAGATGTTTGTTACTGAACAAACTGGCGAAAAATCGCTGCCATGTGGATAGTTTATAACAAGTTATAATATAAATGGAGATGTTTTTAACAAGTAATAATATAATACGAACTTTAATCAATTTCAGAGAAAGAAATTTATTTTTAATTATTATAAAAGTTTATTTTTTTATCATT
Organism: Citrus glauca; assembly: GCA_029633175.1. Taxonomy (NCBI): domain Eukaryota; kingdom Viridiplantae; phylum Streptophyta; class Magnoliopsida; order Sapindales; family Rutaceae; genus Citrus; species Citrus glauca. Next base: position 2,503,431 of record JAQOOD010000009.1, read on the forward strand.
ATTATTTATCAATTCATGATTTTATGCCATTTTAATAAAATTAGTTTATTTCCGTCACTTCATAACTGGATTTGATCCTGTTGAAGGATTTGGTCCTCTTGAAGCGTCTGCTGATCATGTTGAATCTTCAAACTAATTTTGTTTAGTTTTATCATTCAATTTCATGGTGGCGATTACTTTGGAATTCTACCAGTTTCCTTGTTCTTATTTAAGATCTAGTAGAATACTGCATTCAATGGTATATTCCATACAATTATGGGTGATTATGAGTGTGTTTGGAAGTGAAGTGTTATAGTTTTTAAACTATAATTGCTGTAGAGTAAAAGTTGGAAAAAAAAAATTTGTTGAGCTGTCAAAATTTAGCTACAAGTGTTATAAAAAATTTTAATAGTTGGGTTTTAATAGTATATCTATCTTACCACATTTCTAAATGGATTTAAACGGATTATAAATCTATTTTAACATTCTCCAATATCTTAATTGTTGCTTCACCTATTAATTATTTCAACTTCAATAAATTATCTCAAGCTTTTGTATAAGCAGCAAGTGCATTAATCATATCTCATGTATTTTCTTCGCACAAAATTAATTGATCACAAATAATTCATGTTTTATCACACGTCTTCAAATAAATACAAAGAAAGACATGTCGTTCATTTTTTTTTAATTTTTAGAGAAAATATTTACTATTCATCCTCTTTTTAATTTTTTTAAAAATACACAATTCTTCCTTTTTTTTATTAGAATCCACCTAAAGTTACATTTTGTTTCACTTTTCCACTTCCGTTTAGAATCTGTTAAGAAAACTAACGGAAATTTTAAAAAATGACCAGTTTACCCCCAAAACGAAAATTACAATTTCACCTTAAAAATTATAAAAAATAATCAAATTAAATCTAATTATTTTCTCCATCAGTCAATAAAGAAATTAATTCCACAACCATCAAATACAAGGTTCTTTTTAGTATGTTTATAATTAGAATGATAAATTATAACAGTAATAATCAAAATAGGTCAATCTCGCAAACCATCAATTGAATTTAAGATAAGTAGAGTTTTATTATTCATTGAGTTATAATCTCTAGTAGTTAAGTTTTTTTTTATAGTTCATTAACATACCAATAATGATATTCATCATTAAATTTGATTATTTTTTGTATTTTTTAGGGTGAAATTATAATTTTCGTTTTGGGGGTAACATGGTCAGTTTTGTAAGTTTTCGTTAGTTTTCTTAACGAATTCTAAACAAAAGTGAAAAAGTGAAATAAAATATAATTTTAGGTAGATTTCAACTAAAAAAAATTATGTATTTTTAAAAAAATTAAAAAAATAAATAAACGGTGGACATTTTTCCTAATTTTTATTACATCTTTTGAAAGGCAGGAGAAGGCAAAATTTCTTATTTGCTTCAAACGTGCGTGGATTATCAATCAATTCTCTTTGTCATCTTGTTTAAATTACATGGGGCATATGATGTGATATATCACGTATCAGCATGGTCTTTTTGGAGAGGCACACGACAGCCGACAAAACTTTAATTTAGATGCACTTTCACATGCACAAATAGAGATCTTAATTCAAATTGACTGAAACTGTTCTTGCTAATGAATTCACTAATTAACTCAAGCTAAAAATCAATAATCAACCTTTTTCTTTTCTTTTTCTTTTTTTCTTTTTACAATATCATCAATCAATCTGTAAATTTGAATGATTTGTATTGAGAGAGACCTGTATATCATTTTATAGCTTGAATGATTTGTCGTTAACTTGTTTGAATGTAACTAGCACCACCACATGCCACAACAGTTTAATCTTTCTAATTTTCTTTAGTCGCATGGTATAATGTTTTTGCATATTTCTATATGCTTTTAAGGTGCATTGGAATTTACTTGAACTGATAGAAATCTAGAAGTGACTGGAAAATTATTACTGATGATGTAGAAGAAGAAGAAGGTATCGGTAAATGCTATAGCCTACAATCATTCAAATTGATTTTTTTTTCTTACCTTTTTTTTTAAAATTAAACTCGAGTGGTCAATTAAAGAAAATTAGTTTGAAAAACTATTCAACTAAGTCCTTAGAAAAAATATATTTTATACTGTACTTATATAGTAATCCGACGCATGATTATTTTAAAATTAATTAGGATTTAATTTATGCACACAGAATATTAAACTTCGCAAGGCGAAATTAATATATTAAGTATCGATAATTCTTACTAGTTGAAAAATAGTTCAAAACTCATAAGAGTTTTGAGCATCCTACTGAAGTAGGAATTGATCTCAAACTCTTTTGGCATGTTTTTACATGAAAAGAGAATTAAAAAGTGAAAAAAAATAAGTAAAAATTAACCTGAGAGTTATTCATAAGATAATGCATTATTCTCTTGAATGGAATGTGCATTATTTGAACATTTGACACCTCAGTGTCCTAATGGGATCTTCTTTTATGTCCTAATGGGATCTTCTTAATGGTTTTAGATATTGTTTAGTATTGAGATACTGTAATTTTTGTGGAAAAAAATTATATTTATAAAATAAAAGTTAATGGTGTGTAGTATACATGAATTTTAATTAATAATTTTGATAAAAATAGTAAATATATTTTTTTTAATCATACAAGTAATAAATTAAATTAACTTAGTTTCCATGCCACAAAAACTATCAAACATTTTAGTTTTTATTGCTTAAATGTTACAGCTATCTAATCTCAATACTAAACAACACTTTACACTAATTAAGAGGTTATAAAAAAAATTTGAGTGATGTGGTCTATGTGAAGGATAAAAAATATAGCAATGGATCGATACAATTGAAATTTAGATTTTAAATCTTTTAAATATTTTAAGAGATCTTGCCGATTGAATTAACTAATACTAATAGAATTTTTTATTTCTTAATTATTTTTCATAATCTTGTGTACGTGTACATTTATGATAATGCGTTTATGGATAATATTTAATTACTTATTTATTTATATCAAATAATTATCAATCACATCTTTTTAAAAGATCATCACAAAAATAAGCGCAGCAATAAATTCAAATCCAATATTTTCATGTGCATATCTTTAAAAAATCAATTAATATTTTCCTGAAAACATGCAAAAGATGTTTCATATGTAAACAAGTTTAGAATTTAGAACCCTTTATTTTGTTAAGTGTTTATGAGAAAATACTTGATAATGCTTGCTGGGAAGTTTATATCGTGGTAGTAGCAGTACATGTGCTAAAAGGCCAAGCAGATACAAAGCATTGTCTAATCAATCACACAATATTAGTTTTTTCTTGTCAGATAATCGTGCAATATTTATTGATCACAAATGATTCATCAACACGACTGAGTGTCTCTTCGAGGGTGAAAAATTTATCTGCAGTTGTTTTTATCTCTTCTGGAAGTTCAGTTTTGCTATTGAAAATCCAAAATCTAATGCACATATTAGAGGAAATACAAGAAGTACAACAGCTAGACGGGGAAAATCATCATATTTATAACCATAATAACTCTGCAAGAATGCATTGATTGCCTTGGTCTCTTCGCAGGTTGTAATTTCCTCCTTTTGTATCTCCATATTGTGAAGAAATGATACCTTTTATGGACCATGTTGTGGGACAAATCCAATAAATCTATATCCACCATTTTGGTATTTCCAGCAAACAGAATTTACAATTCTTGTGGAAGCTGACTTGAAGCTTATTGTAAGTGTAAGAAGAATGTGCATATGCTGTAGTATGCGCAAATTTAACCATGTTGCATTTACATGAAATCAAACTCGCAGCTCACAACTCATGTAACTTTTGCTATTTGTTTCATATGACATTTGGCAAAATTCAGCCATGTGAAGAGAACAGGCTGAGTTGACTTACTGGTCCTGAAACAAGCAGAAACTTGTAGACGCTGAAGCAACTTGGGCAGTAGGGGTCACTGATACAAGCAGCACGCCAAAGTTAGTTGAAGAAGAGCACGAAACAAAACATGCGGTAGCAGTACCAAAATAATTTGTACACCGACCAGTGGAAATTTATCGCTGGACATGTGATTATAGTAATATATATGGTATTTCTATTATCGCCTGCAGAGTGAAGAAAAATATGTTTCTTTGTGCACAACTGTGCGTTTGGTAACTATGAATGGAATAAGAGGCGAATAGTTTCCTATTCCAATCATTAGGCATTAGCATGAAAATGAACAGAGATCCCAGTATGGTGAAACGATCCTGCTCGTTATTTCTACAGAGCAAATAGCATGACATTTTAGATTGCACATGTACAGTCCCCCAGTAATAATGTTAAAAAGCTCGAGATTCTGTCTTTGGATAGATTAACGTTTCGTTCAGAAACAAATTGCTGGATAAAATAAGAAGTGTGACTTAAATGTTCTGTCCCTTTTGGCATAGAAGTGCTCCAAGTAGTAAAGAATATATGACAGCTAAAGGCAACAGTTGTATTTGGGACTTCTCCTGTATGGAAGGTGTTCTGTCCAAGGCATGCTTTAAATCGCTACAATCCGTTTTGTGGAAAGCGGGTAAAAAGAAGTAGTTCTTGTGACCCCTGTGCTGGCAGGCTCAATTATCTGACTAGTTCTTTGTTTTTCCTTCATAGAAGAAAAGAAGAAAGAAAGAACAAATATTAGTTTGTTTCATGCCATAGAGTATACAAAAGAAGAACCGTCTGATGGCCAATTATCAATAAAAGCAAAAATCTTGACATCTTGACACAAATCGAAAGCAAGTTGACCTTCTGCAGAAGGGCTTGTGAACTGTGATATCCATGTTGCCGGATTGTAATTTTCTTTGATTTTTCGCACCCCAGAAAAGATATAAGCCTTAAATCTTAAGCTTTTGTTTTTGCAATCTGTAGTGTGCTCTCGTATATTGCTAACTCTTTTGTGCTTACCTCGAAACGTTCAATAAGCTTGCTTGAATTCTGAACCAGTTCTCTGAAATATATAAATTTTCCTCCTCTTTTCATCAACATCAACAGCAGGATTTATTATTTGATAAATGATTTGGCAGAAACATGGAATTCCACTTTGTTTACTTAAAGCTTTACCCATGAGGTCCAAACACGTTAGCATTGATCGCCAAGAATTTAGTCATGCAATAATCAGTGGCAGTGGGAACTTACATCTTTGAGATTAAACAATCTTGAAAATGATGAAGTTGACAATGTTGTATTGTTGCAATTAGTTTTTATCATGATGACAATGCTATATTTGCTGCAGGATTTGAGTAAAAATAAAAAAAGCAAGCTATGATTATGTTTTCAATAATTTCCTGAAAGATTATATGAACAATTTGTATTTGAATTTTAGATTATATGAACAATTTATTTTTGAATTTTATGATATGATATATATGTTAAAGATATGTAGGCAGATTTGTTGGCTTTGTTTGTTTCTTTTCTCTGTATAAATTTAAATACTGCAACAATGAATGATATGCAATTAACAGTCCCAATATTTCTGTATTCTCTTTTCTTTGTTTAAAACCAACAAAGTGGTATCAGAGCCCTAATTCTTAAGGGACATGTACTGTGTGAGTGAATCCATAGAGGTTTCCTACACTAAATCAAACATTTAGCTTTCAATATGGCAGGAAATGGTTTCTTATTTGTTGCTCTAGTTTTCACAAGTGAAAATTATCAAATATAGGTTGCGAAAATGGAATCATACTTGCAAGCATGTGACCTATGGGATTTAGTGGAAGTAGATCCTGAGGATCCACCAATAGCTCATATGAGGAATGACAGAGATATAAGGCCAAGACATGCATCCACTCTGCAGTTTCAGAGACAATTTTTACAAAGATCATGACATGTGAAATAGTGAAACATGCATGGGATCTTTTAAAGCAAGAATATCAGGGAAACATTAGGACAAACAAATATAGGTCATGAACCTGAGAAAGGAATTTGAAATGCAGAAAATGAAGGAGACAAAAATAGTTAATGACTATAAAGATAAGTTGATGATGATTGCCAATAAAATTAAAATGCCAGGGGAAGAGTTTTATGATAGAAGGGTTGTAGAGAAGATTTTGGTGACCTTGCCTCAGAGATTTGAATATAAAATCTCTTCACTTGAAGAGTCGAGAGATATGTCAACAATAACATTGGTAGAGTTCATCAATGCACTATAAGCTCACAAACAAAGGAGAGCTTATAGAAAAGAGGAGACAATTGAAGGAGCATTTCAAGTGAAAAAGGCTGATCAAATTCAAAGAGGCAGCAAAGAAAAGAAACAGTGGAGTAAGAAGAATTACAAAAAAGGGGAAAGTAGCATCAATAAAGGCAACAAGAGCAAGCACTTCGCATGTCCTCACCGTAAGAAAACCCTCCCATCCACAAAAGAAATGTTGGTTAAGGCTTGACATTCAATGCAGGGCATGCAAGGAAATAGGACATATGGAGAGCGTGTGTAAACATAAACAACAAGAAGGACACTAAGCTCAAGCAATAGAACAACAACAACATGAGAAATTTTTTGTTGTATCTTGTTTTTTGAGTAACAGTTCAAGTGATGATTGGCTCATAGACAGCGGATGCACAAATCACATGTCTTGCAAAGAATCTCTTTTTAAAGAAGTAAACAAGTCAGAAGTGCCAAGAGTTAAAGTTGGCAAAGGGCAGTATATTGAAGTGAAAGGTAAAGGGACAGTTGTATTAAAGAGATTAACAGGTATAAAGTTAATTTCTTATGTATTACTTATTCCTAAAATTGATCGAAATATGTTAAATGTGGGACAATTGCTTGAGAAAGGTTATTTTGTTGTATTTAAGACTAACATGGGTGTCATTATTGACCTAAATGGTGCAGTGTTGTTCTCTATGAAAATAAACAACAAACGTTTCAGCTTAAATTGAAACAAGGATGAATCTAGTGCATATCAATGTACCATGAACCAGGCTGAGTTATGCCACAAGCGGATAGGGCATTATCATTATTCTGTATTAGATTACATGCAGAAAAATTATCTTGTGCAAAGAATGACTTTCAATGGAGGAGGAGTATATGTGAAGTTTGTCAGATGGGAAAGCAAGCTAGATTGTCATTCCCTGTTAATAAGGCATGAAGAGCAATTGAAAAGCTTTAGTTGATCCACATAGATGTTTGTGGACTTATGAAAACTGCATCCTTAAATGGTAATAGGTACTTTATGGTTCTTATTGATGATTTTAGCAGAATGTGTTGGGTCTATTTTCTCAAACAAAAGTTTGAAGTTGCTAGTGTGTTTTGGAAGTTTAAAGCATGGATTGAAAATCAAAATAGCTATAAAATCAAGATGATTAGGTCTGATAATGGGATTGAATATATAACTGATAAATTTGTTAAGTTTTGAGAAGCTGGAGGGATTGAACATCAACTTACAGCAACCTATACACCTCAACAAAATAAAGTCAATGAGAGGAAAAACAAGACAATTATGGAGATGGCTAGATGTCTGTTGTTTGAGAAGGAAATGCCAAAAGCGTTTTACAATAAGTCTGTCAATATTGATGTATTTTTGCAAAACTGGTTACCAACAAAGGCTTTAAAGTGAAAAACACCTTTTGAAACATGATTTGGTTTTAAACCATCTATTCAGAACTTGAGAATTTTTGGTTGCTTGTGTTTTATTCATGCTCCAGATGCAAAAAGAGAGAAAATGGATCAAAAGGCAAAATATGGAGTTTTGTAGGATATAGCACTCTCATTAATTACAAAGTTTATCAACCTTTAACGGGAAGAATCATAGTAAGTAGAGATATTAAATTTGATGAAGCCGGAAGATGGAATTGGGCAACAGCTGAACTTGAACAAGTTTATGAAGAAGAAAAAGCACCAGAATTGCAAGATGATGATATAATTAATGATGAGCCAATAATAGGTACCACACCACTTATAGAAATTTATCAAAAGTGCAATATGGCTATGCTTGAACCTGCAGGGTATGATAAGGCTGCTAAGGATCCAAATTGGCTTGAAGCAATGGAAGATGAGATCAAGATGATTCACAAGAATCAAACTTGGGAGTTGGTGGACAAACTACTATACAAGAAGGCTATGTGAAATGGGTTTATCGAACTAAAATTAATGCTGGTGGTTCTGTAAACAAATTCAAAGCAATGCTGGTTATAAAAGGTAATGCTCAACTATTTGGTGTTGACTTCTCTGAAACTTTTGCACTTGTAGCATGACTGGACACCATCATATTGCTTTTAGCACTCGCAGCACAAAAGTAGTGAAAAATCTAACAGCTTGATGTAAATCAGCCTTTTAAAATGACTATTTGGATGAAGAAATCTTTATTGAGCAGCCTGAGGGTTTTATTGCAGATTTAAAAAAAGTATACTTGTTAAAAAAGGTATTATATGGCTTGAAGCAGGCCCCAAGAGTCTAGTACAACAGAATTGACGATCATTTGCTGAACATAAGCTTCAATAAGAGCATGAGTGAATTAATTTTGGATATTCAAGTAATTAATCATGAATTGATTGTTGTTTCACTTTATGTTAATGATTTGCTTGTCAAATGAAGCAATAATTTGGTGAAGCAATTTAAGGTTCAAACTATGTAAGCATTTGAAATGACTGATCTATGAAAGATGACTTTCTTTCTAGGTATGGGGATTCAAAAGTCACAGCAAGGGATCTTCATTGGACAACAAAAATATGCTAAAGAAGTGTTAAAGAAATTCGACATAGAGGATTGCAAGTCAGTATGTACTCTTTTGGCTCAAAATGAGAAATTTAGTAAAGATGATGGTGCTAAAAAGATTAATGAGGCATTATATAGGAGTATTATAGGTTGCTTGATGTATTTGACAAAGACAAGACCTGATCTAATGTTTGTTGTAAGTTTTTTGTCCAGGTATTTGCATTGTGCAAGTGAATTGTACTACAAGGTTGCTAAAAGGGTACTCAGGTATATTGAGGGAACTTTGGATCATGAAATAAGATTTGAAAAGGCAGACAAGCTAGTCTTGCATAGTTTTGCTGATAGTGATTAGGTACGATCATGTGATGATGTGAGAAGCACATCAAGCTACTTGTTTAGTCTTGGTTTAGGTTGTTCCTGTTGGAGTTCAAAGAAATTTGACATAGAGGATTGCAAGTCAGTATGTACTCTTTTAGCTCAAAATGAGAAATTTAGTAAAGATGATGGTGCTAAAAAGATTGATGAGGCATTAAATATGAGTATTATAGGTTGCTTGATGTATTTGACAAAGACAAGACCTGATATAATGTTTGTGTGAGTTTGTTGTCCAAGTATATGCATTGTGCAAGTGAATTGTACTACAAGGTTGCTAAAAGGGTACTCAGGTATATTGAGGGAACTTTGGATCATGGAATAAAATTTGAAATGACAGACAAACTAATCTTACATGGCTTTGCTGATAGTGATTAGGTACGATCATGTGATGATATGAGAAGCACATCAGGCTACTTGTTTAGTCTTGGTTCAGGTTGTTCCTATTGGAGTTCAAAGAAATAGGAAATCGTAGCTCAATCTACCGCTGAGGCTGAGTATATTGCAGCTACTGCTGCAGTCAATCCAGCCTTATGGCTAAGGAAGCTTATGACAGATTTGAAAATGATTCAGGATAATCCAACTGAAATCTTTGTTGATAACCAAGCTACCATAGCAATTTCTAACAATCCAGTGCTCCATAGGAAGACAAAGCATTTCAAAATTAAGTATTATTTTGTTAGCAAAGTCCAGAAGAATAATGAAGTAAGGCTTGTGCATTGCAAGACTGAAGAATAATGGGACTGTCAAAGTCTAGATTTGAATTGTTGAAGAAAAGAATTGGTGTTTGCAGCAAAAACAGCAAGGAGGAGTGATGACAATGCTATATTTGCTGCAGGATTTGAGCAAAAATAAAAACAGCAAGATATGATTATGCTGTCAATAATATCTTGCAAGATTGTATGAACAATTTATTATTAAATTTTATGATATCGGATATATGTTGAAGATATGTAGGTAGATTTTTTTGGCTTTGTTTGTTTTTTTCTCTATATAAATTTAATTGCTGCAACAATGAATGATATGTAATTAACAGCTCCAATTTCTTTGTATTCTCTTTTCTTTGTTTAAAACCAACATATCATGAGTGAATAATAGCTTTTCTATGTGCAGGAGCTGCATTTGTTAATTATCTCATCAAAAGACTTAAATATGTCAGTACTTGGCTAGTGAACGGTGCATATTATGGTCCTGTTTGTACGTTCTGTATTTTTAACAACTCGCATGACAATTGCAGCAGCTCTGGAATCTAGACCTGAGGAGGGTTCATCCATAAATATTATGGATGGATTGGGCGCAAGCTCTCCTGCTATGGTTAGCCTTTTCCGCTGCCCACTAGATACGCCACTAATACCACGGATTCCTACTAAAGTATCCTTGATTTCATCCATCTCAATCAGTTGAAGAACTTCTGCTACAAATTCCTGTTACATTAATGGTGAGTTGGGGCTATCTTATGTCTGAACCTTTGCCAAAAAAAAAAAAAAAACTTTTGATTTGATGATTATTCTAAAATCCAACATACAAAGTTTGAAATAACCTTACAGATTTTGTATGTGTATCAATCTGAGCTGGCGAGCGTAACAAAGCTAATTAAGTTATTGATTCTTCAACAGTAATCTGTTGCGAATGTATGTCAGTTTGCTCACAGTAACCTAATATTCTTGCATATGTTTTTTGGACCGTCCGGTACCCTTCACTCTTGTCTCCCCTTCAACCATACCATTCGTCTTTCTTCCAGAAAGCATATTCATCAATGTTGTTTTCCTGGCTCCGCCAATACCCAGTAAAGCCGTAAGAATTCCAGGCGTAAATGCACCTGTAATATCTTAAAGAAGCTTTAGTCTATGAGGAAAACCTTTATCTTCCAATTTCTGGGAAGTACGTAAAAGAAATTTGATGAATTTTAACCTATCAGAATTTTAGAAAATGAGAGTGCTCATACAAAGTAGTACAATGTAATTACCTTAGAAGTATCAACAAAATCATTAATGTTGATTGAACAACATACAAAAACACTAAAGCTAACGATGTTATTTATGGATAGTATATAAACATAGATTCTCACCCTTTGTTTCTGTGCCTACAGCATATTCTATTGCATGAGCCGATTGCAATTTTTTTCCTTCAATTGTATTGCTTAATCTGTCTTTTCTCTTTCGGTTAGGTGCCTATGAATAAGAAATAATAGTTCGGGATCTCCCTGGAGCTGCAAAAGTTTCATTTTTCTCAGGTTAGTACAAAGTGGATAGCGCTATTTATTATTTGTCTTCATGATAATGTGTTTAAATTACCTTTTAGATGAGTCGATGCCGAGGTGAATATCCAATGTTGATGCTATCCAATAAAAATTGTGTCACAGAAGCTAAGCCCATGTTTGATGAGAACTTGATGTTCTATGGCAGTATTTGTAGATGAAATCTGCAATGGACAATTTCCAACGAACATTGATTGCCATTCCGCTATCTTCATCTTTCATGTCGTTAAGAATCTGTATGAAGTAGTCGGACTCTCACCTTTTGCCACCTTGGAGAAAGTAATTCATTAACTGAAACACCAATTACTGCATATGCTAATGGACAAATCCAAAAACCCCATGCCATCCAATCAGGTAGAGAAGCTGCAGCAAATAAAGGCTATTTACATACAATGAGTTGCTTAATATTTGTAGAATTCATAGTGCAACTTGTAAGTCATAATAGCCTTACTGTGCATAACTTAGAAAAGGCTAGAATAATCTGTTTGCATAAAGGAAATAGCTTGCAACAATCTGGAACTCACCTTTCGGGTTCAGGACTGTAACCTATGACATAATATGTAAGTATTGTCCATAGAAAAGGGTCTAACAATGAAAATGGGGCTTATAGAATTACAGCCGGAATGGTATAAGGCCATGCCGGATAGAACTGGAAGTGTTTTTGCTTGTAGAAGGCTCTTTAGTTTGGAACATGTTAGATTAATTTTATATTAATCTAATATTTGGGGCCACACATGAAATAAATAAAATGTGTGCGCTATTATTTAATAAACCAAGAATTAAGTGATTTATTTGAAATTAACTAAATGGCTAAGGGTATAATTGTTGTAGATTAAATATTATATATCAGAATTTAATTATCACTTTAATGAGGGACTGAAGTGATAATTATCATTTTATTAAAAAAACAGAGGTTATGGTCTCCAATCTCTCTTCATACTTTGCAATTTCTCTAATCCTTTAAGAGAGAATTCTAAACTCAAGCGAAAAGAGGAGATTGGAAGTTCATCTCCTACACTCAAGAACCACTACGAATCACTATAAATTCAAGTATGCTTCCGCTTTCGTATTTCTCAGTAATTTAATGAGGACTTAAGGTTTTACAGAACATTGATCTTTTCAAAAGTAATTTCTTCTTTTAAGATTGATAAAATTAGTTTAAGAAAAAACATTGATATTTGAATCGAAGTTTCTAACACATTGGTGAGAAAAATAGCTTTAAATCCGTACATAGTTATATAATCCCATACGGATTCTAAATTTACACTATAATTTCACATAGGTTTAATATTACTTTTGTTTTCATTGTGTCACCCTTGAGGTTCTTTATAAATTTTCATTTTAATAAAAAGTGAATATTATTCAGATTGTGTCTAATCAATTGACAATTTATCCAATGACAAATAAGTACAAAACTAAATTGACTTCGAGTTTTGTAGACTTTGATTGTTCGTAGGAGTTGACAAGGTGAGTTAGGAATGTTTAGATGGCTGAGTCTGACTTGAGTAGGACACTTGCAATTGTGCATGGAGTTTTTAGGTGGCAGCTAAAATCACAAATGGCCTTCATGCAACTCTGATTTGGAAAAATTATATTGGGGGATTTCTGTCGATTTAGGCTATATATATTTGGCGAACAAGTGCTGTTTTCAGAACAAATTCTCCTAAGTTAGCTTAATTTAGCTATTGAACCCAGTGAGAATTTTTTTAACGTTAGTTTTGTAACATATGCAATCCCCCAATCATAAATAAATACTGGGGAACATTGTTTTCAGGTTTCATTCTTGGTGCAACTTATGATATTGCAAGCAGAAAGAGAAAGTATATTCAACTAATTGCATGTCCTTTGAGCAAAACGTAGCATCAAACAGTAGGAGGTTGGGCCACCAACAAAAAATATAAAATAGAGCAATGTGGAAAATTTTCAATCCAAATGCATAATTTGGGATGAGTTGACAACAATGTAGACATATTTTTATGATATTGTAAAAGTATGTTCATATCATTGTCAATTTTTCAGATTTTAATAAAATCCAGAATCTTAGACCAACTCACCACTCATGCAATGATATGAATAGCTTAAATTTCTTCCAAATAATTTTCCAAGAAAAGAAAGCATAAACATTAATCACCACTGTTCAAAGCCCCTATTTCTACGTCATATGATCTTAATGAAGCTACATATTGAAATCATCCAATTTTTTTTTCCTGTAAATATAAGAGTGTATATACTATTTACTAATAGAAACTAAATTATATATATAAATCAGCCCCGAGTAGAGGTACTATCTGAAGGTGGGAATTATGAGCAGCTGAAGCCAACCAAGTTTCTTATTCAAGAAACCCTTGACAAGCATGTAGATGATGATGAAGATGATAACGAGGTAGAGGAGGAGCTTCCCTTCTGCTTTTGGTCACATTCCCTCAAGATTTCCTTTCTTTCATCTTGCTCACTTTGGCTTATCTCAGAATCTTTAACAGGAGCTCCAAACTGCATCCAAATGCATGAAATACAAACCAACTACATTTTGTCATCTTAAATTAACCAAACAAAACAAATTAAAACTGAGATTGTGATGCAAGACATACACATGGGATGACATTGGTGGTAACAGTCTCATTCTGATTTCTCGTTTGGTAAGTGTGGGGGCAGGGCATTTCATTGAGGTCAATCATTGAGGGTTTGGTGCTAGTATCTGTAGTAATAACGCCAGTGCAGGCGATGGTTTCAAACTGAGACATGGTTTCAGGAGGAAGAGGATGAGTAGGTTTTGTGACAGCTGCAGTCAGAGCGACAGTAACAAGACGTCTCTCAGCTTTTGGCTTGACAGGGCAATTCGGTAGAGGCTTAGAATTTGAAAGGGGCGGGAGGAGGTGATGTGCTGATGATGAGGCTGTGGAAGAGGAGACTGATTGTGGTGTAGGAATCAAAAGCAGGTCTTCAAGCTGGGCCACAACCTTGTTAGGCTGAGGGGACATGGCCATGTTTGGCCACAGAAAGGAACCCTGTGGCTTGCACATTGTGAACCCACTCTTCAGTCTTTCTATTTTTGCTACCTTCTCCTCTGGTTTCACTTTTGTTGTATCTGGTGCTCCTGTTATTGTCTTATCTTTGCCTCCCTGTCTGTCATCTGAAGTAAGTGATGATTCTGCTGGCTTGTTTAATTTTCCCACGGCTAATTTTGCCTTCTCCATTTCTTCCTGCATGAGTCACCATTTATTTATCCCAAGTCAATCTTCATCATTCATCTTTTTCAGAGATACTTTAAATGTTGTTAAAAATAAGTTAACATTAAGAGCTGAAGGCAGTTGTTCAAGCATTTCAAGCATATGTTGATCGTCAAGTAATGCCACCCTTTATATGAGAAGAAACTAGAAATGGAAAATCATATCCTGAAGAAAATTGAAACAATTTTTTCACTTCTTATTGAATCTGTAATTTTGAACTCTATCTAATTTCAAAGATTGCAAGGAGCTGTGAGGGTGCATGAATGAGCTCTGCTGGTAAAACATCCCTTTTGTTAGTATTAAAATATAAATTCTAAGCACTGGAAGACATCAGTTTCTTCACATTCGACACCTGATCACTCAGTAGCTTAAAGAGGAAAATACCTCTATTGTGCACAAAGATTGCGAAATTTCCATCATATTCTCATCAAGCTTAGCTTTCTTATTCTGCAGATCAGCGCATATCAGCTGCCAACAAAATACCAAACAGTTAACGACAGAGTACGAAACTCAGAACCCAATCCACTCTCCAATATTTACCTTCAATCGAAGCAAGAAACTATCATGCCCATAGTTTAGACTTGGGGTGGCTACAATAGCCAGATTATCCTCTTGCTTCTTGGAAAACAGATCTTGCATTTCCCTGTTGGTTTTTAAACACATGACAGAGGAAACAAGAGAAGATCAGTATATACCATCAATAAGACATTTATAGGAGCAGCACTGGAAGGCAGGCTAATTAATGAGCATATTTACATTCTTATTTTGGCCAAGTCTTCCTTGAGCTGCTTAAACTCCGCAGCACAAACAGGATCTTGAGCAGGATTATCACCAGGTTTCCAGCCAGGCGGTGGTGTCCAATAAGGATCCTGAACTCCAGCTTGTTTCCTAACATTAACCAAATCAGCTCTCTCCAACCAATACTCCATGGCCCCATCAGCATTGTGCCGCCTCCTGAACCTATCTTGGCCACCAGGTGCCACTTTCCCTGCCATGTGCTTCAGCAAATGATCCAACAAACCCGTGTCTCCAATCAATTTCCTAGCCTCTGCTCTTAGCTCTGGCCTCAGCATTGGCTTATGAAAAACTGCATTTTTCATCTTCATTATCTTCCACATATTTGTTTCAGCAAAGGCATACCTCTCTTTAGGCCATCTGGAGTTGGAGTTCTTATTGACAACCGTCTTCTTCTTCTTCTTGATGTTATTGGATAGCACATTAACATCATGGAGTTTTCTCTTAAGCTCACTGGTATCTCCCTCAACTACTAATAACTGACCAGATTTCAAAGCTTCTTCTTCTTCTTCTCCTCCTCCTTTAACCCCATCATAGCTAATCAATGCTTCTTCATTCTTCAAGTAATGAACTTTCTTTTTCTTCCCCCACTTCAGCATCCTACGACTATCAAGCAGCTCAGACCAGCCCACACCCTTCTTATTCTGATGAATCTCAACATCAAAAGAACCACTAAAACCCACAACCCAGAAACTCCACAAGTTCTTGTTCTCACCAATCTCATCAACAGAGACCCTCCTGTAAAGTACTTCACCTGCCACCTCAGGTTCCAACAAGTACTTTTCGTCCAGCGATGGCACCCTCTTTGCTCCCTGCTCTTTACCACACTCACCATCGCACAAGTGCAATCGAAGAGAGTTCACACTTGGGAATCTCACGGCCACTCCTGATCTGGACTTCTCACTCACCTTATGATTACGCATAAATTAATGAGATTATTAATTACTTAATTTCTGGCTTTTTTTGAATAATTTGATGTCTATTTTTACCATGACAATTCTGATTGATTTAAGCTGATCCGGGGCATTCATGGGCAGCTTTGTGGGATCAATCTCGTAAAATGAGTACACTTTAATATGACTTGTTGCAGCATCTATATATAAAGATGAATATTTAAGTTAGGGACAAATATGGAAATAAAAAAGTTGATATGAAAAAGAGGAAGCTATTTTTCTCTGTTGCCACCTTACCAAGCGTACAAGTTGGTGAAGACACTGGGAGCAGTACTTGTCTGCCCGAATATGCTCCTTTTCCGGCGTCGTTTTCGACTACTTGTTCTTGCGCTTTCGAGTTTATCATTTCCTGTCACCGTAAACAAAAAAAAAAAACCATATAATTGGTTAGAATGAAAATCATTTAACTGCAAATGGAACAATGTTTTTTCTCTTATTTTCCTTCGGTTTCTCATAATCCAAACAGCAAAAACTACACAAGTTTTCTTCATGATAATATGAGCAAGAGAAAGTAACGGAGAGAAATCGACCTTTGTGAGTTGTCACAAAAACGAGGAACTAATTATGATATAAAAACCAAGTTGAAAAACCTGCGATCAAATGATTTTTTGGCGGGTTAAATTTTGATAGAAGCTGAGATTATTGAAGAAGAACGAAAGAGCTAATCAATGAAGCTATAACCACAAGTTGTTAATGAGAGATGAAGAAATAAAATGGCGTTCACTTCTGCGTAGAGAAAATTAATGTACTGAGAGTGAGTAAATGAGATTTAGTTATTTAAAATGACGAGTAGGATTTACAAGTAAATATGAAATCAAGTTGAGGGGCAAATCTGGGATTAAGGAGTTGATATGAAAAAGTATTTTACACTGGCCGCCGCTGCAAATTGGCGAAAGACGCTGCCCGCTGGGAGCAGTACTCGTCTGGGCGTACGTACGTCGCCGTTTCGGCGCGTTGTCTCTTCTTGCCTTTACAATCAAATAACGATATTATTGCGTGCATGCGGCACTGATGTTAATAGTAATGATGAAGGAATATTTTCGGTTCATAGTTAGCAGTGACGAATCCGCACGTACTACAGAATGTGGATGATTTTTTGCAGAACGTGGCACGCGCTTGGTGCACGTGAGGGAGACATAAAAGGTACGTTTCCTGAATTGTGGGTCCTTGTGTTTGGGAGAATTTTGTTGAATTTTTAATATCAGCTGTCTGATTGGTTTAGAACGGGGCTGGTACGGTTGATAAAAAGAATGATCAGTATCAGTTGATTTTGAAGTTTCCACTCGATGGCTAGTCTGGGGCGCGTGTGGTTTTGGTTGAAACGGAAGCGTGTCGTTCTTGTTGGACAAGTAAAGTAACAGAAAAACAGTGATAGTGGGAGCGAGCTTTGCTTGCTCGTGAGGCCGACGGCTACGATTCTCGTCCGCGATCGCTAACCTGTGATAAAAATCAAATGGGCTGAAATGAAATCGATCTAAATGATTTAGAAATTTCAAGAAACTTTTTTAATTTATCTTTATTACTATATATGTGCTGCCGTCAAAAGAGGTAAAGTGGAGATTTTGTTCAGCCAGCTGGTTTCGGACTTCATGAGAATAAGGGAATATCCAGCACAGAAGAAGCCGAAGCCAAAGTTGATTTTCGTCGAATTAGATCGTTGCGTATTGGGTGTAGATGCATGGTGCTCGAACTGGCAGGGTTTATGTATGATCAATTTTTATGGCACCATGTTGCTACTTTAATAATGCAGTGGTTAAATGGGGTCTCAATTGAGTTTACATACATATATAAATAAATACATATGTACATATGTGTATATATATAAACTTCTTTCTAAATTATCACTTATCAAGCTTTATACTTTTTTTCACTATATATAGGCATTAGTTTATATAGAATATAGCTTGATACTTGTTTCTACATAATAAATAAAGTATTTTTTTTAAAGGTAAGGGGAGTGGTCAGTCCAAATACAATTTTTACCCCCTTATCATCCTCAAAAATCGAACATGAGTTTTGGTGAGGGTTACAATCAATCCAACAACACCCCTGAGGGCAATAAATAAAGTACCTTGATACTTGGGCTTAGATAATAATATAATATTGTCTAGTTAGGCCTAGAAATATGATATGAATATTTGGATATAAACTAAACTTCACACAGACCTTTAATTCAAAGAATAAAAAACTAAACAAATTATATTGAAATCACACATATAGCTTAAGTTTTTAATAGTTGGTACATGCCATAAGGTATAACCATTTTTTCGCTCTTTTGAAAGTTCAGTTTTGCTATTGCATACGTGAAGCCAAATGCATAAAATTAGTGAGAATACAAGAAGTTAATAGCTACAAAACTAAATCATCTTGCTTTTTACTCATGTATTAATTGTTACTTCAATTATATACATATATACATACGTATGTACATACATACACACCCACCATTTTAGTATTTTTCTGACAGTAAATATACAAATATTAATTTTGCATAGGAAACCTTGTGCTTATGCCATTTTGTTTTTGTATAACATTTTGGAAGGCTTACCAACAAGCGCGTAAATCAGCTAGCATCAGGTTGTTTTAACCTAATCAAGGTTCTCGGTTTGAGACTTGGGAATACAGCTGTATTAAATACTTGTTGAAAGAGTTTCGTCACCCTAATGGTTCTACCCAGCTTGAATCTGAATTAGTGAAGGCCTAATATAATTTTTGAATACCAAATAGTTTAATTCACATTCTAGAAGGCTCAATTAATTCTCTTATTAGTTCTTCATTTTTTTCCTAAAACAAAGGAAAAGGAAAAGAAGTACGCATGGTTTGTTAAAGCTTTATTAATCTCAATCAATTAGATTCAATTATGATTAGAAAAGCTTACCGGTGCCGGTGCAAATTAATGAGAGATGTTATAGAGCTAGATAAAATCTAAATTAAGTTTACCACGCATCCCCATATCAATCATCTTTGGTTGCAACCGAGCACCAAATCAACAGTTTGACATGGTACTCTAAGAGCATGGAAGACTTATTTTTATAATTTAACTAGAAAATAGAACCGCGCTTCACGCGGCTTTGAAAAAATAATTTAGTATTATCCTTTTTTCTTACTTTACACTTGATGAAACTAATAAAAAATATGAATTGATTTTTTTTTAAGATGAGACAGTCTTATAAATAACAAAAAAAATTAGCCAGCAATACAAATAAAGAAGTAACGCAAGATAAAGAATAAAATAAGAGAAAATATTATAGAGTGATTTTATTCATTCTAATTGTGTGTATACAAAACAAAAAGATGAGCTCTCCTTTTATAGTTACATAATCACTCCATGAAATTAATAAAAAAAATTATGAATCATCATTTCTTGTGAGATAGTGGGAGTTATAGGAAAGCTAAAGGTTGCTAATGGGAGATAGTGGGGAGACTAAGAGATATATATTATGAATATCTATATTTATTTTAATAAATTTATAACACTCTCCTTGGATGTTCATTACAAAGAATATGCCTCATTAAAATTAAAATCTTTACATAATTGTTATTATTGTAATAACAATCAAATTAATTATGAGAAGATGAAAAGCCAAATCTAAAAGAAAATTTTTCTATTTATTAGATAATAGAGAATATACAAAAATGAGAAATAGTGATGCCACATTACCTCCTCAAGTCTCAGCTTTATATATATATATATATATATATATATATATATATATATATATATATATATATTAAACTTCCTATATATCTTTCACATTTAAGAATGATGATTATTTCTTTATTGCTAATTAATTAATTCTCAAGACAATTAATAATGATTAATCTAAAAATCATGGCATTACTATTGCCCTTATTATTAAAAAAAATACAACAATGAATAGTTCCTATTTTGTTACGATGGCTGAGCTATGGGGGTCTATATCCGGGGTTGAACATGGCTTGGCAGTCTAGTATACACTGGCTTCAGGTGGAGGTGGATGGTTTATGTGTATATCAGATGGTGGCTAAATCTTGTCGTTACAACAATAAATTTTCTCCGCTCATTTGGTCCACAAAGGAGTTTCTAAAACGTGATTGGCATATTCGCATTAATCATATTTACCGTGAGGACAACTATGTTTCAGACCATATGGCTAATCTTACTATCTCTTTGTCATTGGGTCTCTACATGTTTATGATTTCTCCGAAAGTGTTAAGCCCCTAATTTTTCATGACATGTATGGGATAGCTTATCCCCGTTTAGTTTCTTCTTAGCTCTTTGTTGAGAGCCCCTTTGTAACAAAAAAAAAATACAATATAAGAAATGTATAATTAGTGTGAATGTGTGATAATCATCTTCATTGTTAGAACTATAGCCGTTCAATGTTCCTACTCATTAGAAAGTGCATCGAGAAACTAGCAAACAATTATTTTGTATGTGAGGTTACCCCGTCTATTATAAGTATCTGTCATTAATTTCTCACATTACCGTAAAATAAATTCAACAAAATTTACACAAAAAAGAGAAAAACGAAAAAGAAAGAAAGAAAGAGAAATGAAGATCAATAGATCCTTTCACATCATCCTTATCACTCTGTTCTTGTCAATTGCTACTGGAGATGATCACTATGTAAGTATATCGAAAATATCTTAATTTACGAATCTGCCATTTTAGGGTGGTTTAAATACCTACAGAGACTACAGATCACCAAAAACAAATTATTTTAATAATCGCATATATTCTCTCCAAATTTATAACATAATCATCCATCATCATCACGCCAATTTAATTTCTTAACATTTTTTAAATCACTTAATGAAGTAAGATTTTTATTTTTTTTAATACATTAATGCTACGCACGTACTTTCCCAGTCAATGTATTTTGGGTTTCATTTGCATGCAAGATGACTACTGCGTATACACTCTTTACGTTAAAACAGGGTCAAGCATTAAGAGCGGCACAGACTCGAAAATCAGCATAGCCATAGGCGACGTCGTTGGCCGGTCAGTGTGGGTTCCCGATCTTAAATCATGGGGCTTGATGGGGCCCCACCACGACTACTACGAGCGGGGCAACGTCGACGTCTTCAGCGGCCGTGGGCCCTGCATTGGATCACCGATATGCAACCTCAACGTGAGCTCCGATGGGTCAGAGATGTTTCCCAGCTGGTACTATGAGTACGTTGAAGTCACCTCCACTGGACCCCACAGATCGTGTGACCAGAGCGCGTTTTACGTATGTCAGCCGGCATGGGGCTGTTAATTTTAACTTAACCAGAGTATTCGATTCAAAATTTGGGAATGCAACTGCGATAATATACTTGTTAGGAGAGTTTGGCTGCCTAATGATTTAACTGGTTCAAATATGAATTAGTCGGGGATTAATGTGATCTTTGGATACTTGATGATTTAATACACCGAAAAAGAATTCAAACAAAAACAACAAGTGCCAAATTATTGAACTTCATTGAACTAATAATTTTCAACACATTTACGACTATCCTCGACTCATTTTCAGTTTAAAAAAAAATTACATACTATAATAATTTCATTATCAATTTAATCAACAATTTGAAATTTTTTTGTTTTCATGCAATGACTTAAATTAGAATAATTATTTGAGGCAAAAAAAAAAAGGTTACCACAAATAGTAAGAAATTTAGTTGATCAAATAACTCTACCTCAACTAGTCGTGTTTAATTCATATGAGAAAATCTTAATACTGACTTCATTTTTTATCTGAATGTGATAAAAAGACCGTGTAATTTTATTTTTGAAAAAGTGATAAAACCGGTTGGCTAATTAAAAAACTAAAAACCAATGACTTTTGCCTTAATATTTTTGAAATTTTAAAGTTATAAGATGACAATTATGTCAATCAATTAAATAATCACTTAAACACTCCGTTCAAGTCTAGTACATATATAACAAACTAAAAAATGAGCCAAACATATAAAATATTTTCCAAGGAAAATTTGAAAGTTTAGAAGAAAATTTAAAATTTTAAAGAGCTCAATTATATTATATTCAAATAAATTTCAAAGCTCAGGAGGGGCTGAAGCCCCTCATGGGCCTATACAAGATTCGCCCATGATCAAGACATTTGACTTTCAATTTCGGTTCCAACAATTGTGGGTCACTCATCTTTTAGACGATGAATTTTATAATTCATGAAATTATTTATTTACCATCAATGGATGAATTACCCAATTTTATTAGTAATTATAATAACAACTCCAATTACAACTACAACAACAAACTACAATTAAAATTAAAATTATGATTATAGTAAAATAACAAGATAATAAACTTCAGCCATAGAAATATACACCATTGTACCAATGGTATTGTAGGATGGATGTCCACAAACTTCATTTTTTTTTTCATATTTGTTGCAAATGAAATTGGAATAAGCCGCATTCTCATTAGTGTGCAGTGGGAAGTTGTCAAAATACTTGCTAGAGTGGACAGTCCTTAGTTAATTATTATCCTTATTATTGTTATTATCTATCATAAGAGTGGCAAAAATATTGATAATAATAATGATGAAGATGATGATAACAATAATAATAATGACAATAACAATAATTTAACATTTTAATTAGCACATAAGTACTAAATGATTTGTCATATATCTTTATGTGTATAAATGACTTGTCATTCAAAAATTAAAAAAAAAAAAAGCAATGCATCAACCATATTATTGTTGAGATTGACATGTGTAACCAGCATGCACTGACACATACTATTTACAACTCGTAGGTTACATGCTGATATGAAACAATCCATTGTTAAATTAATATTCTCGTCAACGATATGACGTACTCTTTTCAGTCTTGATGAGCGACGTGTCATTCTAAAAGTTTAATTCTGAATGATTTTAATAACAGTTGTTTGTTTTTTAATAGTTACATGGAACAATAATCATTAGAATTCTAATTAAAAAATTAAAATATATATATAGAAATGCAAGTGATCAAAATATTTGACTTTCAATTTCATTCCCAACTACTGTGGGTTAATTATCTATTAGATAATGAATTTTATAATTTATAAAATTATTTATTTACTATCCAATAGATGGGTTACCCAATTTTAATAGTAATTATTATGACAATTTCAATTACAACTTAAACAATTAATAAAAATTAAAATTACAATATTATTATTATAGTAAAATAATAGGATAATAAACTTCAATCGCAAAAATATACACCATTGTACCATGGCATTGTAGACTGGAAATCCACAAACTTCCTTTTTTTTTCTTTTTCTTACAAATTTGTATTATATGAAATTGGAATTGACTGCATTTTCCTTTATGTGCTTACTTTGTCTGAGAATTGGAGTGGACTGTTACATATTGCCAAAATATTCTTAGTTAATTATTTTTATTTTTTATTTATTTTTATTATTATTATTACAATAAAATAATGATAACTAATAATAATAATGATGATGATGATAATGATGACGACAATGACAATAACAATAATTAACATTTTAATTGGGGCATAAGTATTGATGACTCATCGTATCTCACTCTTTGTCTAAATAACCTATCATTTAAGGATTAAGAAGACACATAAACGAGGCGTCTGAATTATTATTACAACTGACATGCATAAGTAGCATGCCCCAGCACATGCTGTTTATGACTCATCCTTTATATTTTTTTTAGGAAATAACCTGTCTTTAGGGTAATATTATTGTCAATGACATGACATATTATTCTAGTCCTAATAGGTGATATGTCATCCTGAAATTAAGTTTAATTCCAAATGATTTTAACGAAAGTAAGATATTATTTATTTTTTAATAATTACATAGAACAATGATCATTATAGTTCTAATTGTAAAATTAAAAAAAAAACATAAAAATGCGAGTGATCACAACATTTGACTTTCAATTTCAATCTCAACTACTATAAATCACTTATGTATTAGACAATAAATTTTATAATTTATAAAATTATTTATTTACCATCCAATAGATGGGTTATCTAATTTTAATAGCAATTATAATAACAATTACAACAATTAAATACAGTTAAAATTATGATTGTGATTATCAGAAAATAGCAGGATAATAAACTTAATAGTGTAAATTGAAGATTATCATTCTATACAAGGGATGAATTGAAGTTTACCTTATAATATTAACACGTCATTAAAAAGAAAAGAATAACTAAATGAAATGTAAGGAAAAATTTAGACGTCTCACATGATAACATGAGCATAGGGTAATAACTTCTGCATAGGGATTTGTTTAATAAAATTATACGCGTCACGAACAAATGTTGTTCTTCCAAACCTCAGGGGAGGTGTGTGTAAATTACCCTTTGAACTAAAACAGACAATTGGGCTGATGGGCCGGGCCTACGAATCAACTAGCCTTAATCCAACCCGAACCAGAACCGCCTTGCTTAGGTCAGCATGAGCAGGCGAGATCCGTATCTGCCAGCGGATATACAAATTACAAGCATTCATTCATGCACGGTTGCTATTTGTTCACCCACTATATTAATCCTCCGACCGCAAGTTTCTCTCGAGCACAGTTCCGTAATTTTCAAAACATTCATATCTGAGACCTTCACCAACGAACGCACGCGCGCAACACCTTTCTCGACCCGTCGCTAGCCGTCACGAAAGAATCACAATCCATGGAGTCAACAGTTGAATCAAACCCCCAATATCAAACCCTAGATTTCAATCAAAACGCGCCGTTACCGCAAGACACCCTAGATCACGATTCACAAAACCCGCCCAAAACCCTAGCTCCTCCCGATGCTCAAAATCCCCAGCCGGCTTCCGAAAACGGCCACGACAAAAACAATGAGAACAGCTGTAACAATAACAATGAAGTCGCCGCAGCCGATTACATTAAGCAGAAGCCATTGCTTTCGGAAAATGGTCTGACCAACACTCATTCCGGCACCGATAAGGATCAGTCAGGTGGCGAGGAGGAGACCACGAGCAGACGACGACGTCGCAGCAGGTGGGACCCGCCGCCATCGGAATCAGGCGGCACGGAAGGTAATGGCGACTCTGGAAGCGGGACCAGGAAGCGGAGATCGAGGTGGGCGGACGATGAGCCGAAGCCGGTGATTCAGTTGCCGGATTTTATGAAGGACTTTACTGGAGGTATTGAGTTTGACCCGGAAATTCAAGCTTTGAATAGTCGTTTGTTAGAAATTTCTAGAATGCTTCAGTCTGGTTTGCCTTTAGATGATAGACCTGAGGGACAAAGGAGTCCTTCGCCCGAACCAATTTATGATAATATGGGAATTAGGATTAATACTAGAGAGTATCGTGCAAGAGAGAGATTGAATAAGGAGAGACAGGAGATTATATCTCAGATTATTAAAAGAAATCCAGCATTTAAGCCACCAGCAGATTACAGGCCCCCAAAGCTTCAGAAGAAGCTTTATATTCCGATGAAAGAATACCCTGGTTATAATTTTATTGGTTTGATTATTGGGCCGAGAGGGAATACACAAAAGAGAATGGAGAGAGAGACGGGTGCTAAGATTGTTATCCGTGGTAAAGGGTCAGTGAAAGAGGGAAGGTTGCAACAGAAGAGGGATTTGAAGCCAGACCCATCAGAGAATGAAGATTTACATGTGTTGGTGGAGGCAGAGACTCAGGAATCTCTTGAAGCTGCAGCTGCAATGGTGGAGAAGTTGTTGCAGCCAGTAGATGAGGTGTTAAATGAGCATAAGAGACAGCAGTTGAGGGAGCTTGCAGCTTTAAATGGGACTATAAGGGATGAGGAGTACTGTCGGTTATGCGGTGAGCCTGGACATCGGCAGTATGCATGTCCATCACGTACTTCCACTTTCAAGAGTGATGTGCTTTGTAAGATCTGTGGTGATGGTGGCCACCCGACTATCGATTGTCCAGTTAAGGGAACAACGGGGAAGAAAATGGATGATGAATATCAGAATTTCTTGGCAGAGTTAGGAGGGACTCTTCCTGAATCTGCAAGCAAACAAAGTACTACATTGGCTCTGGGCCCTGGCAGTGGCAGTTCTGGAAGTAATCCTCCTTGGGCTAATAATTCAGGCAGTTCTGGGACTCCAGGACACCCTGGACTAGGGTCAAATGGAGCTAAGCCCATCAAGGAATTGGATGATACAAACTTGTATATTGGATATTTGCCACCAACACTTGATGATGATGGTTTGATTAGGTTGTTTTCTACTTTTGGTGACATTGTGATGGCTAAGGTTATTAAGGACCGGGTTACAGGAATGAGCAAAGGTTATGGTTTTGTGAAGTATGCTGATATTCAGATGGCCAATAATGCTATTGCAAGCATGAATGGTTACCGTCTTGAGGGGCGAACCATTGCTGTGAGAGTTGCTGGTAAGCCTCCTCAGCCTACTGTGCCTCCGGGCCCTCCAACTTCAATAATGCCCACCTACACTGTTTCTGCTCCACCAGTTGGTGGCTATCCATCTCAGCAGTATGCACCAGGCGGTCCTCTTCCAAATCCACCAGCAGCGAGCTATACGGGGGCTCCTGTTCCTTGGGGACCACCAGTTCCTCCGCCTTATGCTCCTTATGCTCCTCCTCCTCCTGGGTCAACCATGTATCCACCCGTCCCTGGTCAACCAATGCCTCCTTATGGAGTACAATATCCTCCACCAGTGCAGACAGCTCCCCCTGGTGCTCCAACGGCTCCCCCTGGTGCTCCAACGCAGACTGCAACTTCAAGTGAAGCACAACAACATAGTTTCCCACCAGGAGTGCAATCCGAAAGTAGCAGTTCTGCTCCAGCTGCGTCAGCGAATATGTATGGGAGCTCCATGGCTCCAATGCCACCTAATGTTCAACCTGCATATGCCACTGCGCCATTAGGTTATTCACCTTACTACAATGCAGTTCCTCCTCCCCCTCCACCTGCTCCTGTCTCAGCAGCGGACCATTCACAGAAGTTGGGTAATGTGCCTTGGGCCACAAATCCACCAGTGCAGCCTCCAGTTTCCTCTGCAGAGAAGTCAAACTATGGTGCAGATGCTGAATATGAGAAGTTTATGGCAGAGATGAAATGATGTGGGTCCTTCCGATGCTTGTTTCCTTATCAGAGGTAATTGAACATTATTAGAGTTTACTTTGGTCATCCAAATGATGTTTTCAATAGATTTTGCATTTGGTTGGTTCAAGTGCCAGCCATAATCAGCTAATGATTGCTAAGATGGCGAGTATGGTTCAGGCCATATTACCTGAGTAGTAGTTGTAAATTGAGTGACCTTGATTTTTGAAATTAGCTAGATATAGTTGTTTTGGCTATTAGCCACTTAATTATCTTCTGGTCTTAGACATTGACAAACTTTTTCAGGGTGATTTATTACTTTTAGGGTTCAGTGATCTTACTTATTAAGTGTATATATTATAAGTGTTATGCATTTAGGCTGTAATACTTTCATCATGCATCCAACTTTGGATCACATCATTGGGAATTAGTTCTTCTCAGAGCATGATATTGTTGATGGTGGTAGGGAGGGTTATGCAGAAAACCTTTGTTATTAAGTATTCATTCCTTTTTGCTAAATCTTGTTTAGTTCACGTTTAACAGTTAACTCCATCCTTAAAATTTTAGTACGATTTTAATTATTACATGGTCAGTGGTACCAGTCAGGACAGAGGCCAGGAAATTCAACATTGCTGGCCTTTTAGTTTGAATAGTTTGACCTCTGTGCTATATCATTTTTTGTTTTGATATTTTATAAAGCATTTCTCACTTGGCTTTTGAGCATTTGAAGGTTTTATGAGGAGAGGAGTGTTGTCACTTTGTAAGTATGTGAACTTGTACTCATTGTGCAGTTTTGGGTAACTGTCTCTTTAATAATATCTAACCAATGTTTGTTTTGTTTATGGCAAATGTCTGTTATTTAATTTGAGAAAGTTTGATGTTACCTACAATTTTCTTCTATCATTATCTGTGTCAGATCTGATTATAGTTGGATAGTCTTTGCTCTTTATGGTTTCCACATCTTTTCTGCATTTCATCTCCACTCTTTTGTTATTACTCCGGTCTTTTATGGTGAACCTGGTTTGGTAGATAAGCATGTGATAAGCAGCATTCACGTTAATTTGCAAAATTTTGTTTACATCTGTTAACCTTTCCTTTTGTTATTATTGTATAACTTTTACAGGCCTGATGTTTCTTGGAGCACATGTGAACCTGATTTCTTATCTCTTGCCATGACTTTGTTGGAAGTTTGGGACTCACAACTTTAACCTTGATCTACTGTTATGCATTTGCAGAGATATGGCGTATTTCAGTTCATATGGTCGCCCTGTGGAGAAGGAAATTAATACCTAATGCTTTTTTGTTGGACTTAATATTGTTTTATTATGGATGGTTATTACCTCTTTATTATGTTTGGCGACTAATGTTTACCTTTTATTAGTTTTTGTGAACTCGTTACTGACATTTTCTGTTAATTTTATTTTTTTGGGTTCTTTAACTGTTTTGGTTGCTTTGCTCACTTTTATTTGGTGATAAGCTCCTAGTTTGAGGTTATATCCTAGCTACTTGCCTGCTTCTGAAGTTTAGGCATGCTTCTCTCATTGTCTTCTCCACAAGGTAAGCATGCCTTAACAGAGGCATTTGGGTATGTGGAAGCAGCTCTTCATTTCTGCCACTTTGTATAATTTTTCTGATTTTATCTCTCTTTTCCATAGCAATTCTGATGTCTCTTTCCAGTGTGGCAGGTAAACAACTCTTATTATTGGTTGTCAGTGGATTCTGAATATTAATTGTGGGTGCATCTGAGTGCCTTTTCTAGTGATTGTCAATTTGGTTAAGAGTTTATATCTGCAGGATAATTCTGTAGAAACCTAGGTCTTAGCATTGCGTGAATGTAGATGAAATAATTTAATGTGATAAGTTAAGGTAAGAAATTGTACATATTTGTGCAGAGTAATATGGTTTTAGGCTTTTGGTGGGAGCATTAGATTGATGGCGACAGTTAAGGTAAGAAATCACCCATCCTTATGAGGAGTGGTATGGTTTAAGTGGGAGCATTCGATTAATGGATAAAATTAGTCAAGTCTTTGAGAGATGGCACGATTGCCTTAAAATAAATTAGAATAGAGAATGTTTACTCATTTAAAAGTAGGAAAATTGTTAATACAGCTTACGCATCTTGTTTATGAGGCTGTTCAATGTTTAATAGTGCATTGCTGGTTGATGAGATGTGAAGGGAACCTTACCGATGTTCATTGGTTTTTGCATTGTGCACAGGGTTAGTGTGTATTCCTGAGTGTAGAGGAAATAATTGTTTTTAAGCCATTTACTTGAAGAAGTTGAATAAGGATGGTAAATTCTACGTAATTTATTGAATGTGGTTTGCATGATTAGATGCTACGGAGAATTCTTGCTTCTTAATTCTGCACAGATTTTTTTTTGTCATTTTTCATGGTGAAGAAATGGAATTTGTTTCGTATGAAGGTTTCTGATTTTCATTGTTTCTGTTGTGTGTTATGCTTTCAAGGTTTTTCTTCTTCTTTATGACAGCTACTGATATAATAGAAGCACAGGAGCAAAGTTCTTTTTCCTTTCTCCTGATTTTTAAGGTTTAATTTTTAATATTGAAATTAATAATGGCCATTACAAATGTATTTAAGTAAATTACATGGTATCTTTCTATTTGCATGTTGCTTAGAACTAAATTTTTTTAATTGCTTACTCTTTACATGGGTTTTATTACAAAGGATAGTTTGACGTGTTTGACCATTTAACTCATTGATTTGCTGGTAAATTTTTTTCCAGAGGGGGAAATTGCTGAATTTCGTGTTGATTGTACTGTCTCATTTATATGTGTGCATGTTTATTTTTGTCATCCTGATTACTATAGGATCTATTTCTGTTAACGCTTTTATGACCAAAAACACTCTTTTAGGATTTCAAATGATGTTGGTCTTTCAGTTACTTGTTCGCCAACAGTATGCTAACCTTATTGTGTAAAAGATGGTCAGGCATTATTTCTCTGAGATTGACGTTTTGCAAGGTATTTGCTGCTGTCACAAGTTGTGGATGCCCATCAAAGAAGACATTTGGCATGTCAGCTATTAGTGTTTTTAGGAACTCAATTCCAAACCTTGAATTCTTGTAGTCACATTATTTGATCACTGATTGCTTGACTATCTTTAGCTCAGGTTAACTTTTATTGTCAAATTATTCTATGTTTGATTGTAGGACATTCCTGAAGTGTGCTCTGTGTGTCCACCCTCATTATTTATTATCCTCCCAAACAGATAATCTTGAGAAAAATGAGATCTGATACTCAAATCGAGATATGGCTTTGGTTGAAATATTGAAATGCCATAGTGAATGGTGTTTGATTTGGTCAGCTGTTTGATCAATTTGTTTTTTTTTTTTTCATAGTCATGCAAAGTGTCTGTAGCATAGAACTGTAGTGCTTCTGCTCCATCAGTGCATATCTACGAGTTCTTTTTGTTGAATTTCTTGAAGTTTCCGTTACGTCTCTAGTTATAAAGGTCGCATTTCTAAAGTGTCTTGCAGACAATAAAAGTTGTTTACTGTAAAACCTTGTGAATGTGACGGAACAGTGAGACTTGTAATAAAACAAATTCTCCGGGGAGTATTAAATTAAGCCAAGTGCCCATTATGATAGCTGCCAAAGTCTAGTGACTGCATATTACGCAGACTGGATTCCAGTATTCAGTTTTTTCGGTCCGGTGAATTCACGGACTGCCGAAAACCTCTCATGGAATAAGTGTGCGGACTGTGGGGTTTATTTTTTAAAAGAATCAATAATTTATTTCTTATTATTTTGTTTCCTATAATAGTTATTTTCAAGAAATTATTAGCTTTAATATTTGTAATATGACAATACGTAAATTTATACTGCTTTAAAATACGTGAAAGCATGTTAGCTTAATTGGTTTAAATATAAAGGATTAAATTAAAAATAATTTTTTTATGCTTAAATTATAGTGAATGTAGTACAAATAAAAACATAAATTTTTATTTTTAAACCTAAAAGAGAATGGCTTTGGATACTAAAAAGATTTTGAGAACATTGTAGTATTGTACTAAATTCGTACTTACTAATTAAAACAGAGGGCATTTTCCTTCTCGTACTGTCATTACATGCACTGAAAGAGAAAAAAATGAACTTTGTTCATTATGAATACCAATTCAAATCGAATACCCACCGATAAGATTGACATTCTACATGCACGTTCACTTTGAAAATTGTGCTTTTTTTAAAAAAAAAAAAAAACTATTTAGGACATCCTAATTCCTAAAAATTCAAAAAACATGCTTCATTTTGTTTTTATCTTAAATCTTTCAAATTATAAATATGTTTAATTTCTTAAAAGAGGGGGTGTTCGCGGATTGAATTTTACAGATTGGGCATCAATTCATATTTAATCCACGATTTTGTAGATTATAAATTTTCAATCTAATTCAAATTTAATCTATATGTTAGCGGATCAGATGTAAATTTAACTTAATTCATATCTAATCCACCGTTTTGCTGAATGACTTACGAACTGAAAATTTTTAATTTTGTTCAATGCACGAACTAAATATAAAATTAATATAAAAATAATTTTACTATCGATCAAATTTAAAATTAAATAATATTTAAATTAATTGTTTAAATAAAGTTAGAAAATACATGTAAAGTTTTAAAATATAACACATCGAAAAGAACAAAAATCATTTGTTTAAATCAGTATATGAAAATTAACTATTTAGGAAGTTATATTTGTTTATTTAATTATTTTTTATTTTATGTCATTATCAATAAGATATAATATAGTGTTAATGTAACTATAGTTTAGCTTATTTATTTACTTGAAAGTACTAATGTCATATTTACAAGTTTTATTTTTTTTGCAGATTCGCAGATTTTTATGGATTTACATAAGTAGATCCATATTCAATCCCCCGATTGTAAATTATTAAATTTTCAATTCAATTCAATCCATTAATCTGCAGATCAAATTTTTACAGATTAAATTTTTATAAATTAAATAAATTAAACAGATCAAATTGAATTTTGAACCCCCTACTTAGAAGTCCTCCAACTAACACTTGAAAAAAAAAAATCTTGGTACGGACGGACTTGCAAGATTAACAAGATCACCTATAATGTAATATATATTAAAAATTGGAAACCTGACAAAAGCTATTCTCATAACTTGGTGGTTGATGGTCATAACAATCATCTTTGCGATCTCAGGTTCGAATCCGTAGCGATTCATTTTTTCCCCCAAAAAATACTTTTTCTTCTTCTTCTTCTTCTTCACAATGGATCAAGATCCAGTCAAGCCCTCCGGCTCCGGTAGAAAGGTGACGTCCAAAATTCTCTTAATGCTTTTCCTGAATTTACGTTTCATTTCCTTCAATTTCATCATAATTTCAAAATTCTTGTTTCATTTCATAATTCATTTTCCAGGTTAGGTTCTCTCCCAAAGCTCCGCCACCGTCTCGTCAGCCTAAAGTCACCGCTCCAACTCCCATACCAAGACCGTACAATCTCTGCTTCTGCTTTCTCTTTTTCCGCAACACTTCTTCTTTTTTTTTTTTTTTACTTCCATTTTGTTTATGTTTTAAAACTATTTCACCTTTTTTAATAATAATTTTGTTTAATGCAAATGCAGCGAATCAAAACATGAAGATCCAGAAGCTGAAGCCCAGCGACTCTTGCGCCAATTCAATGTACTCAAAATCTTTTCCTTTTTCTTTGAAATTTTTTATTTCCTTAATCGTTGTCTTTTATTAAAGTCCAGAATTTTTTTTTTAATATGAATTAGTAATAAAATCTTAAAAATAAGGGCGTGTTTGGGTTCATGTTTTAAGAGTTCCCAAGCATCTTTACACGTCACAAGAAGTCAAAAAATCTATTTTATTTCATGCTATAATTAGGGAATAAGATAAAGGAACCACGTCCACGTGTCCCTCACATCTTTTTATCAAAATGTTAGAGATAATTTTCATACAAACGTGGGCTCAAGGTGTGTCCAAGGAATCATTGCTTAATGTCTACCGACTTGTTTGTTTCGCATTGTTGCTCCATTATTTAAAAAAAATCATCATAGAATTATTGGAATTTCAGTTTGTTTTGTGTTCTTACAAATCATGACGTGTGTATATATTGGGATGAATTGTTAAATAGTGTGACTAGTGCCAATAGGTGGCTTATAAGATTGTGAAGAATATGACAATAAATTGGATGATCTGCATTTTACTTCAGATATTGTTGATTTGTTGTATGTTGTTTTATCCTCACTTTTCAAATTCGTGAAGTGATAATTGATTTTTATGTCACCGTAATTGCAGGAAGCAAATGCACGACGAAGGCCTAAAGTTGAGAAAAAATGTAATTTCTTCTAATCTAGTGCATACTAATTTTCAATCCGGTTTATTTTCAATTACCTTAATTAGTTTGGATACTGGCTAGCTATGTTCTTCAGGTTGAATTTAAAAGGACTCCTGTTGGGTTAATATGGATAGGCTGGACTATGTCATTTGTTCTGTAATCCTGTCCTTCAAAATCCAATTGAGGATTTGTTGATGTTTTCCTCTGCACCCTTTCTTACACAGTAGATAATAAAAAAATAACATATCCCTTAAAATGAAACAATAAAATGCTATAATTTAATCGAAAACTAAAAATGCCTCCTGAACCTTTTGAGTATGTACAAACAAGGTTTAAAGGTTGGAATGATGGGAGGTTCAAAACAGATGATTACCATGAAAGAATGAGATGTATTATTGTAATAGTCTCTGCTATTATCATCCACCTCCTCATCTTCAGAGTTTAAACCTGCAGCTTCACAAGTCGCATTCGGTGCTGGAGACTCATCTTCACCTTCCATAAAGTCGTTTGGTCCCCGCAGAGAGGTGAGCAGCGCGAAAGGTACTGAGTCAGAGATAATTGACTCAACTTCTGATGAAAGGCAAATTGTCAATTTCTCACCAGTGACTGCAAGAGAAGATAGATCTGCTCCAATATCTTCAGATGCATCATCAACTCAGAAAATCAAGGAAGACTACAAAGAACCTTGGGTAACTAATTTTTTTCCTAACACCCCTTTCTCTTATTTGTACACATATGCGTGAAAATGCACTAAGAGTTTCCTTATTACAATGCAGAATTATGACACTTATTATCCAACTACTCTTCCTTGGAGGAAGCCTAACTCTGGTGACCCAGGTATGTTTTCAGATGCATCTTAAAATACACCTCTGTGTAGGGGATGTCTACTACTAATCTTCTTGAAATTGAATTGGATTAATCATCCTCAACAGTTTATGAATGAACATTCAAAATTCACATCCGTGAATTAAGTAACTTGTAACAAAATATTGAATTGATCCAAATATGTTATATGGGTATGTTAGTCACCAAACATAATAATACAGCAGCATACCCTCCTCTTGTTGATATTCCTTTACTGAGAACTATATGGGTTGGTTGGCAGTAGATGCATAGATATAAGTGGCATTCAGCCTCTAGTTACAGATTCATTTTATGTGTTCTCTTTTTAAAATTACCTCAAAAGGACTTTTGGGCGCACTCATTTTGTTATATAGCTTTAGTTTTCCACAGCCATGCTCTAAGATACTGAATGTTAGAGGATGGGGAACATTATTTTTAAAGTTAAAATCCTATTTATGGCATGGATAGGGCTTGACTAATGATAATTTACTTTTCATAAGTTCCATAGTTCTTACAGGTACAAGGATAGCACAGCATTCATATTTCTGTTGTTTGTATTTGTTGCTCTTTGTTCTGAACTCATTTTGCTTTCCGCATTCAGAAGTTCTTGACCAGGAGGAATTTGGGGAGAATACCAGAAACTCGGAGTACGATGAGAATTCTGTTAACTCTGCTGCAGATCTTGGACTACTGGTGAGTTCATAGATAATTAAGATGACATTGAACTCTAATTGTCTTATATATTTGATGGACCATGTTGTTTAAAAATTCAGGATGAATCCGAAAATCGAAAGTTATTCTTCTTTCAGCTTCCTAAGAAACTGCCTCTGGACAAGCGACCGGCCAGCACCATGGGGAAAGAGAAAGCCGAAAGCTCAAAACCGCTGGGAAGAACGGATGCTCCAAAGGACTTAGATTTGAGTAAGTTGCCTGGAGGATACATGGGCAAGATGCTGGTTTACAAGAGTGGAGCAGTCAAGTTCCAGATGGGGGATACACTGTTCGATGTGAGCACACCACGATTTTCCTTTAGTTTGGTCTTGACGTGCCTTTTAGAACATATTCATATTAATGCATTTATGAACGCTAAATGTATTTGGGAAACTTTAACATATACCATTCCTTGTCAAAATAGATTTTACTCTTAATAACTTTTTGCAACTACTTTTCCAGCTCATGATAGATTCAGTTGTTTTTGCTTATATGAGCAGATTGAATGTGTGCAGGTTTCAGCTGGTTCAGATTGTTCATTTGCTCAAGATCTTGTGGTGATGGACGTGAAGGACAAAACCTGTTGTGTTCTTGGACAACTTGACAAACGAGCTGTTGTATCTCCAGACATAGATTCTTTCTTGAAACCGTGATGGACTTTTACTAAACATGAAGGAGCAGCCAGAATGCATTTAGGTATGGTGGCCGAATTTTCAGCATGATGGAACTAAGAAGAACATATAATTTTGATGCCAAATTTCCTAGTAAATATGTAACTAGAAGTACAGTAGTGCTAATTGATTAGCTTGAGAAACTGCTCTGGGTATGTGTATTGAAATATCCGTTTGGGAAGACAAAAGTTCTGAATTCGATTAGATGAAAATTCCCAAATTTTCCATTTATATTTTTGCTGAAGAAGTTATATACCATGTATAAGATAGTGATAACCCACTCATACATGAATTTAACATCATATAGAAATCTGTAGGCCTGACTCCATATGCCTGACTCAACCCAAAAAACTAACTCAAAAGATTTAAGATCGTCTAAATTTTATATGCTACACTCAAGATTCATCCTCGGTCGATATTAGATATTATCCCTAACTAGTTAATTCATCCTCAGTAGATGTTAGATATTATCCCTAACACTATGCTCTATGAACGGAAGAACATGCCAATTCGATGGAGCTTTGTTCCATTGAACAAGATCGATGGAGCTCTGTTCCATTAAGACCAACAAGACGTTCTTTTCTGCTGCAAGCCTATATGATTCTGCCCAGCATTTAATGACCAACAAGACGTTCTGTTCTGCTGCAAGCCTATATGATTCTGCCCAGCATTTAATGATATAGGAGAAATGTGATGGCGCTAGCGCGCGCGCGCTATATATATCTATTTGGGTGGTAGGCATGCTGGCAAAGCTGTTGAAACATCCAGAATCCAGTGCTCAATACACCAAATTCAAGTATGCTGTACCAGGCATTTCTCAGCACAAATAATCTCTTCCATGCTCCATCACAAGTGATGGTCCTATCGTGAGCAATACTAACAATGAAAAAAATGGTGAATATCTCGTTGTCTGTAAGCTTTGGCTCTCTTTTTGGTTAAGCGCCTAAGAAAATCAACTGAGTACAAAATATAAGGGAATATAAGAAAATTTGCTCTCTGCAATCAGAATTTTGGGTCTACAGCAAGTTTTCAGATGAGAACTCCTCAAACCTCAATCCAGTCTTGCATTTATCACTTCTCTTGATTTCCTCAACATGCATAGCTACTTGCCGCATTCAAGGAAAGTTAAAGGGCATTGCTATCCAAAGAATCTACAGAAGCAGAATAAACAAAGAGCAATAGTACGGACAAAGTCAAAGCGTTAAAAGTGCTACACCGCGAAACATCCCAACATAATACATAACCTACCGACTAAAAGCACAGTAGTCACTTTACAAACATAAGAAAACATCCCAGATATTCAGACTATTCCACATGGCCACATTAGATGTACCTACTTTCACTGTTTTTTCACAATCACAACTAGAAAACACTAGCTAGTACAACCCAGAGGGAATCTTCCTCCACAAGTCACCAATGGATAAATTACCTGTCATGTCGTCAAATTATGCCCTGCTGGTTCGAGTCACAACCACAACCAACAGGACCACAATGGATAGAAGGAATGAAGTTCTCAGCTTTTTCTCGAAAGAATCTGATGTTCTTGCTGCGGCAGCACCTTTTGTTGCATTCTCATCACCAGGAGGCTTGAACAAGTCATTAACAATATTTGTGATTTTGTCAATCACTTCCATGATTTTTGCCTGCGTGTTGACAAAAATCCAACGGATGATATTTATTGCTGGATTTGTGTCATCAGAATTCTCATCTGAACTTTCTGATCCACTATTTTCAGCTGCATATACAATGGAAAATTCAAAAGCACCATCAATTTAAATGAGTTTTTCTTAAAATCTATGAATATCAACCAACTAGAGATAATCAGTATTAAGTCTTCACTCCCCTTCATCCAAGTTTCCACAAAGCAAGCAATCAGTCACCTTTTTAAAAATAAATAAATAGTTGACATCATGTTCTTTTTATTTACTTTCAGATGAAATAGGGAGATGACACACTCTGACCAGACTGAAATCGAAGAGAATAGAAAATTGGCCAGCGTGATATCATGAAAATTATTAAAGCTTTTTCTACAAATTATGCAAAAGGAGCAATGATGATCATTTAGGAGATTCCGGCTGCTGAAGGTTAGCAGAAAAAACTAGCAACTGGAACACCAGACTATTTGGCCATTGTACAGTATTGTGGTGCTCAAACATCAGAACAAATCATAATGTGTTTTTTTCTTCAAAAAATTGAAACTAGAGGGATAAAAACATCCCATGTAATGTAGGTGGTCCCATGGGGTTTTGACCTGACCTCTTGGTACAATCCAACTGGTCTGTCAAACCAAACCCTCAGGATCAATAAGATGAACAAGCAAAAACACAAGCAGCTGATGTGCCTGGTTGATCCCACTTTCCAATGTAGTATAATTCTGCTAGTCTCGCAACTGGATGACATAGCAATAATTTTCTTCAGAAATAAACAGAGGATTTTCCATCATATACAGCCAAAAGGTAAAAACTCCGAGTAGGTACACAGGCTGACTATCTGATCCTTTAATTTGAAAAGCCTCAAATTTCCAAGCATATAAATATGCTCTGTAAGGATCATTCAGAGTGTTTGCGGGTCATGAAAGAGATGGTATTCATAGTCCAGATTGCAATTGTAGTTTTAGTTGCTTGGTGTTTCAGACTTATCAAGTAGAAAACTATTTCCACAGCAACCAAGCAATAAGAGACAATTATCATCTATGTACCAAAAACCATTTCTTTTACCAGGCCAATACTTGGTAAGGAAATCTAAAAGCAAAACAGACAACCCAAATCCCAAAAACAAGCCCCTAATTTAAGGGGAATGACATAACAACAAGACTGTGGTCAAGGAAATATGGACAACACCCTTTTGTAATAGTATAACAAATATATAAATCAGAAAATTTAAATTAAGTATCTTTATTTAACTTTCAACCAACCTGCATTGAATGACTCCTTCAGTTCCCGTACTGCTTCATTGTTCAAAACAGCATTCCAAACAGCTTTATCAGAAGATAATGAAATGACCATTCTCTGGAAAAGCAGGAAAAAACCATATATATATAAAGATTTCAAATTCTATGACCACAAAATTGATTACAGAAAGTTAATCCTTGCTCTTAAACACGACCATGGTTCTATTTCTGTTCTAATCTGGTGATTAAAGCAATAGTATTGCTCGCATTATACTATCTATATGTGCAGTCTCCATTGAACATTTGCACTTAGCCACCCTAAACAATTGCTTTGAGTTTATATTTTAAATTGAATTTCCATACCATTAGATCTTTTAGTCAAGGTCAGCAGTAAAGGCACCTGAATTGATGGCTCAGTCTGCAACAAATGAAAAGCATCATAAACTTTGTCCGCTGGATAAGGCTGCAACATTCTTGAATTACTAAGACACAGAGAGGGCTCTATCCAATCCAACTCCGTATCCCTGTCCGAATTGGAGGCAAACTTATCCCTCACAAGTCGAGGGCATGAATCAGGGTCAAAAACCCTATAAATTAAAAATCATTAGAAGTTAGCATGAATGTTAAGTATTATTATTTTTTTTTTCCTGCATAATTTGTAGCACTTAAAGATATTGATGCAGAAAGAGCTTTAGATGATAAGTATCTTTTGAATCAAATGAATAACAAGTCAGGTATATAAATTTTGCTCAAGGCGGGTAAAACTTAAAAAACAAGTGCAAAGGCAGTAATCACAAATAATACTGACTCGGCCGTCCCATGCATCAGTAGAGTTGTACATGTACAAAGTTTAAGCAAATGCAACCCCATTCACCACTATTATGAAATTAGAACTTAACAAAGAATCAACTGAGATCAAATGGATTGGAATTGACCAAGGAAACGCAATCCATTAATGGCAAGAATATAGCTGCATCAGGTTGTGAGAAATCAATGAAAACATATCTGTCAATAAATCTTGTAACTGAACTCTAATCTTCATCTGCTTGAAATTTTCCTAATGCGAAAATCAAAGTTACATTCAATACATAACTCTGTGGTCCCCATCATTTTCCATGTTAAAGTTATTGATTATAAGATTAAACTTTAGAAAAGATGCTTAATCAACAACACCCCATTAATTTTTCCAAATAGAAAGACCGAGACAGGTGCCACAATCTGTCAACATAGCCTTAAACAACACAACCAAGACAGCCACAAAAGTCAAAATAACACTCCAAGCAAACCCCAATCCATTTCAGACACAGAAGCAGCAATCACTTACCGATTTGCAGCATCAATACAGACTACTAATTTCAAGAATCCCATAAACAGTAAAGATATGAAGGCGAACAATTATATCATTAAACAACATACTATTCAATAATCAAAAAGAAGAAAGCATATTTTCCATGAAGAACCAAAGAAACAACAGATTAATTTCATTGTGTTACACATTTCTGACCACCTAAACATGTAAATAAATGAAGGGAAAAAAAATCTTACTGTTGAAGAGCAGAGACTGCGGTGTTAACTTCCTCAAGAGAAGGAACAGGGCCAAGAGTAAAGTCATCAACAAGAAACCCGTGAGACTTGTCAAAATCTTCTTCACATCTATCAACAGACACCCACTCATACTCATCACAACAAGAAGAACCACCACCACTACCGACACCAAAGGAACTCCAACTGGGCACCCCATAATGGGCAGGAACGGGAACATTATGAGAACCAAACGGCGACGCCGTCAAAGCAGCAGCAGCAGATAAAGAGAGTTGGTTACCACCATTTCTGTTCTGGTGGGCAGGCCTCGAATTAGCAGCAGTAGGTGAAGTTGGTGAAGTATTAGTACTAGTACTTGAAGATGACGATGAAATGGGTTCTTGAAGATTCGTGACGCCGGTTCCTGTCGTGGTGACTGCCCTACCGACAGTTCTTAACATGCCGCCGCTTCCCCCTCCTCCAACTCCGCCGCCCATGCTTCTGCCTCCACCGAACATAAACATGAGTTATTGTTTTTTTTTTTTTTAGATGCGGTTTTTTCTTTTAAGAGTCTTTAGATTGTAACAGCAAAGCAAAGGAATGGAAGAAAATCTAAGCGGAGATTTTTGTTTGTATGGACTGTGAATCTTTAAAGTACGGTGAGCAACTGTACTTTATCCAATCTCTGCTACTCTGACACACTTTTGGCTTTGATACTTACGAGGCGGTTGTGGTCCTTGTGGTTGTGGATATGTGGATAGGAATGGGATGCAACATTTTTCGCCATTTAT
Source organism: Citrus glauca (assembly GCA_029633175.1). NCBI lineage: Eukaryota > Viridiplantae > Streptophyta > Magnoliopsida > Sapindales > Rutaceae > Citrus > Citrus glauca. Next base: position 2,544,447 of record JAQOOD010000009.1, read on the forward strand.
TTCATATTGAGATAAAACTTACAACCACTCTTACTTTTCGTTTCTCATTTTATTGCAGTTAAGCAAACCATTTTCCGAAAATTAAAAAGAGTTATGGCTAGAGCCTAAAGCGAAGGGAGGTAGGCATTGTAAATAGAATGGCAATTGTACCTGTAAATTTATAAACTCATTTAAATTTTCCTGCTAAAGTTCGCTCGTTGTGGATAATTTTATTCGTTATGAGTAGATTTAATATTATAAATTAAAACTCGCACATGAATACGGGTGGATTTGGTATTAACCTTATATCCAGTGAATACCTGCATGGATATCTACCAAATCCATAATAATTTTTCTAAATATTTTTAATTTAATTTTAATTTAAAAATTTATAAAAAAATAATGTCATTATTCAAATTACCAAATAGCCAAAGATTCAAAATTGTGTATGTGTGTATGTGTGTATGTGGCTCATCTCTGATTTTAAAGTAATAACCTAAATAAAACTAAAGGCATTTTCCTTCGAATTAGTATTTGAAAATATTAATCTGAATTATTATTATTATAGGCATTGTGTCGAATGGGTGCTTATGGTGATAAACGAAATGAATATCTTCTCTCGAAGCTTGTTTTAAATGATAATATGAAATATAATTATTATTTTTAGATACTAGTTTGTGTTTTTTAAATAGAATTGTGTAATTTATACTTAAATTTGAGAATTTATGTTGGATTGATGTTGAAATTTTAATTTTTTTATTAACATTGTTTAAATATAAAATTGAGTACGTTATATGGAATTTGAGGTTATTATTATAAATTTATATATTAAACATTTTTTTATTTTAAATACGAAAACCCAAAAAAATCCATCGGGTACCATTACGGGTTTGGTAATTGTTAAAACCCGCTGTGGGTGGGTTTCTTTAAAAAAATTAAAACCCACCGTGGGTTACGGGTGGGTTTGGCAATTTAAATTTTGTACGGATTTGGATTTGGTAATGGCAAACCCACTGCGGACGGTGTCTATTGTCATCACTAATTGTAAATCTTATTGACTCTTATTATTATTATTATTATTATTATTATTATTATTATTATTATTCACATCATACTCCACCTTGAAATTTTCTCCAGTTTTTTATTTTTTCCATTTCTAATTAACACCTCTTTAATTTTTATGTATTAATTTGTCATAATAGGATCCTCCCTTAATTTTAATTTATTAAATTTTTAAACATATTTTATCATGTATATTATATAGTAGGGTATCATAAAATTTATTTATTTTTATTTATTCACTACCAATCAACTAACCGTTTACTCTTAATTTTTGTTGTTAACACTTTTAGTTTCATCTTACGTAAATAAAAATGGAGCGTTCAAGACAAAATAGATGCATGATAATAATTGAACTTTGAAGTAATAAGAAAATATACAATAGGAGCACAAATATTTTTTTTAAGAAATAATGGGCACTCAAACTTTTTGGTATTATAAATACACAATGACAATATGTAAAAGGGTATCAAATTTCAAATACACAATCCTCCTCTACGATTGTTTGTCACTCAAGAAACGGTGGATTTAAAAAAATTATGCAGAACAAAATAATTTTTCTTGAAACTTTCTCTTCTATTTTTTTTTAATTTTATAACAGAGGATTAGTTGAATTCTGAGGGATTTTGAAATAGGATATCTATATAGCCCGCAACTATGGTACAATAAGTTATTTTTTCTTTGTTAGTAAAAGTTTAAATTTTAAAATTTTGTGAGTAGAAGTCAGACAACTTTTTTAAAAGGTTACATTGTCTGAAATATCCATTATTTATTTTTAATATTTATTTCTTTTTTTTCACAATCTAATTTTGTATTTTTTATGATGCTGTAATTTTTTTACAGCATCAATAATATTTTAATTATGTACCATTGGATTAAATCTAATGGTATACAATATTTGTGCTAAAGAAAAAAATTAAAAATAATAGTAAACAGATTGTTAACCGTGCAAAGGGTGGACAAATTTTGTAAAATAATTGTGATCACTCTTAGAGTTTGAAGTAATTTCACTTAAATAGCCTATTTTATTTAAAATTACTTTTCAACTCTTCTTTAAATTTGTATTGTGATAATCCTTTTTAGATAAATCTTCCAAAATCTATTACCATTAACTATAAAATATAATATGAAGTAGGTTATTTAACATAAATAAAATAAATAAGTTGCAAATGTGAAATTAATTATATATAATATAACACTAATAAATAACACAACTAAATACATATACTTAAGTAAATGTCATAGGTATATCAATGGTGAGATTACTTATAACCTAAAAAATACTTAATCACACAAATTTTAATAAAATTTAATATCTTATATCAAAATAATCATTATTTTATATAATATTAAGGAGTGTTGTATAATTGATCATAAAATATATATTATTTTTAACACTCATTTAACTTACCTATTCTCTGAGCTTTTTGTTTCGAATTTCTCTTTAATACTATATGAGTTTTTATAGCATTGATAATAGGATTGTTGTCTTGGATGTTAGGATTTTCATGATTACCATTCATTTGATATAGTGAATAAGAAATTAGCTATTTAAATCATAACAAGTAATCTTCATGTTGCAAGTAAATATAGATTTTCTATTTTTAATTTATTGATAAAATAAAATTTATATTATAATGGATAAAAATCCCACAATCAATAATGGGATCATTGGATAAGTAATTATGTAACAAATAATCTGCAAGTTGTGATATTTCTTCATATTTTAAATTATTTTTTATCTAATCAATTGATAAATATTTTAAATCATCAAAAAATTAAAGAAATACAAATAATTTTGGAATTAAAATTATTATGTATCAATTCTCTTACTTTACAATTTTACATTTCTTTTACTTTTACATTTAGTATTAGAAATATATTTAATAGCATTAAAATAAGTGTAATTAACAAATAATGTTATTTCAATAATACTTTATATAAAGATATTACATAGAGTCTTATGATAATTTGTTTTGTATGAATTTAATTACAAACCATTAATACCTAAACAATAATGATAATAGAAGCTACTGTAATAAATATTTTATATATGTTTTATTAGTAATACTATGAGTTACAATAAATGAGAAATATTTTATTCACCAATGAAAAAAACAATATATGGCTGTATAAATATATAGTGAGAAATATTTTGATTTAAATTTTTTAAAAAAATTAAACTATTAATTTCATACAATTCAATGGTGGAGAATATGACATATGAAATGCTGCTTTGACTTTCAATATTAACCATTAGACTATGAGATATTAATAGCTCAAATATTGTGTCAAAATTTTAAGTTAAAGTATCCCAAACTATGTCTTTATAATGGAAATATAAAAGCATTCAATGAATTTTTTTTCTCATTTTGTCATTAAATATTATTGAATGTAATAGTTTATTTATTGTCACTATTACTTATCATAATAAAAGCAATGACTCTTAGTAATATAAAAATTTTATAATTATAATCAAAGAATAACAATAAATAATATTTCATGATTCATAAATTAAGGTTAATTAGGAATATGTGTTAAATTAAACTTTTATCAAATTAACAAAGTGACATTTGAAAAAAAAAAATGAAAACAAGCTTGTAAAAGTTAAATTTTATAAGGCTTGGATAAATTTCTACCATGTAAATAAAAATATAAAAATATTTTCTTTCCCATTTTTTCCACGTAAATATTATTAGAAGTAATATTTTATTCATTGTTACTAGTAATTACCGTAATGACTCTTAGTAATATAAAATTTTATAATTACAATCAAAGGATGTCAATAAAATAATCTTTCATGATTCATAAACTAAAGTTCATTAGGAATATATATTAGATTTAACTTTTATGAAATTAACAAAGTGATATTTGAAAATAAAATGAAAATATAAAGGTTTCTAAAACTTAAAATTCCTATCATGTAAGAATATTAATTATAAGATAAACAAAAGTTCAGAGAATAGTGCATTAAATGGGTGTTAAAAATAATATATACTTCATGATCAATTATACAATAGTCTTTAGTATTATATAAAATAATGAGCATTTTAATATGCGATTTCAAATTTTATTAAAACACGGGTGATCATGTTGTTTTTAGGTTACAAGCAATCTCACCAATAAGTTTATTGATGTAACTATAAAGCTTACTTAAGTATATGTACTTAGTTGTGTTATTTATTAGTGTTATATCATATATAAATTTTTCAATTACAATTTATTTATTTGATTTGTGTTAAATAACCTACTTTATATTATATTTTATACTTAATGGTAATAGATTTTGGAAGATTTATTTATAGAAGATTATCACAATACAAATTTAAATGAGAGTTGAAAAGTAATTTTAAATAAAATATATTATTTAAGTGAAATTACTTCAAACTCTAAGGGTGGTCACAATTATTTTACAAATATTTCTCTACCTCTTGTACCGTTAAAAGTTTACCATTATTTTATTTTTTTCTTTAACAAAAATATTGTATACCATTAGATTTAATCCAATGGTATACAATTAAATATTATTGATACTTTACAACATCATAGAGGAACCCTCTAATTTTAGATGGTTGTTTACTTAAATAATTTTATAATTTATAATAAAAGTTTATATTAAAAATTAAACAATTAAAATTTATTGATAGAAAATCTACTAATAAATCACTATTTAAATAAACACTATTTAAAAAGATACGCTAAATTAATGAATTTTATCACATTGACGAGGATTGATCGAGTGTACGACGTTGTACACAAAGTTACTTAATCATAATTTATCACGCACCATATCGCACACTCGATCAAAATTTTCGCATTGGCTATGGTATCTAATGGATTTCATGCCACATAGTCCGTGCACTACCAAATGTTTTTTTTTTTTTTTTAACTACCAAAATGGGGTCCAAACGGTTTAATATGATACACCCTAAGAATACATTGGTTGGACGTCACTCGGAGTTCGCTTTGTAATAAATAACCTCATTTAATTCTTAATGTTAGGCTTTTGAATTCATAACAACCAACAACTTATAATTCAATCTTTCGTTTTCAACTTAATAATTAAAAATACGACCCCCAAACTTTTGTTTGGCAGGGCCAATTCAGGCATACGGCGAACAATAATCTGCCACGACTCTTCAAGAACGTTTGATTTGGTTGGATTATGTGATTATTTAATTATCCAACGTCACGAACACGATGGGATTTGGTCTCAATGCCCAATTCAATTTGATTTGAAGTACACGTTATGTGCTTAATTTGATAATAATTGTTACTTTACTTGCGGGCATGGACAGCATTCAAGATTCTACGTGTTGTTGTTTCTTGGCAACTCATCAACATGTTTATCCACTGCCTTTTTATTTATTCATCTGTTTTGTGTTTTTATTTGGTTTTGAGCCTCATCTGTTCATTTAATATTACGTAGAGGTGGCAATGGGGAGGGGAGGAGAAGACACCAATATCTTCATATTCATCTTTAATATTTTGTATATGTTCTCGTTCTTTCTCCGTTCCCGTCCGAATTGTTTGAAAGAATTCCTATCGCCTCCTCGAATAATAATAGGGGATCTCCGAGGGTCCCCGATCCCCGAATAACTAATAGTCTAATACATTTTTTTATTTTCGATTTTAAATCAATCATTTTAAAATAAAAAATTCAGATAAAAATAAAGTTTAAAATATATCTTACATTAATATTGATCCATTCTAAAGTCACATTCAAAATATAAATTATTAAAATTATTATCTTTGTCAATGATTCAATCTTTATAATCCTACAATAAAAAGAAAAAAATTCTTTCCGAACAAGAGTAGGTTTACCAATTTGGTATTGCGTTCATTGTCCTGTCCGATACGAATTAAGACTAGGATTGTTGTAAATTATAATTAGGCAGCTCTCTCCTGTATCATTGTGGTTTGTATTAAAAATTTAAGACTTTAATTAGTTAATTAAATTTAAAAATTTAATAATATAAATATTTTGATATTTATTATTTTTAACAATATTTATAATTTATTTATTAGTAATTTTAAAAATAAAAATAAAATTAAAAATTAAAATGGGGAAATGGGTAGGGGATGGGGATTCCACTTCATCCCCGTCCCCTCCCCGAATAAAAAATTGGATAAAAAATTTTTCTCGTCTCCTCCCCGAATAAAAAATTGGGTATAAAATTATCCCCGTACCCTCTCCGAATGGAGAAAATCCCTGAGGGTATCCGTCCCTGTGTGAATTTTTACCATCTCTAATATTACGGAGACAAAAAAAAATGAAATAGAGAAGCAATTCTCACTAACATAAATTTTTAAAAATATTATCAAAATTTGGCCGGTGTTTGTGCATTATATTTATTGCGAAGTTATTTTGCAGCAGATTTCATAGCTAGTCATGCCCTCACTCTCCTTCTTGGCCTTCGTCGTAATAATGTTGTAAAGACAATTTTTTATTAACATATTGTTTTAAAAATATTATCAAAAATAATTTTGTAAAGACAATTTTTTTTATGGTTTTATTTCGGTATGTGCAACCAAAATCATTGAATTTTGAATATTAAGCACTCTATTTCAATTTCCGTACAACATATTGGAATTGTGCATGAGAAAATGCACATTCGATTGCACCGTCTGTGTTTGTTTGTTGCTTAAGAAAACAAAAAAAGGAAGGTTAGTCATTTCCATCAACAATGTATTGAAGAAGACAAATGTACAGAATGAGATGATTTGACAGCAGGAGGAATGGCTTCTCAAGTTCTCATGTTTTTATTTTATTGATATTCAAAAATCAAAACGTTCCATTTCTGCCAAGCAATCTGAATCCACAAATGGACCAATGGACTTCGTTTTTTTGGCCCTCATACTATTGCTTGATTGTGATTCAATGTACTCTTTCTAATTTAACCAGTGAAAACGATAAATACGATCTGTCGGTTCTTTCAAATTTTGTTTTTATTACTGTTGAATTGGATTATTCTAAAAATATTATATCAAATATGACAATTTATATTTACAATTAAATTATACAGCTGAAGTCCTCCTTATAGTGTGTGTGTAATCTTTTAAAGCACTGTCTAATTTTTTTTAGACCTTATGTAATATTTTTAATTATTTAATAATTAAGAAATGACTAAAACTAACTTAGAATTTTAAAACCCAAGTTTAGTTATTGGCCCAAGACACACAAACGTGAGTTCTAGAGACGAGAATGGAGCTGCTTATGCCCCTTAAAAACTCTTGAGAAACCCCCTTTTATATATATATATATATTCTTCTTGTAAAATTGCAGAAAAAACATTAAATTACTACAGAGTTATAATTAAATTTTACTATCATTTGGCATAAGTTAATTAAAATTTTGAACAAAGTTCATGATAAAAATAATTAATAGGTAATTTATTTGTTATTTTTTTCAAATTATTTTGATTTTATCAATAAAATTTTTATCATGTATTAAGATTAAAAAATTAAAAAAAAATCTAGGATTTCATGATTTGAAAGGACGTTTTAGTTTAACTAAATTTATATGTATCCTTTTATATAATTTTCAGTAACCATAGAACCACGGACTATAGAAATAATGGGGTGTTATTCAGATATTGATGGGGTGCGAAAACCACTGTTCAAACGGCACACGAAGATCAAGGTTTGAAGCGGCCCGATCACTAGAAAAGGAAAAAGAAGAAAAAGGGCATTATGATGGTCCAATGAAACTGGTAAGAACATATTCTGGAGGGCTAATTAGTCATTTTGGTTAAAATTTTAAAACCCTAGCAGAGAGACTCGTTCATATCATATATCTCCAGCAGTCGGGCCTTCTCAGCCGAAAACTCTTATCATCACAGCACAGGTGAGCTCGACGATCGAACAATGGGTACGCATTTCTCATCCCTTCTGTTTCGCTTTCGCATTTCTCATTATTAAATAATATGTAAATTAAGATCTGAAAACATTAAGTAGCGTATGTTTGTTTCTCGCGAATTTTTCCTTCTGATTTCAGTATTACTTTTGTTGTGATTTTATTTATTTTTATTTTTTGGGTTTTTTTAAATTACAAATTAAAAAAAAAGGTGCATACAAGTACGTGTCGGAGCTATGGAGGAAGAAGCAATCGGATGTGATGAGGTTCTTGCAGAGGGTGAGGTGCTGGGAGTACCGTCAGCACCCTTCCATCGTCCGCGTCACCCGTCCCACTCGCCCCGACAAGGCTCGCCGCTTGGGCTACAAGGCCAAGCAGGTAGGCTAATTATTTGATTTACTGATACTTTTTTCTCTTTTGAATCAAATATGCTGCTCATTATTTTACAGTCGTTACTCTCGAAATTCTAATGAAGTTGTAGTTCAATGAATATGAATCTTATTCTGGAATTACGAGTATTAGGGGCCAATTTTATGTGAAATAGAGATAAAATCTGTTTTTTAGTGTATTCTTGCTTCATTAGTGTCTGCGGTATGGGTGTTGTTTGCTGGCACAATTGTAAACCCATCAGTTCTTATTTTCTGCTGAAGTTTAAAATCATGTCTGTCTAACTGAAAAATTGATGAAATAACCTAATGGTCAATATGTGTCACTCTATGATGTGGTTACCACCGCTGCACCTAGGCAAGGTTTTATAGACTTTTTTTTAAGGCTCTATTAATGTTCCCCCTTGCTGGTGATCTGCAGATAATGACTATGGGGAATTATCTTTTTGCAGGGTTATGTCGTTTATCGTGTGCGTGTAAGACGTGGAGGACGAAAGAGACCAGTTCCCAAGGGTATTGTATATGGTAAACCGACAAACCAGGGTGTCACTCAGCTTAAATTCCAGCGCAGCAAGCGTTCAGTTGCTGAGGAACGTGCCGGTCGTAAGCTTGGTGGCCTTAAGGTTCTCAACTCATACTGGATCAATGAGGTTGGCATAAAGTTCCTTCAATTTAAATGCTGAAACAAAGTTTGCAACATTCACTACTCATAAAAGTTTAAGTATGAGACTTTGAATTGTCAAAGCATTTCGCAATGCTGGTTCAATGTCCTGTTAGTAAACTGGAAATTTGATCTTTTATTGGGTTCATGTTGGTTATCAATTATTCCCCTTTGTTGCAGGATTCAACTTACAAGTACTTTGAGGTAATCCTGGTGGATGCTGCCCACAATGCTATCCGCAATGACCCCAGGATCAACTGGATCTGTAAGCCTGTCCACAAGCACAGGGAGCTTCGTGGACTCACTTCTGCTGGGAAGAAGTACAGAGGTCTCCGAGGAAAGGGTCACTTGCACCACAAGGCACGACCTTCAAGAAGGGCAACCTGGAAGAGGAACCAAACTCTCTCTCTCAGGCGTTACCGTTAAACTTCTGTATCGTTTACTTTGTGTTTTTCACATTATCAACCTAGTTTAATTGCTGTTGAGTTTGAACTCCGAAACAAGTGTTTTGGGTTAGTTTTTGCTGCAACATGGTTAATTTTGTTTCATTTGGGCAATTGAATTTTGTAATTCCTATGGATTGTTTTATCCGATGAATACCTTCTATATTTGTGGGATTCATTCCATGTCCGTCTATGCTTCTTTACGTATGCATACTAATGTGAAGGTATGCCTTTCTGCCTTTCTGTTTTACTAGTGATATTCAAAGAGAACTCTGCTGAATATTACTAATGTGAAGGTGATAATAATGTGGGGATTTATGTGCAACTAAGCAAAATTTATTTTAAGATTCGTAAAAGTATTGAAAAAACCAATACGTTCTGAATATCTTTACGTATGCATACTCTAAATACATAATTGTTCAATTAATTTAATTTCTAAATTAAGATGCTATTCTATTCCTTTTTCAAGTTCTAATAGAATTATATTATGTTTCAATTTTAACTAATATTAATAATGTTAAAATTAAAAAGGTAAAAAGGCCAAAAGAGAAAACAGAGCCCAGCCCACAACAGCAGCTGACATGTCAGCGAAAATCCGAAGTCTAGAACACTGTAGCCTGGTCGTTAAAGGCTTTCCATTCATTTATATAGATCAAAATCAAATTACACAAGCTGTTGTACAATAAAAGCTAAAACCGCTAAAACAATCGACCCAACTAGTAAAATTCGAAATGTCGAGGGCACCAGTGGATCATTCCACGAGTCTACCGCGCACTTTCAAATACTTACTAGCAACTCAGTTTCTGTCTCGAGGAATCCCTTTCGTTTTCAATTCATGGATCGTCAGGCACCTCACCGAAGCGGATTACGCCGTAACTATTTCATTCATCCTTTCTCTTTTTCCTTTCTTTTTAATATTTTTTTTTGGTTCGCGGCGGCGATTTTTTTTAATTTTCTCATTTCTCAGATTTACGCAGTTCAATTCCATCTTTTTGTCACGTGCGTTTTGTTCCTTAGTCGAGAAGGATTCCGCCGAGCCTGCATGCGCGCTGACATCAAATGGTTCTTACTCTCTCTCACTCATTCATCCTTTTATTTTTGCGTTTTAATATGAATAATTTATGGAAGCATGCTTTTTTTTTTTGAAGTCTATTTTTATCCATTCTGTTTTAATGAGATTAATTGCTTGAGATTTTTAAAACAGTTACCAAATGAAAGTAAGACTATGCAAATACTGGAATATATTCAATTTTACCCCTCCAATGCCATGTGCCTTGTGCTGCAGCGATTGTGCTTCGAGGAAAGAAAACGCCGCGAAGCTATTGAAAGTGGCTTGGCTGACGCTCCCACTTGGAATATTTATAACCATTGGAGCATGTTTCTTCGTCTTGTGGTGGCAAGGGTTGAGTTATTCTAATCCATATGCGCAAGCTATTGTCATTAATGGTACATTTCTAATTATATATGGCTTTTTTCTAATGCAATGTTATCTTGATTCAAAAACAAATTATTTATGATTCAATTGAATTTATATGGCAGGTTTTGCATGCATATTGGAGCTCCTGGCTGAACCGTTGTATATACTTTCTCAGAACTTGCTTCTTCTCAGACTCCGGTTGGTGGTTGAAACTGTGGCTACATTTTCCCGTTGTTTTACAATGTACATTCTCATTGTTAAACAGTATGAGATGGTATGTGCTTTAATTGGACTAAAAGTCTTCAATCAAGATGTTAGATGTTGCAATCTGCCTAATTGCCCTGATCCAGATTCTGCATCTTGATACCTTTTTAATGCTTTCATTTACTGGCTATCGTTCAATTTTTCCCTATTTCTCAGATGCTATTTTGATTTGACTCCATTTTTCTATGTGCCCTTGATATAGCTGTACCTTTAGTTGTTGGCATGATGCTAATTTATTAGGTTCTACCTTCGGATGCACCTCTCTTGAACTAATATTGCTACACATGATATGTAAACATGACCCTCTTTTTCTGGCACGTCTTGTGTTGGTTGGCAATATTAATGATTGATGATGTATCTTTTCATCTGACAAAAAAGTTCTAAACCTTTTATGAGCATGGTCTGCTTGGAGACATCCTAGAATTTATGTTTGTGGAGATCCTTCCTCTGGTTTATTGTAATTTGTGTGGGATATCTACAATGTTTTCTATGCTAAGTTTGATAATTTGCATGACATGGCTGCTCATTGTCAGTAATCTACTTAAATTTTACAGGAGAAGGGGATTGTCTTTGCATTATCACAAGTTGCATATGCAGCTTCCTTGTTCCTAGGCTACTGGGGCTATTTTCTTCTTTTCGGTGCTTTTAAAACTTCTGATCTTTTTCCTTTCAGGTATGGATTCTTTTCTGTTGGACATCTTTTTCTCTTTGCTGATTAGTATGCTTGGGATATGCACAAGTCCATTTCCCAATATAGAAATTAACAATAGTGGGATAGTGCATGGTCAAATATCATATCATCTAAGTAACCTGTGGCAGTCATACTATGACTTCTTAATCTTGGCACTCACTTCCCTTGCTAAGCCTATGCAAGTACTGGATTTTAGCTATTGTACTGCAGTTTTTATTTCTTGTAGAAAACTCATCGTGTTATGCTCTTACACTTCTTGCTTCAGATTACCTTCATATTTATCCAAAATAGATTATTCATTGTTTTCTTAGATGTTTTAGTATCTACGTATTTATTTGTCATTATACAAGTAAACTGGTAACATCATTTGGCCTTTTGCAGACTAGGAAATATGATGAGTTATGATAAGCAGCTTGCAAACATGTGTACCCTATTTACCCTGCAATCTTTTCGGAAGTTGCTTCTCCAGGAAGGAGAAAAGATGGTACTCGTATGGTTTGACACTCCATATAACCAGGCAGTATATGGACTTGTAGATAAATTAGGTAAGTGGCTTCCTGTACCTTGCAGAGTTACAGCTTAGAGCGTTTGATTACAATGAGGTTTCTACTTCTCTTGGAACTTATGTTTGGGAAAATGTGAACATTCTTGCATAATGTTTTCTTTATTATTATTGTTGTTTTCTGTTAAATAATGATTTGCTTGTTGCATTCCAGGGAGCTTAGTGGTGAGAATGGTGTTTCTTCCCTTTGAAGAAAGTTCATACGCTACATTTGCCAGGTCTGCATCAGGTTTATTTCTTTCCTTCATGGTTTTCCTGATCCTCTAGGGATACATGGATATATTTGGCCACATGCGTGGGCTTCATTTTCTCTTAATGATTGTATAATGAAATATTTCGGTTATACTGACAATACCCTTAGAAGACGAAGTAGGTTTGCAAAGTCCAGTAAGATTTTAGAATTTTGCAACTGGCATTAGATTAGATTTCAATAAGCATTAACCAGAATCTGCAGCCCCAGAGTTGGGATCATGCTTCCAGATTATGTCTTTTGCTTTCTGGAGAAATTGCACCAACTAGAAGCGAATACATTGATTGATTCTTTATGAATTTCTTATTTCTTAAATGCATCAGACAACCATATTTTGGGACAGGGTTAGTTTAAAACTTTTTGCAAGTGGTCTCTGTTTGACTGGTTGTGGTTTGTGGATGCCATCTTGATGTACATGAAACACTGTTTTACAAATATGAATTAGTTTATGTTTTTAGTGGCTGAATCTCCTCTCTTGAATGGTCTAATTTTTAATGACTAAATGATGGGCGTGTCCTATTTTCTTTACTGTTGTTTTCTTTGACAAGATAGCATTTTGTAGGTACACTTAAAATCAGTATGTTATTTTTTAACGCACTTTTTCATTAACCCGTATGCTTTCTTAGTGGAAAATTTCATTTGAGCCTCCAAAGGGACTAAGTAATTTATGTTTCATCAATTTAAGTTTGTTGGGAATGTGCATTAGCTCACCTTCATAGACGAAGCGGGTGCTAATTTGATAAGACCTTTTTCTCGTTGTAGGTCAATACCCACAGAAAAGCAAGAAAATTGGAAATAGCCTTGCTGAGGCTCTGAAGCTTGTCCTATTGATTGGTATGTTCTTTATTGAGCTCAAATTTTCTTTTCTCATTTATGAATTTAATTTTGTGGTGAAGGGTATTTGCTTAACTATCAGTTTTATTGGGTATATGGAATAAGCTTATGCCTCTTAGAACTTCCCTGCTATACTACTATATTTCATGGTGTGAAACTGCAATTTCATGCCCTGTAGGTCTTGTGTTTATGGCATTCGGTCCAAGTTACTCTTACTCCCTGGTGAGACTGTTGTATGGTCAGAAATGGAGTGATGGAGAGGCATCAATGGCCCTTCGGTACTATTGTCTTTATGTGGTTGTTCTGGCTATGAATGGTTAGTAACTTTTTTTGTGGTGCTTATCAATTACTTCTTTCTTAAGTATATAAATGTTTGTTACTTGAACCCATATAAACACTATAGATTGCACTGTCCACAATTTATTTCATTCTTTTTCATTTAGTGATTGTGATAGTATTTGTTGTATTTCATTATAGAAGGCTGTAGTAACAGTCCATAACAAGTTCTTATTAGTAGTGAGATCAGCACGTAATATCTTATAAAAAATTTTCAGTTCTTTGGAAACACAAATATCTTGGGTGATATGCCCTTAGATTGTAGTGTCAGAAACTTAGGATTAATTTCAATCTTAAGTAGATATAAAGTGGTGACACAAATAAACATCTAACAACCATGCCTTTGATGGTGTTTGCAGAACTTTGATGATTTATCTTTCAATTTTGCATCAGGAACATCTGAAGCATTTCTACATGCAGTTGCCACAGAGGACCAACTCAAACGCTCAAATGATTCATTGCTTGTGTTCTCGGTGATATATATTGTCATGAATGTCATACTAATACAGTCAGCCGGTGCAGTTGGTTTAATTCTTGCAAATTCTTTAAGTATCCTTTTACATTGTCATTGTCAACCTAGGCATAATCTATTCTTATATTTGTGTTATAGCTATAGAATCCAACTTAAATTGTCTGAGCGTTATAAATGTAAGAAGGATTTTTATGATTTTGAGAGTGAGAGCTTAAGTCCATTTCTTCGAATGCATAATATGTGGCTCATCATATACGAAGTATTGAAATAAGCATTTAGTTGTTGCATTTTGAGTTTCTTGACTGCTGTGAAGATATGATTCTGAGGATTATCTACTCTGCAATATTTATCAAGCATTATTTCCAGGTTTGGCGTTTTTATGCTATTAGGCCATTTTATGGCTATTGATGCCTCGACCTAATGCTGTATAAGTTTAATTTTTCTATTCTGCAGGGCTCTTCCTCCTTTTCTTTTCGCAGCTGCTTGCCTTCAGGTTGGCCAATTCTGTTGGTTTCAGGTGTAACCACTTTTTTTTCTGAGAGGATTTTTTTGGACCGGCAAGATTTCTGGGCAACCTTCTTGATTCATTTTTCAGTCGGGTTAACTTGCTTCTGCATTTCTTCCTTTGTGATGTAAGTATCTTCTGGTTCTTATTGTCCTCTTGAAATTTATAATTACTTCTCAGTATCACTTTTTGAGCATTCTAAAAACTTTAAATAATGTTACCATTCTATATAAAGGAAGTAGTATGATAAAAAGATTGATTATAATAAATTATTTAAACGGTAAGGTTACATATGGTGTTTATAATTTCAACTTTTATAACACGTTACCAAGGCATACATCAAAAACCTCATTTTCCTACTACCTTTAATTATACAACTTACCTTCATTGTATTTATTCATTTTTTTGCTGAAATATATTCCCGTTATTTTAATCTTTTTTTTTTTTGGTTTGGTTTCATCAATAGTTATCGCTGTGAGAGATCTTTTATCTACAAAATTATCCGTTTTCGTGATCACAAGGACTGAAGAACTGAGAACGAGTACTAAAGCATTCTGCTGCAGTTCTCATTTTTTACCTCGGACTCTGTGATTGCATATGATGAACCACAGAATGATTTGTGAAACAGCCAGTCACAATGGGTTGAGGAGTTAAGAGTGATTCATTTGATCTAGGGTGCACCACATAAGAATTACTGAGCCAAGTTATTGGAAATTTACATCCCCACTACAAATTCAAATGCTCCACAATTGTAACAAAATAGAAGCAAGGTAGCGAACAGCATCTTGGTTTACTAACATAAGACCACTTGATTTTCCTCGTAGCGTTGCTACTTTTCTGTATTACACGCTCTCTTCAGGTCACTATTCTGCTGGGATTTTGCATTCTGATTGGGACTGATCCTAAGATTTTCTAGGTTAGTTGATATGAGAAGAGTTTTTTTTACCCCACCTCACTTTCTGGGTTTGTTCATATCTTGCTGGTGGTATATTCTCAAGTATTTTATGGTTGGAAAAATGAAAGAAATATTTGGTGGGATACCTGGTATCCACAACTTTTGCAACGATAATATTCCAGAGGTAAAGTAACTTTTTTGGTTACTTTAGTTCATGCCTACTGAAATCTCGTGCTCATAGCCATCCTACTAATAAGTAGTAGTCGGCAGTGTGGGTATATGTTCTAGTGGCCTGGAGCATCACTGAATCACAGGTTTATGATGACATACTGCGAAAATTATACAAATTTTTTTTCCTTTTTTCAATATGTAACGTTACAAATTTACAGTATCTTTGTCAATAGCGATTTTGTTAATAAATGCTTTCTTGCTATGAATAAGGTGAGATCCAAGCGTCATGAACTAATAAGAAAAAGGTAGTAAAACGTTTAAAACAGCCATAATAGCAATTATAATAGCATGAGCTAACGGCCCCATTGTAATGAGCATGGGGTAACTTTATTTATTACAAAGGTTTCTTATGATTAACCCCCCATAATTAGTATACGTATATTTGAAGAAATTTTGCAGGTGGGTTGTTGAAAATTTGTGTAAACGAGTAAAACAAAAGCAAACAGGGGCAATAAAGATGCAATTGTGATGATTCATAGGAAGCCCACGGGTGCGTGGGTTGTCCTCCAATTTTACTTCATGAGATATTCGGGTGACACCAACAACAAACAAGAAGAGCACTTGGTAATTATAAGCTTTGAAAGCTTGAGAAAGAAAAAGTAAAGGAGTTAGAAAAAAAGGGGGGAAATGAAACTTATGATTAAGAGGTAGACTAGAGTTTAGACTCTAGACAAGTGTCCAACTAAACCACATTTGAAATTGGGTATAAAGTGGCTTCCATTTTCTATAACAAAATGATGATGGTTTTGAGATTTTGCTTAAGAGGTTGGAATCCTAGTGGATTTCCATGCATATTGCATTACCTTATCCTTTGCATCAAAGCATGGATAAGTGCCATTTAAACCAAGATTAAGGGCTTGTGTGTACAAAACCCTGAAAATTAATCATCAAAATATAGAAAACTAGCAATGAAGAAATATTCTAAGCAATTGTTATGAGGATAACTAGGCTTGAGAGTACTTTTGATATTGTCAAAAACATTTTATCAGTTTTTTTTTCGTTTTTTTCGATTGAAATGCTTATTTGAAAAATAGAAAAAAAAAACACAGCAGGAAATTTTTGTAGGAATAAAAATTTTTATATAAAAATATACTCGCACGTACGTTGTTAATAAGATAATTAAACAATGAATATTATTAAGAACATTTCATTATAAACCTCCAAATTAAGCATGTATTTGCTTCTTAGACTGCTGAAGACTTAATAGACAACGTGGTTTATTATTGTCTTTTGAGTGGTTATTTTTAAAAATCATCAAAAATGGCCCAAGTTAAAAAAGAAGAAGAAACCCATAAAAGTGTGCCAACCAAAATATAATAATAATAATAATAAAGGCACTGACTAAAACAACCAAAAATCTTCATTTATAGTTTTATCCTATATGAACGTTCAAAAATTCTGTTCATTTACGACATTATTCATATGGGTTTCAGCACAAGCATGCTCCATCAAAAGAAGAAACCAATATGTGTATATCGGCAGCAATTAATATTGCAAAGAACATGCTAATATATATAGAAGAAGCCAGGCAGACGTTTTTATTTTCCCTAGCTAGAACTTTACGATATACAATGGCAATTCCCCAAAAACCCACTATCTTTTTATTTTATTTATGAAAAAAAAAACTCACTGCCTATTTCACTACTTTGTTTTTTATCTAATAAAAAAAATAACAATTTATTTTTCTCATGCCTTTACTCTGGAAGGTCTAAATCATTAGGCTGTCTATTCAAATTTCCTCACTTGCTATCCAAAATAAGTGACAGCACCTTCTCATATATTCACGTTAAAGTATCTTTTCTTCAACAAACAGCGAGTGATAGAACATGCTGGTAATGATTATATGGGACCCTTTTTTGTCTTTTTATTTTTTTCCAATTTCCCTCTTGAGGATCATTATCTCGTTAAAATCTCTAAGGCAACAAAGATCCAAGGAGATTTCAAAAGGCTTCAAATTTGTGATTATTGTTTTAGTTGGTAATCACAAGGATATTCATATATCTATCTTAATTACCCTCCTTCACTTTCTAATTAGCCAAAAGTTTTCCATTTTTTTAAATTTTTCATGATAAACAACAAAATTATGGTGCTTTAGCCCTATGTCACTTTTGGTTCTTATTGGTAATCAATATCTATATTGTCATCAAATACAATGTTGACTTATTTAAAGAATATAACACTTTGGGACAACATTGAAGATCTTCAAGATATTCGAATATACAATTTTTCTCATAATCGTTGTATCACTAGTTGATTATCATAATTAAGAAAAAATTATGTTGCCGATCATTTCATAATTTTAGAATTCAAAACGCGTAATCATAGTCAATAAAATCTAAATTTACAAATATTCTCATAAATCTTTTTTTATCTATTTATAATTTGATGACATCTCAATTTCTTTCCCACGCATGAACGTGGTTCGAATGACCTAAATTTTTTGTACACTACAAATAAAATTTAGTGACTTAGTTAACTAGCACCCGCATGCTCATACATTAATTCTTCGTTATTCTTGAATCACTTCTCGGTGATCATTATTCACCGTAGCCATGTGATTAATCCATGACTAAATCAAATGGTAGAGAAGTGTGGGCAACTTCATACATAACATGGCACAAAACCATACAATTCCATAGCGGAAATTTTTCTTGCATGATATTAATTCCATAAGTTCAACTTGATCTTGACAATATGTCATCATCACGCATTCATGGACCCCCAAAATTGCATCCAAAGCAAGTGAAAATTACACTCCAATCACATTGCACCGAATTTCTCACCACACCCTTACAAAGCCACATGGAGTAATCCCATTGGTGCTTGTCAGTCACACACCTAAGCCTGCATAGAGATAATTAACTTTATATTAAGGTCTAAATCTTGACTTAAGAGTAAGGTCTCACATGGCAATAACAATCTCTCCTTCAAACCCTAATAATTTTGTTCTCCACTTAACCATGAACAGTCATACTATTGAGAAAAAAAAAAGAAAGAAAGAAAGTGACAATTCATAAGAGAGAGAGATTGGGAGATTGTGAAGTCAAAACACTGAGCGTGGCCACCAGCCAAGGGCAAGGCCACAGTGATATATTTTTGTGCTGCACAAAAATTAAAGTGGGAGCCGCTTGTAAAACCCCACTCTCTTTAACGTAAGCCAATCTTGTATTTGGTTTTTCCAGTACGTTCAATTCTTTCATCATTCTCTTGTGGAACCCTAACGTTCACTTTTTTTTTTTTTGGCCTCCTTTCTTTCAATGAGGCAATTTGGATCTTGCTGCTGCCTAATTATTTCTTTCTGCCGCACATGCTTTTGGCTTATTATTAGTTATTACTAGCTAGTCTTTTTTGCTTTGCAACTTTAATCATGCATTTGCTTATTACTAGTCTTTCTTCTATCAGGCTAAATATATAGTAACTCAATTTATCAGTTGTTAAGCAGTCAGCTTATAATATATAAAAATCACTAGAAAATGAACATGGAATCAATTATAAACTACGATATTTTAAAATCAACTCGTACAAGGTAAGAAATACTCAAATTTAATCAACACGTATAATTTACGTCTACATATTATTAAATTTGAACTATTCATGCTAACACAACATTGTAATTAAAATTTAACAGCATTTGTGGGATAATAGGTGGCCTCCTGTTGAAGAAAAAACACTCATGATGATCCGTACGTGACCAGGCGGGGTAGACCTTTGAAGAGGAACCTTCAGCGTGTACTGAGTTTCTTATCCTGCTTTGACCACAAAGGAGGGGACCTAAGCCGATGAAAGCGCAAAAGAAATAATGCAAAACGAGTTAACATTTTCTCTTAGCGATCTTCAGCAATCGTGGATTGGTGTCCAGTAGTATATTATTCCCAGGTGAATTAAATTGTTCAGTTTGGGCGGGCATCTCTTGAGGGGTTTAAACACGTAATCCCAAATCACTTGCAACACTCACCCTCGTAATAAAAGATCATCTCACCCTGTGGTGGTCGACATTCCATTCCCACTATATATGTTGCTATTTACTAAACTTCAGTTAATAGAATATCAAGTGCTTAATATGCACCATATACTAACTTTCAGTTAAAAGAGTAAGTATTAAGCAGAGACCAAAATTCTCTCCATCATTTAATGTCTCTGTCAATGCCAATATGTCATTATATTCTATCTGCGTTGAAAATCCAAGATTTGAAGTACTATTACACCAAACCAATTCTTTGAAGTACTATTACACCAAACCAATTCTTTGTCTCATCAATGGAGACAATTTGTTAGAACACTATAATAAAATTTTTATATGCAATGTGAATTTCTGTCTCCAATGTACATGCATATGTGGTCCAACTAGCTGAAATCTCCTGCAACCTGCGGTGAGCCCATGTGCGTTGTCATGCACGCTCACTCTAAACAAAGCAAAATTTGAGGTTAATAACCAATATCATCAGCTGGGATGGCTTGCCAAATAATATATGACAACAAAATGCTTTTGAAGCATCCAGGTTTCTGATATAATCGGAATTGCTTGATGCAGTAGATGCAGATCAAATAACTAATGTTAAACCTGTTATCAATTCATATTGCTTTTGGGTTGGAATTGTTCAGATCGGTTCGTGATGGTGCAGTTCTAATATTGGTCATCGAATGGCGAGATATGCTTCTAAATTTTTTAAAAGAAATTAAACCCCACTAATGCAGTTATTTTATTTATTGATTTGGTTATTTTTAATCGATAACATAGAGTGAACACGTACAAACGAAATTCTGAACACGAGACATTAATTTTTTGGTATCATATTAAATAAATCAATAACACAAAAACTTTAGCAGTTAGATAAAAGGTCTCAAAATCAGTATTCAGAAAAGACAAATCTTAATATATGAAGTATGGTGAAAATAGAATAGGAATTGATGTAGGACAAGTAAAGTGAAGCTATAAGTTTAGATTCCTTTTTCTAGTTTGATTAGGTTTTGTTTTATATTTTCTAGTCTGATTAAGATTTGTTTTATTACTCTTTTTTAAGTCATATTCGTTTTCTCATAAAAAGTTATAAGTTTATAAAACTAAGATAATTCTAATTAGCACACAAATAAATTTGTTATGCTTGTTTCCTACGCCTACAAGCTTTTTATTAATAATATACAATTTTTTTTCAATTGCGATATTTTCTTCTTTGTGAGAGTTAAATTTCAAAAAAACGTACATTATAACCACATAAAATATCGCTTTTGCATCAAAATACTAGAATCCCAATATAATTAAAAAGTAAATTAATAATCCAGTTAATTGATTCACTTTGCACATAAATATTTCCTATCCTTTCTATGGCTATTTCGAAGCCTTGTCTTTTACCTTTTAAAGTTCTTGTCCTACGGATTGTTTAAAATATTTAAATTCTTGTTCTAAATTAGTTTTTAAAGGAAAAAAAGAAAAGAAAAAGAAAATGGCGAGACTGAGATATTATTGTCTTTAGAACGAAAGCGAAGGGACAATACAGTCCAATGATATTAAGACGCAGACCGCTGAGAAGCGGAAATTGAGACGCGGGCAAAAATTACGCGTGGGCATGTGGCGTGGGGGACACATCATCATACCCGAAAATTACAACTAAATTGCTGGTAGTGGTAGGGTCCTGCTCGTCACGCCCGCCAGCCCAGGGCCGCCTGCCAGGCAGGTATCAGTGCACATGACAGTCACGTGCTGCCTCGATAACCATTTAGATCGTGCCACGTACTCACCTTTCAGCTGTTTGGACATGATGAAGGGTTTGAAGGGGACAAAGCGTTGTGGGCCGGAGAGTTGAAGTAGGACCCAGTGAGCATTCTCAGTCCAATCTTTTGCTTGCTTTGTGTTGTGTACAGTGTACATCACCAATGGTCAGATTGGCGTAGCTTTTTGTGTACCTTGGTCCCTCTGATGTACAGTATCATTGGCGTTTGGGGTATTTTCGTACTTTTGACTACTAATCGACTGTTTTTTTGTCTTTGGGCTGGCAAAGTTAATCACGCGCCTGTTGTTACGTGGCCAGTAGCGTGGTCATACCAACCTGCGTTTGTTTTTTTTTTCTTTCTTTTTTTCAACGGACAACGAACAATCAATTTCGTGTTTTATAAAATTATTTGTTACTTAAGGTCCGTACGTTAATAATGTACCTTTAAAAAATAATTAGTGATAAATGTACTATAAAAATAATTAAATGTAAAGAAAATTAGTTAAATAATTAATTTTTTTTAAAATACTATAAATTTTAAAAGAGTAATATGTACTTGATAGATCTTATAATTAAGGTGTTGTAAACACATAAATAACTAAAAAAGACAAAATAATATATAAAATTTACTTATACATTCATAAATAAGTAAATGAAATATTTTTTATTATGTATATATAATAATTGATAACCAAAATAAATATTTTAATATTATTTTAAATTTAATGATTTTATTTTCTAATTAAGACAGACAATTTTAGATTTTTTATAATGTATATTATGATATACATATGTAAGTATATTAAATATAAAATTAGTTCTCAAAATTAAATTTTTGAAAAGTTATTTATTCCCTACTTTTTGAAATCTACTATAAAAGAGTATTTTTTTTCAAAAATATTTAATTTTTTAATATTAAAATTAACTTTTAATTTTTTAAAATTACCTTTTAACTTCTCAAAAGTAATATCAAACAGACTCTTAATCCCACTATTCAATAGATTAATGTCACCTTATTTAAAATTGTTAAAATTGAGACCACCTGACAAGCTTTGGAAAATTGAAATCACTCTCTCCAACTGTGAAAGCACAAAGGTGTCGATTAAAATTAGCATCAATATTGACTATAATTGACAAATCACAAAGCTTGATGGATTATAC
The DNA here is from genome assembly GCA_029633175.1 of Citrus glauca. Lineage (NCBI taxonomy): Eukaryota > Viridiplantae > Streptophyta > Magnoliopsida > Sapindales > Rutaceae > Citrus > Citrus glauca. Next base: position 2,567,157 of record JAQOOD010000009.1, read on the forward strand.
ATACGAAAATTAATGGACAAAAAAATATGTAAAATTTGAAGATGAGAATTATGTTTTCTGCCTTGGTCCCACAACAAAAACATCAGCATAGTTGCGCTCATATCTTATGTGAAAAATTTTGAACCCTATATGAGTTGTACTTACAAGAGTATAATCTATTAGTTGATTTCTCTTTTTTTTTTCTTGTTTCTTTGGAATGTTAGGTCATTTTTAGGGATCAGACTACAGTGTAACTGTAGTACCATGTTATAGTTGTATTCACCCGTTAAATGCACTTGAATTAGTAGGATTTATTAGTATCCAACGGCTGGATGCAACTATGACACGATACCATAATTGCACCATAAGTTTTCCCTAATTTTAGTGCTAATCATTAATATTTTAAGTAATGTAACATGTGATTATAATTTTTACTAACTATTGACCATCTCACGATAGTGGATTGAATGAATTTATTATCGCCAATATTGTTTATTTTTAATGCCCAAAATATCTCTTGAATTAAAAAAGAAAAGAAAACAGACGCATGGACCAACCATCTCTGCTACCCCTTTGCTTCCAGAATCAGGAAGCACGCACTGTGGAGAAGCAATGCGTGAATAAAAAAATAAGGCCACAAAGATGGCTTCAATTCCCAAAGTACCCTCAAGTAGTTAACAACACATACGCACATTTCTTTATTTCTTAAGGGTGAAAAACACTTTAATTCTATAATTATTAATTTTCTTTTCCTTTTTCTTTTCTTTCATATACACATTCCACTTTTTATTATTCTCTGCTTTCTTTTCTATTAATTAGTTAATTTTGGCATTATTAATATTAACGATATTATTTTAGTACTTTACAACATTCTGTTGAAAACGATGCTTGTTTCTATTTTTGTTTGCAGCGGGAATGTGACGACAGAATTGCTTGTACTGCTCGATTTATCAACTTCAGTTTATATTTTTGTGCTTTTTTGTGTTCCGTGGTGGGTTTTGGTCAAACAAGATATAAATAATTCCTTCTTATAAAAATTCGAATTTATCAACCAATCTTTAATATGATTGTTGACGCCTTCTTACTTCTTGAGAATAGAAACCAATGAAGGTTCCAGACCCCTTAGATTTGTAAAGGGAGTAAACTTTCTCATGTTCTAAGAGTAGGTTTTCGAACTGAACTTGAAATGGGTTACTATAATTGTAATGTAATATTCAATAAATAAATTAATAAATAAGAAAGATTTGCAATAATATTATTCAAAGTAGTTAAAAATAAAGCTTCAATGCATTATTATTATTATTATTATTATATAGTGTGATCTTCTTTAACTAGATGATTGTTGAAGATTTCGAACATCTCAACGTTTTCATTTTTGATATCGTAAATATAAAAAAAAGTCGAATTAATCTTTTTTTTCTTCAAAATCTTGATGATCAGCTCTCTTTTGCATTAATTCCGCCGACCCAATCAACTTGTTAATGAGATAAATTTAAAAAAAAAAGTAATCTGATTAAATAATGCAAGCCAATTGACCCCCACCCCACATGAAAATGATACGAATAAATAAATAAATAATTGACATTAATAGTAAAGAGAAAAGATGTTAGATGGAGGCATGCTAAAACCCAAATTTTTTAATTGAATATAATGAAAAAAATGTGCGAAGATAATTGTGTTTGAACCTTTAACCTTATCTCACGAAATACTTTAACAACAACATCAATGATACAAAGCAAGTGGTCATCATGGGATATCCTTTAATTAACTTTTCTCAAGTCAAACTGGGGCAGAAAGAGAACAAACAGAGAATTTGGTATTTATATTTGTCTCCTATTAAAACTTAAAAAGTGAGTATTATTAATCGCTAGAAATTATTCTTGTTGAAGGAATTTATTAATTGATTCATCTACACCCCCCACAGACTGCCAATAAAGGTTTAGGATTCAAACTAAGGAAGCTATTTTTTTTTTAAAGATTTTTACTCTTTGTATTTTATCATTTAATTTACTGGGAGGAAACAAAATTGTGGAATATGATGGCAGAGATGTTAAAATTATGATGAGGGTTGTCCTAAATTTGAGCGTTTTTTTCTTGTTTTATACGGGGGTTGTTGGATGAATATATATAATTAAAGTTGGTGGTTCATTTTGTCTGAGATTTTTGTTTTTGGTTAATAGGTTTCATTTGGTTTGAGAATATATATATATTTTTAATTGGTTTAGTATGTGAAGACTTTACAATATGAAGTTTATTGAAAATTTTATTATACATACCTGTAATACAATTCCGAAGTCAATCGAGATTAACTTAAAAATTTAATCTCATTAATATTTTGGAGAAATATTTACTGACCCATATAAGTGAGAAGGAAAATCTTTGAGTCCCTTTATACTTGTATTATCACCTAGGGGTCTATCAAGATTAACTTAAAAAATCTAGTGTCCTTAATGATTGGGAAGATATTTAGTCCACCAAATTTGTAGGAGGAAAAAGACCACATAAGCACTCGAACTTCAAATTTGAGGGCATAAACCGTATACTAAGCCTAGACATTAGTGGCTTTAATTTTACAGTTTGAGAATGAATCATGCAATTAATTAGCTGTGTAAATAGATGGTGAACCACTGAAGCTTAATTCAGTAAGACTCAATGTTAGTTACAAAACGTAAATTATTATTAGTTTTTGCTTTCATCTCAATGTTTGTAAAAAAAATTACTATTGTTTTTACTCATAAAAATATTTAAAGAAAAAAATGTTGACAGGGGGTGATAATATGAAATCAAAAGGTAAAGAGACTAAATTAGGCAATATGCATTCATTCATTTATTTATTTCAAACAAGCACCCGCTTCTTTATTTATTTTCATGTTTTAATTCAAAATTAGCAAAGTCAATTGTTACACTAATTAATATTATGGAGCATGGTGATTTGATTGGCATCCTATTATTTTCATTTGGCATGCTAGGACGCTAATCATGTTACTGGGATATTGGGATCCCATAAAATTTAATAAGCTAAGATTACTTTAGATATATATATTTTTTAATAAGTAATGATAGATATCTCAATTTTTTTTTAATCTCATATTTCACTCTAAATAAAATTTTATCCATTGATTGGTTAATAAATCTTTAAAAAATACAAGTGAATTAATTGTATAATTTTCACTAATCAATTAATGAATACCATATTATTTAGAATAAATTTTTAAAATAAATAATTTAAGACGTGTAATACTATTTTTTTTTTAATTTTCAGCAGCTAATTTATTTCTTTATGACCAAACCAACGACAATAAAAGTATTGGGATTGTGAGCCATTTAATGTTTTAAATTAAGCCCCATTGAGAAAAGTCTGTAAATCAGATTGGAATGATCGCCAATCAAAACAGTATTCTTGATAATACTCCCAAAATCTGCCTCAATATAGTATTTGCTTATCAATGATTTTAACAGTAAAACGAATGATGTTTGCTCATTTATTAAAGAATGTGGTCCATAGAGTCCAATTTCAACACACACACACACTAAATTGGGAATAAATAGAAATGAAATAAAAAGAAGAACCAAAAACAAATAATATATGATAATTTAAACAAAGAGTGTGGGAAAATTGGTGGGAAATTGAAATGACTTTCTTGGATCCTGTGAGGAACATCGTCACTGTTACCCACATATTTAATCAAATATTGTTGTGTTAGCCGAAGATAAAGGGAAACAAGGAATGATGAAAAGTGGAGGGCAAAAGAAAAGTTAAAAAGAAATCCAAGAAACCCAAAAGTATTAGATGAAGAGCAGACAAAGGTAATATACTACTTCAGCTGAGAGAAACAAACGGAGAAATTTTCTTTTTTTTTTTAATTTCTTTTTTCAAAAAAGAAAAGAAATAATAGTGCCACAGTCTTTAGGGATAGTAGCTAGTAGTATACAAATAATAACAAGAACAAAGAAATTGAAAATCAAAAACAATCATCATGATGAAACACCCTCTGCAACCAGCACTCCGGAAAAGCAAAATCACTCTCCATCAAAACCTTCCTTCCCATAAATTTACATCTCTTAGCACCACAAAATTCTCAACCAAATTCCCCACTTCTCAAAATTAAGCCATGAAACTTTCTCTTTTCTTCCTCACATTCTTTCTGCACTTACTAGTTGTTTTTGCGGCCAAAACACTTCCTCTCCCGCTTGTCTCTCTTCTCTCCATCAAGGCTTCTCTGAAAGATCCCTTCAATAATTCTTTCCATGATTGGGACCCGACTCCGGCTTTCTCCAACCCTAGTTCAGAAAAGGACCCAGTTTGGTGTTCTTGGTCAGGCATCAAATGCAACCCTAAATCGTCTCAAATCACTTCACTTGATCTCTCCCGCCGCTCCCTGTCTGGTCCCATTCCGCCCGAAATCAGGCACTTAACGAGCTTAACCCACTTGAATTTGAGTGCAAACGCCTTCGACGGGCCTCTCCAACCAGCCATTCTCGAACTGACTAAGCTAAGAACAATCGACATCAGCCACAACTACTTCAACTCAACCTTTCCACCGGGAATCTCCAAGCTCAGGTTCTTGAGAATCTTCAATGCTTACAGCAACAGCTTCACGGGCCCACTACCTCTAGAATTTGTCCAGCTGAACTCTCTCCAGCAGCTAAACCTTGGCGGAAGCTACTTCGACGGTGAAATTCCATCGGATTACGGCAACTTATCAAGCCTACGGTTTCTTGATTTGGCTGGAAATTCTTTGACAGGATCATTGCCGCCCCAGCTAGGGTTGCTAACTCAGCTGGAGCGTATAGAGATTGGTTACAATAACTTCCAAGGCGAAGTCCCAGTTGAATTCGCTTCGCTCGTAAATCTCAAGTACATGGATATCTCAGCTTGTAATCTCTCTGGCACCCTTCCGACTGAGATAAGTAACCTGACTAAACTAGAAATGCTACTGCTATTCAAGAACCATTTCACCGGCGAAATCCCGGTGAGTTACGGAAACTTGCAAGCTCTACAGGTTCTTGATTTATCCGATAACCAACTATCGGGGCCAATCCCTGCGTCGTTAGCTTCTTTGAAAGGGCTGACGAGACTCAGCTTAATGAACAATGTCCTCTTCGGCGAAATTCCGCAAGATATCGAGCTGTTAGCTGATTTGGACACCCTGCTTTTGTGGAACAACCAGTTAACGGGAGTGCTCCCGCAGAAGCTCGGGTCAAATGGCAAGTTGTTGACCGTCGATGTCTCCTCGAATTCGCTCACGGGTCCTATCCCGTCGACTATTTGCGACGGCGACAGGTTGTTTAAGCTCATTCTATTCTCCAACAACTTTACGTACTCCATTCCGGAGAATCTTGTAAACTGCTCGTCGTTGTCAAGGTTACGAATCCAAGATAACGAACTCAACGGCTCTATCCCTCATGGTTTTGGTCTCTTGCCGAACTTGACGTTCATGGACATGAGCGGTAACAGTTTATCGGGAGAAATTCCTCAAGATCTCGGCAATGCACCGAAGCTGGAGTACTTAAACGTATCGGAAAATTCATTTCAAACGAGCCTGCCGAGTAACATATGGAGCGCGCCAAATTTGAAGATTTTGTCAGCGAGTTCGAGTAAGTTGACAGGGAAGATTCCGGATTTCATCGGCTGTAAGAGTATTTATAAGATAGAGTTGCATAACAACTTGCTCAATGGCAGCATTCCCTGGGATATTGGCCACTGCGAGAAGCTTTTGCTGTTGAATTTGAGCCGAAATTCGCTTACGGGGATTATCCCGTGGGAGATATCGGGGCTTCCTTCGATCACGGACGTTGATCTTTCTCACAACTTCCTCACTGGCACCATCCCTTCCAACTTCGAAAACTGCAGCACGTTGGAGAGCTTTAACGTGTCGTATAATCTGTTAACGGGACCGATACCGGGTTCGGGGACGATATTTCCCAACCTTCATCCGTCTTCATTTATCGGAAATGAAGGCCTCTGCGGCCGAGTTCTGACGAAACCGTGTTCGGCCGACGGGCTTGCCGCCGGTGACGTGGAAGTGCGTAACCATCAGCAGCAGCCGAAGAAAACCGCTGGAGCTATAGTGTGGATCATGGCAGCCGCGTTCGGTATCGGATTGTTTGTTCTCGTCGCCGGGACTCGGTGCTTCCGCGCGAACTACAGCCGTGGATTCAGTAACGACCGAGAAATCGGGCCGTGGAAATTGACGGCGTTTCAGCGGTTGAATTTCACGGCGGATGATGTATTGGAGTGTTTGTCTATGAGCGATAAGATTCTGGGGATGGGGTCCACAGGAACTGTCTACAAAGCGGAGATGCCAGGTGGCGAGATCATAGCGGTGAAGAAGTTGTGGGGCAAGCATAAGGAGAATATCCGACGGAGACGAGGGGTGCTCGCTGAGGTGGACGTGTTGGGAAACGTGAGGCATAGGAACATAGTGAGGTTGTTAGGGTGCTGCAGCAACAGGGAGTGTACGATGCTGCTCTACGAGTACATGCCGAATGGGAATTTAGACGATTTATTGCACGCCAAAAATAAAGGAGAAAATTTGGTGGCCGATTGGGTGACGAGGTACAAGATTGCGCTCGGTGTGGCGCAGGGGATTTGCTATCTCCACCACGACTGTGATCCGGTGATCGTCCACCGTGATCTCAAGCCGAGCAATATTCTATTGGACGGTGAGATGGAGGCCAGGGTGGCCGATTTCGGCGTGGCTAAGCTGATCCAGAGTGATGAGTCCATGTCCGTCATCGCCGGGTCCTACGGCTACATTGCGCCAGGTACGTTTTGTTTTTGTTTTTTGAGTTCCTTTTTGTTGGGTTGACCGAAAGTTTGACGCTGCATATGCGCACGTTAGCAAGCGTACAAAATTAAATTACATCATTTTAGCTCAAGTTGGCTGAGGTTGATTATGATGATATTAGTCCAGAAATTCCTTTGTCCTTAGCTAAATTTAGCAAATCAATCCCATCCTATTATTCTTTACAGGATCTTCACAGTAGAGTAGAGTTGGACGGACTTGACAACTGAGTTATCTAGATTAAGCGACGATTTAGCTTATCTTACCCTTAACATTAACTAATAAAAAAATGAGTTTAGTTGAAAATGACACATTGATGATATGGGTCGGCCGATTTCGGCTCTAAAGTAATAAAGATTTCCCTTCTTCTTCGATTATCTTCAAATTGTGTTTGATAAAAGATGGCTTATGGAATCAAAGAATTTAAGGACTTTGAATTGATTCTAAATTTAGAAACGGGAAACTTTGATTTAGATAATTTACATCATAATTATCGAACATAATTTTCAGAAAACTAATTTAAAGAATAAAAATACTGTGCTAATTTTAAATCTTGTATCTCTAAATTAGATTAAATTGAAATAAATTTCATAAAGTAATAATAATGATAGGAACATAATTTTTTTACGTATAAAATGACGTGTCAATATAATATTAGTCGGATTAAAAAGAAGAAAGATTCAATGTAATCAATGAAGTGGGCTCATGCATGGGTATGGCCATAATTGAAAATTGGGGGGGGGGGGGGAAATGTTATGAGAATTAACATTTTGGTATTAAAGTTGAAAAAGAGAATTTAGTTCTATAGAACTAAATCAGATAATTATTATTCTAAAAGTTTAAATTATAAGAAAAATAATAATTTTTTTTAGCCAACGGAGACTTGAATTCATATCAAACCACTAGTGTATTGGCACGAATTTAGTCTGATAAAATAATACTAAATTAAGGATAAGAAAATTTGTACAAATAGACTCAATTTTTTTTTTCTCTTCACTATAATGGTTAGTGCTACTATGCGCTGGGGGGAGGGGGGTGTCCAACTATGAACGCATTTGAACAAAAGGGCCTGCTGTTTAGAGTGATGGGCAACGCCACAAGAGCACTAACCAAAGCATTCAGTTGTCTGTAACAGTTTTGCAAATGGTGGACTCATGCGCGTGATGAGACTCGCCTTTTTCCTTTAGCACTTTTTCTATTTTCACAAGTCGGTTTAGCAAGATTTGCCCAATATCTTTGGGTCCCCACCATGAATTTAACTTCAACATTGACCATCATTATGATCATTGACTTTAGGCATCCAATTGAACTTTTGTCTGTGTAATTGTATTTGCAGAGTATGCATACACACTCCAAGTTGACGAGAAGAGTGACATATACAGCTACGGCGTGGTGCTAATGGAAATTATAAGCGGTAAAAGATCAGTTGATGCTGAATTTGGCGATGGGAACAGCATTGTGGATTGGGTGAGGTCCAAAATCAAGACCAAGGATGGTATCAATGACGTTTTGGACAAGAATGCCGGGGCCTCGTGCGCATCCGTGAGGGAAGAAATGATGCAAATGCTAAGAATTGCATTGCTATGCACTAGCCGGAATCCGGCTGACCGACCCTCGATGAGAGACGTCGTATTGATGCTTCAGGAAGCCAAGCCGAAGCGGAAATTGCCCGGAAGTTTGTTCGGCCGCGGCGGCGGCGGCGGCGGCGGCGGCGATGTTGTGATTAGTGTTGGCGATAGTGATGATGCTCTAGCCCAAAAGGCTACAGTTGAATGTTAATAGGATTAACGTTACGTTTTTTCTTTTAATTTTTTTTCCGGCTAATTTTCTAATGGTGGGGATTGGTATAGAAGTGATTTTTCTTTTTTTCTTTTTTTCGTGTCTTTTTTCAATGCAATTTTCAGGTGTTATTTTTAAATTCGGGTGTTACAAGTTACATTCCGGGTAAAGACTCTGGTTGTTGAGGCTTATATATGAATTATGACGCATATGACGTTGTTAGTTTGAAATATGGTTGGGATGACCGACGAATATATGGGCAAGTTGTGCTTCGCGGCATCAAAAGGCACAATTTGTAAAACTAACACAATCGTGATAAGGCAGATAGGGCACAATTCGATATACAGGAATATAATTTATACTTAACAATATATTATATTGAAAAATACCTGTTGATGTAAAAATCTGGTCGCGTTCGTTGGGATGATCATATTGTTACATGAACACTTAAATTTATTTATTTTGACGGGGAATGATATTTATTTTGATGGGGAATGATGTGGCTTACATTCTAACGACCATGTTAACTTTTACACTTCTTACACCTGTAATCAAAAGAAGAGTTACGAAACGCCGGGTGTTTTTTTAGCAAAAATATGTTTAAGTTAATTTTTGGATTTTTTTGAAAAAATTAAGCCACTGCTCAATGTGACTTAGTAATTTATATCCGGAATAAAAGTATTAAAACGCACAAAAGGAAAATAAAAAGTTTTGGATTAGAAAAAGGCAGAGTTTCTCCCTAGTTTTTTTGTGTCTTGCGAAGGCCAAGCATCTCAAAATACTTCTAATAATATTGGTCAATATTTTGATGATTTTGGAAGATTTAATAATGATCTCTCATATTATTAAATAATTGTTCTAATTTATACTATTAGTAGTAACTTTTTTTAATGTGTTTAATTTAATTTTTATATTTTTAATTTTGTAATATGTAATCTAGTAATTAATGTTATTACCATTTTATTTTTTATTATTAATTTTTGTGTTGAATTTTTTAATTTTAAAATATTAGTATAATATTCAAAAATTAAAAAATGAAACAAAAATAATAATAACTTAAAATATTATATAAAATAGGACATATATGTAAATAAAAAAAGTAATAAAGATATTTGTGATTTTTTTTCCTAACACAATAAATGAATAGTATTGCACCATATTTGGTGTAATACTAACACCATTTTGGTGTTGGTTTTGGTGTTAAGGCCATCTCTAATGCCTTAACACCATTTTGGTGTAACATCAATATAAAAAAATGTATATTTTCACACCAAATTAGTATTTCATCTTTAACCCATTTACACTAAATTTTACACCAAAAAAAATATTATTCTTTTTATTCCCAAGAATTAATTCAATTAACACAATAAATATTAAATTCAAATGATAAGGGCCCAAAATAAGACAAGAAATTGGAGATGGTCACATATCGTGAATAAAATAAAATTTTACGAAAAGATTTAAATTCGATAAGTGATCCGAGCTTACGTTAATATTTTCAAAATGAACAAATTAAGATTTGGCAGAGAAGATCTTAGCAATGCCAAGCATCTCAAAATACTTCCAATAATATTGGCCAATATTTTGATGATATTGGAGGATCTAATAATGATCTCCCAAATTATAAAAATAATTGTTCTAATGCTAGTAGTAGTAGCTTTTTTAATTTGTGTTAATTTAATTTTGTATTTTTAATTTTGTAATATGTAATCTAGTAATTAATGTTATTGGTATTTTTTATTATCAATTTTTGTGTTGAATATTTTTTATTTAAAATATTAGTATAATATTAAAAAAATAAATCAAAACAATAACAAAAAATAATAATAATAATAATAATAATAACTTAAAATATTATATAAAATAGGACATATATGTAAATAAGAAAAAGTAGTAAGGATATTTGATACTCTTTTTCCCTGGCACCAAATGAATAGTACTATTCATAACATCATTTTGGTGTTAGGACATCTCCAATGCAGCACTAAACCTAATACCAAATTATTTTTTTACATCATTTTTGGTGTAAAATGCTTCTCTAATGTAACACCAAAATGATGTTATGAATATGGTGCAACACTATTCATCACACTATATTTGGTGCTAGGAAAAAAAAAGCCCCAAATATCCTTATTACTTTATCTTATTTACATATATGTCCTATTTTATATAATATTTTAAGTTATTATTATTATTATTGTTATTTTTTAATTTCATTTTTCATTTTTTGAATATTAAACTAATATTTTAAATAAAAAATATTCAACACAAAAATTATTAATAAAAAGAAAATGCCAATAACATTAATTACTAGATTACATATTACACTCCGAAATGCACTAATTGATCATTTATGGGATGCATTGAGTAATTTGAATAACTAGAGTATTACTTTTATTGTATTGTATTTTTCTATATTATTGTTGTCATCTATTGTTATTGTATTTTTCTATATTAATGTAATGTTTAATTTTCATAATGTACTAATTTAGTCAATTAAATACAAATTTAATATTTTTTTATATTTTTTGTTAATCGATATAAAATTACTTATTCCTTAATTATCTATATTAGTAGTAATATTTATTGTGTTGATTTAATTAATTCTTGAGAATTAAAGGAATAAAAACAAAAATATTATTTTTGGTGTAAAATTTGGTGTAAATGGATTGAAGATGAAATAATAATTTGGTGTGAAAAAGGTACATTTTCTATGTTGGTGTTACACCAAAATGGTGTTATGCATTGGAGATGGCCTTAGAGAAGTATTTTACACCAAAAATATTGTAAAAGGTAATTTGGTGTTAGTTTTAATGTCACATTGGAGATGGCAAATTTTATACTCATAGCAACAGCCCTATTTGCATGAATTTATTTTTATATTATTTCAAAATTTCAAACACTTTGTTTTGGTTTTACTATGAGTTGCCTGGAAGTTTGTCCGGCCAAATTGTTCCTTTTCTTTAATTTTTTGTTTTATTCTTTTTCCTTATATCTATAGTTACATAGATTTTTCCTTATCCAGATTTAAATTAATTTGTATAGATAATTTGGTGTTTATTATGAAAATTATATGTAATAGATCTATTTCTGTACAAAGAATTTAGTGTTGTATCAGTTGGTGAACTTATTATGATGGTGGAGGATGATTTAAAAGAGTGGGTGCAAGTTCTAAAGACTAAAATAATGCCGTGTACACTTAGAACAAAGGTATCCAGATGTTCCACTGCACTGAATTTCCTTCCTATTGCTCATTATTGGTGTATGTGGATCGATTAACTGTAAATTTGTGATTTGTCTACTATAGACTTGTGATTGTTACTTGACTGTATAATACCGCTCAATTGTCTGAAGTAGGCCCAGTTTTGAAACTGTGGCTGAAGAGTAAAATGTTGCATCAAGTTTATGATGCCAATTTAAAGAGTAGTCTCTTCATGTGGGTCTTCATTGTACTTTTAAATTTGGTGATTTTTTTAATACTAATAATACAATTAAAGAATTTAACTTTCACGAAGCACTATCACGATTTTCCGACAACTTGATATCATTTATATTATTAAACTCTTATAAAGTATTGCCCAGATTGTTCAATTATTGATATCGCGATTGTGCGGTAATTTGATATCAATTACATTATTAAATTCTTATAAAGTATTGTTCAGATTGCTCAATTATTGATATTACATTCATACAATTAGTTAAGATTATTAATTTTTCATTTTTATCCTCTTTAATATTTGAGAAAAAGACTGCAATAATTTCACTCTATTATTCTTAATTGGAAGGGGGGGGGGGGGGGGGATTAACTCGAACTGATGTCCCGACGGATGTGAGAGCAGCAGCGCACCACTCGTCTTACCGACTTCATGAAACAACACCGAGTGCTATACGGGTGGCAGCAAGTGGCACAATTGGCGAATCATTTGAAGAGCTTCGTGGGAACAAAAACTGCCACACTCCTAGCTCTTAGAGTTCATTCTCAGCCCAAGATCTTACTAGCCCTTGGTCCATTGGTGTTTATATCCTACAAAACTTGCAATAATTAAATGACTATGCTCTTTAGAGACAATACTAAATCGTACAACACTTGACTGCTCCCGCATTCTTTTTTTTTTTTTTTTTTTTTGGGCTTGTAGACCTCGCAGATTTTTTATATCCTCTGTACCAACCATCATTGAATTATGAATTTTACAAAACTACATATACCCCAACCTACAATAAAGGAACCATCCTCTTGTGTTTCTGGCCCACGCATGCTATTGTGTGGAAGATCTTCTTCTGAAATATACAAGTAAATTTGACTCAACTCTCCAATTAGTCGGGACTTAAAGAAAATTTTCCTCTACATATTTAGAACTACATCCGAACAGTGTAATAGACCCAACTATGCTTAATGCTTTATGGTTGTGAGTATAGGAACAGAATTATATAACTTCGATCTGGTTCAGGATCCATAACTTTATTAAAAATTGAGAAAGCTATCAAATTGTATAATTTAATAACTTTAACGGTCATTACAGATTACCCTTTTAAATTCTACGGTTTGATCATTTTTTTAAACTTTAACAAATCCAAAATTATATATTGAAACATTTCTATACGTTTGTAAATATAACATTTAACCAAAAAAAAAAAGAACAAACTTTTAATTGATGACAGCTGCATGACCTCATTGACCCCCAAAAAAAAAAAGAAAAAAAGAAAAGAGAAAAGAGGCCTATTCACTCCATTTTCACGTGAAGAGGTCGTAAAATCCTCGCCGTTTAGCTATTATTGTTCGTTTGCATGTACAGAATGAGGACGACCTTCTTACGTCGTTCTAACAAAGAAGAAAGTGAACACGTAAGCGTGTGGAGATGTCAGTTTTGAAACGTGGCTTCAAATCGAAACACATCGGCATGCAAAGTCGACACTTCAGGATCACTTCTCCCAGTTGAATCTCTCTCTTTCTCTACATATATAATTTATACACACACACACACACACCAAATAAATCAAATGCGCAGTTAGCAAGCGAAGTGATCGTATATAGAAAGAATATGGCAACTTTTTGTTCAGGTAATTCATTAATTTAGACTAATTAGTTGAAAGTGATGATTTCATTTTTTTTTACCTTAATTTATGAGATCTTATATATAATTTACACGATAAAATTAATTATTTATTTTACAGGTAAGACCTCGTGGCCGGAGCTGGTGGGTGAAATTGGGGCGGTGGCCGCTGCAACCATAAAGCTGCAGAACCCCATCGTGAATCCAATCATACTAATGCTTGGAACTCCGGTGACTAGGGAATTCAGATGTGATAGGGTTTGGGTTTGGGTGGATGCAATGGGTCGGGTGAGCAAACCGCCTGTTGTTGGCTGAATGATATGCACCTTGCCATGGTAAGCCTATATCACTTCGTAAATTGGTACCCTAATTAGTACTGCATTATATTGTCATACTGGGTTTAATTGAGTGGTTTTCAAATAGTTTTTTTTACGCCGATAGCAACCCGTATGTGTTTTACTGTTTTATAAACTGTTCCAAATAATAGTAATCCTACTAAGTTTGAGTTGTATCTAGAGTGATGCGTGTAAATGACGTGGCATGTATGCTGATATTATTAATCTAATTAAATCTTTCTCGAGTCTCTGAGTTAATCATCTTATCATTTTTCTTTCATACGGTGATGGATAGTTCTTGTAGAGTATCAGTTAGAGAAACGTATGGCTGTATGGGTCGCTGACGTTGCGGCCTGGGGGGCCCTTGTCCCCCAAGTTACGGAAAAAAAAAAGAAAAAAGAAAAAAGAAATTCGAGAAGGATGAAAATCCTAATTAAAATTAACATATTGTTCAGAAAAAATTGCGTTTTGGGTCCTTAGTATGCAGTTCATAGTATTTTGTTCTTTTCACTCGAATTTGTATTCTCTTCATCTTATCTCCCTTTGATGAATAATTAGTAGTATTGTTTTTGTTGAGGGACTTATTATAAGATTTTTAGGTATCCAACCTAAAAAATTAATCTTTTAGGTGGAGTGACTTACCACCTTATAAACCTAAGCATCTTCCTTTTACTAGCTAATGTGGGAAACAACTTAATAATCTCTCCATCGGACGAAACCACCACCAGACTCTAGTTCTTTCGTCCGACACACTTGAGTTGTTCCACCACCACATTCTGAGTACTAAGGTCTAGCTCTGATACCACTTGTTCCACCACCACATTCTGGGTACTAAGGTTTAGTTCTGATACCACTTATTGGGGGGACTTAGCATAAGATTTTTAGGTATCCAACTTAAAAGATTAGCCTTTTAGGTGGAGTAATCTACCACCTTATAAACTCAAATTTCTTCCCTTTATTAACTAATGTGGGACAACTTAATAATTTCATACGATGAAAGCTCTTTCTTTGATTAGTAATAAGTAATTCGAAGGGGCTAGTAGATTATGGGGGGGGGGGGGGAGAGAGGTCCATTGGAAAACGAAGATAACATATCTTATATTTGAGTTCTATTTTCTTTAAAAAAAAATTCTCTTTCAATCTTATTATTGTTATTTAATTTATGCATGGTTGGATGGTGATACATGTGAGAGATTAGATGAGAGATGGTAGAAACAACCAAGAGCAGTGATTGGGGAGTGTTTTTTTCTCTTTCACCTCACGTAAATTATCCATCGCAGCACAAAATATATAAAAATAGATAATTGTAAACAACTAAATTAAGTGCAAATCACATGCGAAAATTCGGACGCATTAATTAATTATAATCTCTTGCCATAATTATACAAGCAAAGATATGGAGCGAAACAAACGTACAGAATTTGTCGCAAGGCATAAAAACTGATAAACAATTGCATGCATGCACTATTTGGGAACAGCATGTAGTGCTCTCAAATTAATGAATGAAGGGCATACAATATTATGATTATTATCATTTTATTTATTCCAGAAATAGATGGTATTAGTTATGAGAGGTTTTGTCTCTCGCTAGATATATATATGAGACGACAACACATGCATGCAGGGGAGCATGGTTTTATTACAAGCTCAAGTGCTGGGTACTACGAAAAGTTTGATTAGAATTAATTAAAACTTGCTTTCAAATCCTCCGCCAACACCACCTCCACTTCCACCTCCAGAACCACCTCCTCCACCGGCACCGGCACCTCCAAAGCCACCACCTTGTCCATTTCCACCTCCAAACCCACCGCCATTGCCTGCCCCAAATCCACCACCATTTCCCCCCCCATTACCACCGCCATTGCCGCCTCCAAAGCCACCACCATTTCCACCACCATTACCACCGCCATTGCCGCCTCCAAAACCACCACCATTTCCACCTCCAGAACCGCCGCCGTTGCCGCCTCCATAGCCACCACCACTGTTTCCACCCCCAACACCGCCGCCATTTCCGCCTCCATAGCCACCACCACTGTTTCCACCCCCAACGCCCCCACCAGCACCTCCTCCACTTCCTACTCCACCACCTTGTCCACCTCCAATACCACTGCCACCACCGTAATTACCACCTCCTATCCCTCCACCGTTACCCCCACCGTAACCACCACCTTGTCCTCCTCCAACACCACTGCCACCACCGTAATTGCCACCTCCTATCCCTCCACCGTTACCCCCACCGTAACCACCACCTTGTCCGCCTCCAACACCACTGCCACCACCGTAATTGCCACCTCCTATCCCTCCACCGTTACCCCCACCGTAACCACCACCTTGTCCTCCTCCGACACCACTACCACCTCCTATCCCACCGCCACCGACACCCCCACCTGACCCACCACCTTGTCCACCTCCAACACCATTACCACCTCCTATCCCGCCACCGGTACCTCCACCTGAACCACCGCCTTGTCCACCTCCAACACCACTACCGAATCCTCCGCCGGTTCCAAGGCCTCCACTACCTCCTCCTACACCACTTCCACCACCAAAACCAACTCCGGAGGCTTTAGAAACCTCATCTTTCTCAAGTCTCCTACATTCCGAAATTCCAATCACCAATATCAACACCAGAATCATCACACCAGCATACTTAAAAAGCCTCCCCATCTTTCTAAAACAGTCAAAGAAAGACACAAATGCTTGCTTTTGCTGTGATGCTAAGCTTCGAAGCCCTAGAGCTCTATTTATAGGATAACCAAAGCAAAACCGATTAATGCATGCAGTTACGTGTTCTCTCTTGAATCTTTGCATGCAATTAATTATCAGGGCACGTAGTTTTCTTACTTAAATGAAACGTCCCAAAATTCAACCCAGTTTGAAAAAAGGAACATATCTTCAGACAGCCCGTGAAATAATATAATGAGGTTGCGTTCCCCATTATTCAGCTACCAATTAACAAAGGAAACATGTATGATATCATTCATCAGTGACTATTAATTCTTATCAACTTAATTAGATCACGATAAGATATTGAAAGCTTGGCAACTTTAAAGTTAATTAGACATTGTTTTGCTCAAGGGACCAACAGTGTGTTATGTACAGCTAGCTAAGCTAAGAGATTTGGAGATATTAATGCGTGCAATCAAATCAAATGGACCATACTCAGAGGCAGAGGGTAGCGGGGGGGATTGGCCTGGATTGTAGCTGGGGTAGTCTTGAAAAATTTTTCTAGGCCCATTAATTTTAGGGTGAAAAACTATAAACCACATAGTAATTAGTAAGTTATATTATTATTATTATTATCTCATATCCTATTTTCACTCTTATAATTATTATTAAGATTTGAGACTCGCAAGTACTTAGTACCTCCGTTTTATTTAACTGTTTAAGGGGAGAATAAGCATGGGAGGCCCAATTAAAATGATAAAATGATTACAATAGGCTCACAGCTGATAGATACTTTTGATGTTAATCTGCGATGGCATGAAAAATAATTGAACAATTTCAGGGTTGACCATTTTCTGTCTTGATCATTTTTTAAGGGCTGATTAATCGGTTCTAATACGATAAAGTCACATCTTTATATTTGATTACCCCTGAGTACATACTTGCTTTAGCCTCTAGTGGAAATAAAATAAAAGTTTTCTGTTTGTGTTTATTAAAAAGAATTATAACGTTGAATTGAATGAAAGACACGAAAATAAGAATATGATAGTTTATTTTATATTGAAATTAAAATTTTCAATATCAAGTGAATTTTGAAAAATAAGATGCAGAGAAAAGTGAAAGAATCAAAGCGTATAAAATTTAAGAGAACAAAATAGGAGCTGAGAGAATAAAAAAAAAATAATACACTGGATTTTTTTAATTTCATCCATTGTTAAACAATAAGAATTCGTGTATATTCTTGTGTCAAAAAAAGGAGGCTTCAAGACCTAGTTATCTCTATTTAGAGTGGGGGTTCCTTCATTTAATTTTTTGACGTAAAAGTGAAAATCAAGACTTTTAATTTAAAATTCAATAAACGAGTAAGCACACATTCAAAGATTATTTCAATTTAATCTGGGTGAAAAAGAAAAAAAAATCAAATGGACCACACGAGGAGATGGAGACGGTGGGTAGAGGCCAGAAGGGCTAGCTTTTAGAAAATTTCTTTTATGTCCATTAACTTTTGGAAAATATTTAATAAACCATAGTGAGATAATTTTTTGTATTGGTCCTTAACATACAATTTTTTTTAGAGTAGTACTAGAGAGAGAGAAGCACGAGAGAAAGACTAGAGAATTTTGCTCTTTCTCTCTACCCACTCACTCTCTCTCTACCATTTTCATCATTGTTTCTCTCATCTTTCTCTTGTGCTTCTCTACACCAGGCATTTTTCTTTTTTTCTTTTTAAATCTGTGACAAAATAAATAATTTTCATATTTATTCCCTAAAAGATTCTTATATTTACATTAAAAAATTATAATTCAAAACAATTACTCAATTTTGTCTCAAGGGCTTAGCCCAATAAGCTTCAAGCAACTTTTCTTAGTGCATCACCCGACCTTAAATCTTTAAGAAAGAATGAGATTAAAAATTAATGTATGATTTGGTCACTGATCAACTTTTTATTTTTATTTTTATAAAAAAAGAAGAATACTTACTTTAGCAAGGGCTAAAAGAAGTGCATAACTATCACACTTGTATGTAAATACTAGAGGTGGCCAATGAGCTGGATGGCATGACACATGTTCGTACAGTATGGCACAGTACGAATATGTTTCGGTAGAGTACGCGGTATGGTACAGTACGCACATGAGCTGGACTGGACTTAGATTTTAGGTATGTGAGCCTTAAAAGCACGACACGATTAAAGATGGGCAAAACACAGCATGCGAAAAAACACGTTTCATTTTTTAATTAAAGTAAATTTAAACTTTTATGATTTTATAAATAACTTGAAATTGAATCTTTTCAATGTATTTTATTAGCTCAAGTTTTTTTAAATTTATTTAATTCTTAGTTTAAAAAAATTGATTTATGTTTATAATTTATTAAATAAATAATTGATATCATGATTTTTATAAATGTGTATTAATATTATTATAAACTATGATATATGACTCTGCGTAATTCCAAGTTAATAATTAAGTTAACCCTTAAAAAAATTTATTATTGTTAGGTACTAAAAAAAAGAATTCTAATATAGAGTCAAACTTAGTAATTAATATTATATTCTCTTATTATTATTAATTTGTTATTATTGAATATAAATTTGAGTTTTGAATTCTTTATTCTATTAAATTTAAATAAAGGCACATGGATTCAAAAAAGTACATAAACTTATAAAAAATAAGACAGTAACTTGACATGCGCTTTAAAAAAAAGAAAAAAATCTTAGTGAACTTTTTTTTCTTAGACACGGCAGACATATGTGGGGGGCCGAGCCAAAAAAAAATAAAACATAACACGACTTGAGCACGAGCACGCATAGACTTCCTTTGACAGGCCACCTCTAGTCAATACATAAAAAAAAAAAGTTTGAATATTTTTATGAAAACCTCGGTCGGGGGATCGGGCCTTATGCTTGAATTCATTGTCAGCCCATCAAAACCCTAAACTCATCAGTGTCTGGAACAAGGCCCTGTCCCTTTTTTTTTTTTTTCGGTTTTTTTATAGAGACGAGGCCCGTTCTTGATAATATAAAAAATAGAATAATTGGTGTGAAGGCTGTTGCTACAAGAACCCATCAATGACTTTATTTCTTTAATGGTCAAATCGTGTAAACAATTGTTTTTTTTTTAAAACAAAAATCTTCCACTGAATTGTGAGAAAACCATCGACCACAAAGGTCAAATTTTGTGCTTAGTGTATGTTGGCACCACGACTTCAACTCTCCTATATTCATGGTGATTGGTAGCTCTACTCTGATACAAACTCAAAGTCCATATATAGCTCCATGAGTTGATTTGATTTGATTGTACATTATCTTTGCACTTATGATAATACAAGTGATCTTAACTTCTTATTGACTCCTCAGCCGCTTGAATAAGATTTGCTCTTAAGTATTTCTCTCTTTCCTGTTCAGGAACACATTCATGTATGTTATGATAAATTCAAAGTTACATCATTTTGATTTTCTTTCTTCAGAAAAGTTAACGAAGGTCAAAAAAGGATGGCCAACTAGTAGCTAACTGTTAGATAGGGTTACAAGAAGAACAAAAATTATAAAATTATGCATATCGCATACTTTATGTATTTTGTTAAATGTACTATTTTTCATTTTTAAAGGGAGATTGTTGTAACATGTTCTAAGAGTCAGAATTTTTAATCCGGTCTAATTTTGTTTTAACGAATAATTAATAGATCTCTAATGTAATAAATGACACTTTAATTTCAAGGTTATGTAAATTCATAGGATGTTAGTTTTAAATGAGACTAACAAGACAAAATAAAGACATGTTTGGTATTAAAGTTGGACAACTATAGTTTGAAAGTTACAACACTATAGTATTTAGTAAACACTATTTGTTATAGTTAAGAAGTTAAATTGATTTAATCAACTGCTTTTATGATGAAAAACTTATGATATTTTTAATATTTTTGTCAAAATTATTATTTAAAAGTTATGTTTACTATACATTATTAACTTTTATTTTATAATTATATATTTTTTCTCATAACAGCTACACCTTAAAAATTACAACATTTTAATACCAAATAAGAACTAAAATTATTAAGTATAACTTAGTCTAGTAGAGGGCTCACCGTTAATGGAGATACAGAGGCTACAATCGTATCCAATTCCTCCAAACATTCTTCTTCAAGCGTCACCGTGCTTACAAGCTCGGTAAGCATATACAGAATCCTCTCACCCTGAGCAAATTATATGAGAATAGTCAATAAACATAATTATTGCTCGTGTGTATATGTATATATTAATAAATCAAAATTATATCGTGCTATATGTATATATATTTTACGGTAAGACATTGCACAAGAAATTTCCCATTTTGTCCCCGTTGGCACATCCTTCATGATTTGGGGTAAATCCCCTTAATTAGTGCCTCCTATTTCATACTATTATCCACTTAGTTTTTATATTTTAAAAATTATCTAAAACACTTATCATATATCTATATTTATGTTAAAATCTATCTAATTTATTTATTTTTCATGTGTTGCATGTCGGATTTATTTGAATTTAAATTATATGAAACAATCAAAAAAACATTATTTTGCTCTTGAAAAATCATATCTGTCAACTACAAGAGCAACAACAAGAGTATTTTAGATAATGTTTAAAAATATTAAAACTAATTGAGTAATTGACTGAAATTATAGGGACTAAAAAAAACATGTACTCCCAAATTTGTATGGTGACAAAAAAAAAATTCTAAAGTTAAAAAAAATATATTTTGCGATGTAAAAGAAAATTGAACCTGTGGGAGCAGGAATTTAGTAATTGTTGCTTCTATGCCATTCATTACTTGCGAGGCTGTACTCATGGCCTCATAGATGGACTTCACGTCTGCCTGCAAATAACAAAATCATAATTACAATTGACTAATTTCTTTTTTTTTTTTAAGGTATCATTGACTAATTCGTATTAGAAAAAACTGTGGCAAAACATTTAGAAATGAGCATTATGCATATAGTCGAATTTTAAAGTGTGAGGACGTTCGAAAAAATACATAAATTATACAGTTTAAGTGCTTTAAATTAATTTTTAAAATCATGCATTTTTAAAATATTTCCTGAACTTTTCTACACTCTAAGATCTTGGACAAGAAAACTACTAACATATATATAATTCAAATACAAAAGCATAATAATATTAATTTATATATAGTGTTGTTTAACTGAAACATTAGGCAATTTGCGCATAAGTTTTATGTATTGGCCGCCAAAAGATACTGTTTTTAGATTACGGCCTCTTCAAGTTGTTGTTTCTCTTTCATGCTGTATGCTTTTTTCGAATAAATAACAATGATTAAGAGATGATATGGTACTCTCCTCATCTCATGTAAGAATCACACAGATTTTGGCACTGAGTATAATTAAGACTCAAATTATGTAAGGGAAGAAAAGTGATGCGCACCTGAACATCATCATCACAAGGGATTTTCACACAGAGAGCTGATAATTTTCTTGTAACCCTGCCGACTGCTTCAATATTGTTCCCCTCCAATTTTGCCCAATCGTTGAGTAGACGAATTTGTGGATTGACAATTTGACATAGCTTGATCTCATGTTGAAATTTTTGCACTTCAATTTTCTTCTCTAAAATTAGATTTCTCATTCTTAATACTCTGAGCCACACCCCAAATATTTTACCCTGAAAATTGTTTAAAGATCATATAGGTAAATTTACAACATGATCATCCGTAACCGTACAAATGAAATCAATATTTTGGTTTGCTGGGGCAAACTTGAGAAGATCATTTCATAAAAAATGTAAATCTGAGAGGTACATAAAAATGAGTGTAATTTCAATTTCTCTTTAGAACTTAAGTTTAATTTCAATGCCTGGTCATGTTAATTTGAGTCTAGTTTTTCTTTTTTAAAATCTGTTTGCCTTTTTAACACTTAGGTTGGCAGGGAAAAAAAAATTAGATACTAATTAGCAAAAATATTGCTTTAAATTTCCCAATGAAATGTATGGTTTTAGAATTTAAATTAATAATGCAAAATCATTTACCTCAGCAGCAGTCTTTAAAGAAGCCGCGGCAGCTTCAGCTCTAGCATTTGCAAATCTATACTGCAGCAATCTATTATGCAAAACTCGAAACCTGTGATACTCCTCTTCTTGCGCCGGTGGCACTTTCTTTTGCCTAAAGTAGTTCAAAAATCCGGTTACACCGCCGCCGATGCCTCTAGATTTCACCCTCCGAGCTCCATTCTCCGGTGAGGACTCCGGTCGTACCATACAGGGGGAAGATCGTCCCGGTGACAACGCCCACGCCGACGGAGAGGTCGTGACCAATTTGACCTTAGTACTCTTTGCTGCTGCAAGATCAGAAATGTAATTATTACGTGGACTGCCCCTTTGAAACAGCCTACCAAAACCATCTTTGTTGTCCTTAATGTTTTTGCTGCTACGTTGATCTTTAATCTTCTTTTGCATGCATGCATTAATAATCGTTGAGGGGTTGACATTCTCTTCGTTGTTGTGTATCCTTGATCTTGTAGTTGATTTTGAACGGCTCGTATTCAAATTTTGTTTAGAGTTTGTCAGAGAATTATTGCACGTGCGGCTTTCACGGGCCAGAGTTCCGCTTCTGCTACGCAGTAGGCGTGGTGATGGCGATGGCGATGCCGGTGCCGATGCGGGTGGCTGCCGGCCGCGGGTGTAAGTGATGCTCTGCATTTTGTGTACTTTGATTAATTTTCATGTGATATGTATCTAAGATATATGGTTTTTAAGTTTTAACTTTGAGGACTTGAATTAGGGTTTATATGGAGTTTAGGGCTTTGAAAGAGGGGGGGGGGGGGATTATATTAGATGTTGAGAGCACGTTGAGCTCAGCTTTATCCATTGTATTGATTATATTATTCTCTTTTCCATAGTTTATAGCTCTCACGTCAAGGCTTTCACTTACGAAGAAGGAATCTCAATATAATGGGATATATTTGTTGGCTTTGAATATTAAAGAAGCATTATATTTTAATCAAGAATTAGGCAACGGAAAAATATTTTAATATGTAGTTGAATATAGATATGGTTAATTTAATGTTTAGTGACCTCCATTTAATTTGATTTCATAGTATCTTTCCCATGATTAAAGAAAAGCGTTTCTAAGAGGGTCTATTTTTGGCTGCATATGTATTGAGTCCTAAGCTTTTGTTTCTTCTTCTTTGGCTTTTGGCTTTTTCAATTTTTGGAATTTCTGTTCATCTTTCCATTAGCCTATTTCTTTTCACTATTATATATATATATATATATATATATATATATATATATATATATATATGTTGCCGATTTAGAACTTGCATGCATGTCTTCCTTGGTTCCAATAATTATGCTATTGAAGAATATTATATACATGAATGTTTTGAAGAGTGTTACACATTTGAATGTTATATTCTAACTTTGAGATTTCAATGATAACTTGGTGTCAGTGTTCTAGAATAATAAAATTGAAGTACGGGTAGTTGATTTAATTTAGTTTGATCTTAATGGATAATGCCTCTTTTATTCGAGGTGATTAATTAGAATTTGGATTCAACGTTTAGCTAATCTATATTAGTTTTCTAATAATATTCTGCCACACATTTAGTTTCAATAGTATACCCTTAAGTTTTTTCGGACTATCTTTTCAAATGGAGTTAATTTAAATAGAGATTTTCCAATGTAAAATATTTTAGTTATTTAGTTGTCAATGAGAGCTTAATTTTATTAAATTGTAAAAGAGATATTATCATTTTCTTGCCAAAGGTATTCTAACACATCATGTTAGTACCATGGTTTGGTAAAAATATCATTTTACCACTAAACGTTTAAACTGTTAGTATTTTTCCACTATTCTGTTAAAACTCAGTTAATATTTAACGGAAAATGCATAAAAAGTCAATTTTACCCTTTAAAAATGAAGAACAACAAAAGATGATTTAATTATAAAATTACCCCCAAAACTAGCCGTTACATTCAAATAATGGCTACTTTTGTGCTTATAAGAGTTGGCTGCAACCAGCAACCAGCAACCCCAATTAAAAGATTAGCAACCCCATTTGAGCACCACCAACCCCAACTGAAAAAGAAAGAAAATGGCAACCTAACAACTTAAATTTTAAAGCATTTCAATACCACTACACTAGCAAGCCCAACCATTTTTAAACACCAACAAGCTCATTTTAATACTAGCAATCATGTCATTTCAACAATGGCAACCACATTTCAAAAAGTCAGAAAATGACATGCCCAACTCAAAGACAGCAAAACTAAACATACTTTATCATTCAAAGACATTAAGAATAAGCCACTGTAAACACTACATTTCGTCCAAGCTCAAAAAATCCAACTCTTCTCAATCTTCATTCAAAACCAAACATACTTTTAGCCTTGACACACATAAATTCAAACAAAACAATGACCTCCAGTAGTAACTTAAGTGTTAATATCAGGGTTCGAGTCAAGAAATATGTTGAAGTTACCTACTACCCTAAATACTGCAATTGTGGAGTGCGGGCATGTGCGATGATTTACTACCTCAAAAAATCCTAATGAGCACTTTTAGCTTTGACACACATAAATTCAAACAAAACAATGACCTCCAGTAATAACTTAAGTGTTAATACCAGGGTTCGAGTTAAGAAACATGTTGAAGTTACCTACTACCCTAAATACTGCAATTGTGGAATGCGGGCATGTGCGATGATATCTACTACCTTAGAAAATCCTAATGAGCTCTTTTGGACATGCAGGTTTTAAAAGAGTAATTTTTGGCAATGGGTAACAAAAGAAGATATGGAAATGTGTAACACTACTTCCGATCAGTCCTCTATTACCTCCTCTTACTCCACCTCTTGCTCTTGCTCTTTTACCCCCTTGGCCCCTTGGCCCCTTTGACCTCTATTCTCTCCTCTTCCTCTATTACCAATACCTTCTCTTCCTCTATGAGCAATAAAGCTCTCTTGTAAACCACCTACAACATATTTAAATTGAAATATATAAATAATCGAGTCATCAATATGTATAGGAAACTAAATATTATTCAATGAATAACAAAAAACGAATTATCATTTTCTTTATCTTATTCAAAGTACTTTCTGCATTAGAACTTTCTCCCGACCCACTAACTCCCTATTTAAAATTACATAAATAACAATAAAAAATTAAGTTCAACACACGTAAAGGCAATTGATACAATAGGTTTAATATATTGTTACCTGATTCTGGGCTTTTAATTCTCTTGCTATCGATGGCTTTAATGCACATTTCTTGACATTGTGGTCCATCCCACCACAAAAGAAACATAAGATATAAAATGATATTTTTTTTATTGGCTCAGTGGCTACCTTTTTCCTTGACTTTTTGGTCTTCCAATCTTCTTGGTAATCTCAGGTGGAGAGAGCTTGGGCCTATCACAAGGGTCCCATGTAACCTTGTCATGAATTGGTTTGAACATCACTGCATATGTGTTTAAGTACACCTCTTTGGTAAGTATTTTGGTAGATATTATGTTGTCGTGTGCCTAGCATGACTAATTGTAGCCATAGCATGAGTACATATAATTCCAGTTAGGTCCCAATAGCCACAATCATAGGACCTGCTCACGAGATCGACAATGAATCTCTTTTCTGGATAATAACCCTTGTCTTTAACCTAACAAAAATTTGAATAATGATTAAAAGAAGCACATTCAGGTGAGATCCCCATAAGCCATTATATTTTTTTTCACTCTAGGTGGAATGTTAGTCCAAGATTGTGCTTCTTTTTTCCTTTCTGTGAAGAGTGTCATAAACGTACATTTAATTTCTTCAAGCATGGTCAAGCAAGGCTTCTTTCTGTGGGGTAAAATCAAACTATTGAAATACTATGAAGTGTTGTTAGTTGTACGGTCTACTTTGTAATTCTTGTTATACTCATGTCTTAACCAAGTAAACCCAGCAAGCTCAGTCTTCGGCTACTGTCATGCCTCTAATTCCTCTTTTTTATCATGTAATCATACTTATTAGTATTACTGACAACCCTCCAAAATAGATTTCTCAAACTAACACCAAAATGTTTTTTTGTAGAAGTTAGCATATACATGTCTAGCACATGGTTTGTGATATCCAATAGGCCATGTCATCTCAATAGCCCCCAACAAACCTTTTGTCTATCTGTGCAAAATGCAATCTATTCTAATCCATTATCAAAATAAGAATGCATAATTTCTAAAAAAACCATGTCTAGGTTTCAGTATTCTCTATTTCACACACTGCTAAATATTGTGCAAATTTTATTGAACTCGCAAGCGCACGAATATATTGTAGAATAGACTAATGGTGACGGGTGTCGATCCCACGAGGAGGTGGATTTTAATTGTGTGTAGAATTAATTTTGTAAATGGGTGGTTGGATTTGTGGTGAAAGTGACTTAGATTATCTTAAAATTGGAATTGAAATAACAAGAATAAAATGAATAGAAATCTATTGAAATGAAATGTTTGGGTATCTGGATCCATATCAACATGCACCATGAGCTAAATATTCTTTATTAATACCAATTAAATTATGAGGGAGAAATCCACACCTCATAAACTACACTCTAATCAATATAGTGCTAAGGACTTATCGTGCCAAATAATAATAACCTTGTACTAGATAGCCGGTGAAACTAAGATGGTATTTAGACAAGTTTATTATTGTTTGTCGATGAGAAGTCAAAACATCCACAAAAATTAGAGGGGAAGAGAAAATAAATTTACCAAATAAAGTCCATGACACATGTTGAGACTTCACCTTCAACTCAAGCTTGAAAGAAAATTAGCTACTCATAATTGAACTAAGGGCAAAATGAAAATTTATCAAAATACGTAGAAAATACAAGATGAAGAAAGAATTACAGAAAATAGAGTCCAAAAATGGATTCAGAGATATCAAATTACGGGGGGAGGCCCCCTTTTTATAGATACATTGAGTAAATCATAGTCATTGACTTAAAAACAGTTTGGACGCTTAAGGTTGCGCCATGTCATCAGTTGACAGTAAGCAGTTTGACCACGCGGCTGAACAATAACACAGTTTGACTCAACTTGAATAGTAACGTGGTTTGGTTGTAAATAATCCTGTGTAATGCATGTAATAAACGCGAGATTTTTGGTCCACTGATATCTT
This sequence comes from Citrus glauca, assembly GCA_029633175.1. Classification (NCBI taxonomy): domain Eukaryota; kingdom Viridiplantae; phylum Streptophyta; class Magnoliopsida; order Sapindales; family Rutaceae; genus Citrus; species Citrus glauca. The sequence goes on from JAQOOD010000009.1 coordinate 2,594,892, forward strand.
GCCACGTCATCGATCAACAGTGCATAAGAATTTTAGTCGAACATCAGTCAATGCCACATCATTAGTCAATGCCACATCATCGATCCGTCTATGTGAACAGTGTCGTTAACAGGAGTCGTCAACTCATGCTCATTAGTAATTTTCAATGCTTCATTTTTCATCTGCTGCAGGGTATATTCATTAGGTTCAATCAACCTTATACAATGTCTTTCACCTTTGTATAGTAAATGTAGTTGTGTTGGTAACATTATCTACAAGATTAAAAACGAGGAAAAATTATGAATAACCAAAATTACAGCACAACTCAAAGTAATTTAATTAGGTAAAAAGTAATGAGCAATAACCAAAATTATGGCCAATAACCAAAATTATAGCAAAACAACAAATCATGTAAGCTTGACAGTTACAAATAAAAAATTAATTAACAGTAAGCAACTAATAATCCTAATCTATTAAATTCAAGTGCTAATGACAACCCAAAGCAATTTAATTAGGTAAAAAGTAACGAACAATAACCAAAATTATGCATAATAACCAAAATTACAGCAAAACGACAAATGCATGTAAGCTTGATGATTACAAATACAATGGCAAAAATTAATTAACAATAAGCAAGTAGTATATTGAACATAACCAAAAAATAAAAAGAAAAAAGAGGCCAACAACTTACAATGAACAAAGTAGAAGATAGCAGAGATGACAAAAACACTGCTGCGAGAGTGAGAGAAATATGGGTAAGTGACAATGAGTGAAAGAGAGCGGAGATGGAAAAAGAAACGAGAGAGAGGGGGTTGATTTCGATTTCTATGGCTTCCATGTCCAAATTGCTTGTTTTTTTAACAATTGCAAACGCAACGTTTTGACTTTACATGAGATGTCCAAAATGCCCTTATGACGTCAGTATAATTTTTATTCAGTTAACGAAATGGTGGAAAAATACTAACAATTTAAACATTTGGTGGTAAAATGATGTTTTTACCAAACCGTGATATTGACACGATGTGTCAGAATAACTTTTGTAGGAAAATAATAATATCCCATTATAAGATTACTTTAATGAGCAAATTTTTTAAAGTTTTAATATGAAAGAAATGAAATAAAATTGTCAAATAAATAAATAATATTTTAAATAATTTAATATTTTGAAAACCAATTTCAACTTGTATTCCCAAAAGCCCAAAATTTGATATTCTTCTAAAAGAAGCAAAATAGTTTATCTAAATTCAAAAGCTTTACTAAAAAATAAACAGACAAAATAATTATAAGAGCTTATGAGATTAAATAAACAATAATGTCCATTAAATATATGATAACAAATAGATACTTAAGTTGAATTATATCTTAAAATATTTGCATTAATTTCACAATGTATGCTCAAAACATAAAGTAAACGCTCGTTTAGTCTTTATCTTATGAGGTTGGTATTAGTTTAGTCTCTATATTTTTAAAAGTATCTCAAAATATCCTTATCGTTAAACTATTGACACTTGTGCCATTATTTTTTGTTCCTTTAGTTTGCTTTTATAATATTTCCCTCTTATAATAAGATTTCTTTTTTAGACATTAAGAAAAAGAAAAGCTAAATTGTCAATTTAGCCCCAAAAATAAAATAAAATAAAAATAATATATATTAAATTTTTTGGAAGCTTGTGTATGTCCCCAAAAAATAATATTGTAAAAAAACTAAATTACTAATTTTTTAGATATTAATAAAAAGGACTAATATATTAACTCCTTAGTAGAGTGTTCTACAAAAATTAATATATATTCCTTTTGTTTCTATTTTCTTTTTTGGGTTTAAATTGGTAATTTAATTTTTTATTAATCTCTAAAAAAAGAAATATTTGTAAGAGGTAATGTTATAAAAATAAGCCAAAAATAATAAAAGTAATAAAAGAGGGTTCGATAATTTAACAACCAGGATGTTTTAAGGTATTTTTATAAATATAAAAACTAAACGGATACTAATATCAAAAATATAGGAATTAATCAAACTTTTACCTCAAGATATATTAACTGTAAAAGAGAAAAAGAAACTCAAACTATCTGAAAAGATTAAAATTTTATTGAAGAAAGAGCAATCCTAAGGGTTAGCACACACTTTATAAACTCATTATTATTATGCACTAGACTCCTTAATTGAGCCAGATTTCCTATAATACCCTATACTTTGTCAAGTCATGAAGAAATTGTAGTTTTACTCTTAAGATAAAAAAAAAACCAAAAATCTAAATAAGAGAAAAGGTAAATAAATTCGACTTTCTCATAAAAAGATAAAAACAATTATAAGTTTTCTACACCGCTAGCCAATAAACCTTTTGAAACATGAATTTGAACTTAAAATTTAGCAAAAATTCGAAAAGGCTCACAACAATGCTTTTGCTTGTTTCGAAACAATATGTTAATTATGTGCCCAAATCTAAATTAAAATTGTTAGCTATAATGATTCCCATTTGAAGTTTACTCGCGCATGCCCTACATCAATTACCAAACCATATTATTAAACACAAATACCTTATACAAAATATAATAGTAATGCTAGTAATTTATTTACAAATTTTATTTCATTCTAAGGTTCGTCAGGGCTCTTGTAGATTTTTAAGTACTTAAATTTCTTATAAGATTCAAGATTCAAAAATTAATTGTTCAAACTTATTTTAAAACTTATATATATAACGTAAACTAAATTATAAGTGCTTAAATTTCATACACACTACAAGAAAAATGTCATTTAGCCACAAAACGTTTTGTGGCAAAACACTCAAATTTTGTGATTTATTGTCCTTTGCCACGAACAAATTTTTGTCCCAGTTTCGTCGCCCTATAGCTGTGACATTTGATATTTAGCCACAAAATATAGATTTCACGGCTCATGGATATTAGCCACGGTATATTTTCGTAGTAAAAAATCATCTCGAAAGTCACATACTTTATTATTTATCACAAAATCTGTCTCTATTTTCGTGGGTAAACGTTGGTTAATGGCTAAAAGTAAAACATTTAGCCACGAAACTTGTTGTAACAGCCTTTGACCGCGACATTATTTTGTCACTAATTGGTCCATGTGGCAACACCAATAATTTGGCCAAATAAAATGTTTGTGGTTGAATGTAAGACCACTAGCCACAAAGTGTTTGTGGTGAATTTGCCAATCTTTGGCCACGAAGTGGTTTTGTCACCAATTACTCTATGCGGCAACACTATTCATTGTGGTAAATAATGGGTGGTTAAACGTGTGTTCATTAGCCATGATCTGTTTGTGGTGAATTTTACATTAATTATGAAATTTATTTGTGACTAATTATCTTTGTTGGGTTTATTTTGCCAGGAAAATGCAATGCTTTAGCCACAAAAATCTGTATATATTTACTATTTAATTATTAAGCAAATTTAATATTAATATTTAATATGAAATTTTTTTTACTTGCCACATCTTTTATATATCAAATTCTTTTTATAATTGAGATTCTATAAAGCTATTTCAATTAGAAATTAAACATTCTATTATACACATTAAAATCAAAGCCCAATATTCATTGCACATAAACCAAAATACATATAAGTAATAGACATAATAGATAAAATACATATAAGTCTAATAGAAATAATAGAATAGGTCATCACTAGCAACTTCTTTTTCAATTGACCAACAAAAAATAGCATAAGCCTAGCACACAAATTAATTAAGTTCCCAAGACAAGCACACTAACTAATGTTGAGTCAAATGCATGCAAGAATGCACTAGAAAATCATGGTCCAGAGGGATGAGCCGATGTCAACCTTGAAGCATTAGAATGACTAGCTATATAAGATTTTGTAAGGGTCTCAAATTGTCTAAACATACTAGACAAATCATCGATGGTAGTCTTAGTTGATTGAAGCTCACTCTTTGTTTCTTGAAGCTCATTCTTAGTTGCTTGAAGTTATGTCTTTGTAGGATCTAACTCATTTCAAAATGTTGAATTATTTTCATTAGATGTTGAAGTTTGTAAATGACGTGGTAGATAATGCACTCCAAGTCTAGAAATATAACTAGATTTCTTACCACAGATTGCTTGAGATAGTTGCTCATCGCTAAGTGGCTTGTATCCTTCATTAACAAATTCTTGTTGAAGTTGGATCATTTTTTCCTTTAAATAAAAATAATAAAAAAACATGAACAATTAAAAAAATGTAAAAATTTGACTTTTAAAAATAAATAAGGAGCTTACATATCTTGATTGTGCCTTAGAATTCACCCATCTTTTACTGGCGCTATAGTGAGTAGAAAGAAATAAATAAGGAAAGCTTTACTTTTTATCGCTCTCCTTATGCTGTTAAAAAAACACACACTATATCATATATTTTAAACATATATACTGTTTTATAAAAATATTTATAGTTGAAGATTATTATCTTAGAGTTCTCCTCACGATGAACAATAAATGATTTAGATCCCCCACGATGAATGTATGGGAGTTTTTGTCTATTTTGAGCATTTTTCTTACATCTAGTCTAAAAAAATAAAATAAAAACTGAAAAGTAAGAAATAACTAATAGAACAGACACTATAACAAGACAGTGAATTAGGAGAGTCCAGAAACTAGCTAAACATTCAATGTTTATGTACTGTATCTTCAGCCTTACAATTTATACTTTCTGCATCTTTTGGCCCAATAAGTAAATTAAATTTGTTACCTACAAATCCATACAATATAATTCGAATTATACAACTCCAATTTCCATAACTTCCTTATTTCTTTTTCTTCTTCCTCACTCGTGGCATCTCTTTTCTTATTTTATCTTTTTGTTTTTTTCCTCTTTCCTCTTTTCTTTTATTTCCTTCTCGTTTTCTCTGGGTTTCTATTTTCTTGTCTCTTTCAATTGATCTGTTTCGATTCAATTTGTGAAAATAATAAGAGCTACTTCAATTCTTCACTTTACATACATGCCCACGGCCTCCAAGCAAGCATGAAAAGCACACATGTGCTTTAAATTAACAACTTGCTTTTGAAAAATCATGTGTGGCTTATGAGCATGCATGTGCACTACTAGTGCGGACTAAGTTATAAGACATAAATGTATAAAGTTTAGTGTACTAAAAAACTATTGCACTAAAATATGTATTATTGTCTATTAATTTGATCATTATTTTTATTAAAATAAATAAGCTCTTATTAAAAGATGACTTCCAACCAGTATACTCTTTAATTAATTAATAAATCTTTTACAAATATTCTATTATGAATAAAAGGATAAAAATATACTTGGATAGACTCTGGCTCTTAAATGTATTTGTCAACAAGAGTTTTCATGCTTTATTTGGAATGGTATACAATTCCATGCTTTATTTGGAATGGTGGACATGGAGTGTATACAAATGCTTTATTTGGAATGGTGGACATGGTGTGTATCCAGACATAAATAGTGTACAAATTAATTACACTATCAATTCTATTAAATTCTACATATCACCAAATTTTGTTGGCAAGTAATCTTATAAGAATTAGTCTTAAATAATATATGACAATATATAGTTATAATTGTTTGCTACAATTACTCAATTTAAAAAAAGAGCAATTAGGGTTTAATAGAACTAATTAATCATTTTAGGGTATGTTTGATTGGGTAGTATAGCTTAAAATTTATAGTTTTAAAGTGTTTCATAAATGTTTACCGATATTTTTAAAAATTAATTTTATATATCTCACACTTTTATAATAAAAAGATATATAATATCTTTATTATTTTTATTTATAAATTATGTTTATCTTCCTGTATCATTTTTATTTTACTACTACAATTTTTTTATACAAAAATTAAAGCACATCAATACTTAATAGACTCTTAATTACTGCTTTCAGATTCCGATTTTATACTCTTAAATCAAATGCTTACACAACACAATATGTGTGTCGGGTTGATTAAATGGTGGATTAGTTTTAGCTTAGCGCGTGGTTTCTTAATTTTGGTAGGGTGGGTGGGACCTGGTAGATCTTTTTATTTTTATATTTAGTTTTTTTCTTTTAAAGTAAAATCGATCAGGTTTGTTGTTTAACCCGAATCAAATTTAAACTCAATCGATTTCACATTTTTAATATTTTTGATTTTGAGGGTCCAACTTTACCAAACTGAAAATTGAAATCAATTCTGAATTTGTTTCAGTTTAGTTCAACCCAACCCAAACAACCATCCACTAAAAGTAAATAATTAAATTTTCTGTAGCCACAACTCAATTTCTTTTTTATTTTTCCAAAAACAAGATGTGATTAATCATTGACGATATTTAATTTATTGGTTGAATGAAAATATAAAATAATAAAAATAAATCATGTAAACCAAGTGATATTTAACTCAACTAATCTTATCATGCCACATCAGTTTGTACAAAATAAATTTATACAAGAATTTATGATTATATCATTACTCTTTATATAATTATGTACATTGGTCGAGTGTTATGAAGCCATATATTAGAACCCACCTGGGCGGATCACAAATATGAGTAAACCTCGCGTTTGTCTTCGCAACTCTCAATTCTTATTTTCTTGAAAACAAGAGCTTAGTCATCAACAATGGCTGCGTAGATCTTGTAACAAAGATTGCAACAATGCTAAATTTAACCTCTAAAGACACTGCTACCCAGCTGCCAGCGGATTTCAAGTGGCCAGAAGTGGCAGTTGCTGGAGTTTTCAATTTTTAATAACCAAAAAAATAAATAAATATGTAAGTAATCGATGAGAAGAATTTTCCTAATTTTTCAACGGCAACAAGTATCAATACCTCTCACCAATTTGAGTCTGTTCTGATATATAATGTTATTACCTTCACCTTGTGTACTATATATATGCATTCACAAACTTATTAATAGAAATTGAAAATCAAAGAAAATTTTATCTAATTTTCTTGCTTTTTGAATGATGTATGATACTAATATTAAACTGTCCTTCACAACAACAATGGCCTCTCGATTGAATTATATCTTTAAGCATTTTTTCTCTAGCTAGCCAAATGATGATCTAAATTTAAACATACACGGGGCATCTACATCTACTCCATAGTAACTGCAATATTTGCCACAAAACTTGCGGCTGAAATAATGTGGTAAAATCTTGAACCAGGAACCATATATGTTATTATGCAAAACCCAAAATTAAATGACATTTGACTATACAATTTAATTCAGGCATCTTCTCAATGTTCCACACTTTGCTAAAGTGACTAAAAAATCTACAAAATAATGTAAACTTAGCAAGCATTAATTTCTCTTCATATTAAGAAACAAAATTTGGAGAATTTAGGGGGCATGGGCATGGCAGTATGGCACTACCAAAATTACTCATAATTTGTTCTAGTTTTTAGAGAAACTAAATTATGAGAGAATCTAAATTGGAAAAGATAAACAGGAAATCCATGGCTTTCTTTGACTTCTTCTTCACCATCTGTAAAGCTATCCAAAACCCAAAAAAAAAAGATTTAATTTAATTTCTCTCTCCAGTAATAAATTTAATGAGAAAAACTTGGGAAATCTGTTGGCAAAGCTAAAAAACAGCTGTATATTTCAGAAGCCAAACAATGTGTAGCTTTCAATGTAACTTTCTTTGCATGAAACTCCTATATATGTTTCAAAGAAAACTCATGAACTTTATTAGCAATTACTATAATATTTAAAATTGTAATTAAATGGGACATAAATTTTATAATCTCCTTTCATAGGTGCACCTTATTAATTTGTACTTACTCTATTTTTGACTAAGTTGTGCAAAACCCTTTACTGCAAAAAGACAATAGATATTTCCAGGGTCATGAAATTCATCCATCCATTAACAAAACAAATCGCCAAAGACAAAACGAAGAAGAATAATAAGCCAACAACATATGCATGATGAACCAATTACGCTCTTCAAAGTTCAAACTGTGTATCAAATATTGATTACAAAGCTGTTTGCATATACAAAACAAAAAGCATATGAAATAAATTAGATTGTAGTTCAAAAACTTGAATTTCAACTTTTCGGAAGCTAAATTAAACTTGACTTACTTCACTATCATCTTCAGGGGCTGGTAAATTAAGATCTATAAATTTTGCACCAGATGTTTTTGCTGATGAAGTAATTTTTGTGATAGGGGTAGCTAAGTAGGTGAAGTGAATTTTCTTGTGCCCACCGAGGGCTTGGCCAGAATCAAACACTTTGTCACAAAACGGGCACTTAAAGACTCTTTGATCCATAACAACAGCATCACCAGCAGCAGCAGCAGCACTACTCCCATTATGATGAATCTTAATCTTCTTGTGACTGGCTTTGTGTCCTCCTAATGCTTGATAAGATCGAAACTCTTTCTTGCATGTCTTGCACTTGTACTTATTAGTTCGCGAAACCAAAGACGACTCATCTTTTTCTTTATCCTCCTCCTCGTCATTTTCACCATCATCGCTCTTGCCTCTTACATATTCATCTTCATCCACCACTGCTTCTGCAACCACTACTTGTTTGTCCTTTTGCAACCAGTTATCCCTTGAAAGCTTTAGAAGACACATAGCAACTTCTCTATCGGACAAAAAATTTTCAGTAACTGAATTACTTACAGATTCAATCGTCCTAAGAGGCCTTTTCGATCTTGCTTTCGTCAAATTCCTCGAGGACTCAGCCTCACTTTCATCCTCAAGACCGGAAAAAGGTCGATTATTAACAGATCGATAAGTTTGCATGTTACTCAGTGAAGAAGATGAAGATGGGTATTTTGGTGGGGATGGGTTGATGTTTGATGAAGAAATCGGATGTTTTGCAAAGTGAGATCTCATGTGACCTCCCATGGCTTTGCCATTAGCAAAACGTCTGTTACAGATCTTGCAAATCCTGTGCTTATCCATAGATTTGATCGAAGCACAAAAGCAAAGTGTTGTGTTTTGTGCGTTTGGTTTCTTTGTTTCTTGTTTCACTAGATGAGATGGAGAGACCAAGTTGAGAATGGGAACTTAAAAGGAGTAGGTGACAAGCATTCCTTCACTAGAGGCACAAAACCAGAAGGTAACAGAGTAAATATATATGCTCCTTACCAAAAAATAAAAATAAATAAAAATAGGAGTGTTGTGTGTGAATTGAGAATGAGAACATAAATATAGAGTGAGTAGTGGACAAGTGGAAAGAACGTGTATCATGCACAAATTACAAACTTGATTCGGGGCCCTCTGATGGTGCTTTTTATTTTTTTTTAAGTCAAGTCAAATGGTGATTATAAAAAAGTAAATGACTTCTATAGCTGCTGATGCAAGGTTGCACCGTTTGATTAGGATTTGTGTACAAGCTAAATTATGCTACGAACGAGAGTAAGATGCACGTGATTTAATTTGGTGCACCCAAAAAAAAAAGTGAGAATATAAAATTATAGTTATAAGATATCAGATTAATAGATTTGGGAAATATTAAAAAAATAAAAAATAATTGGACTTTTATGTTATTTTGATTGCTCTATCCCATTTTGAACATATTTGAATAGCTAGTTAAAAAGAATAGAAAATGTGGACACATATACACAATGTTTCTCTAGTGCGGATCATGCTTAAATGCATATGTTCAAAATACTTTTATTCAGTTAATTATAATACCATATGGTTATTTATGGTGTAACAGGGAGAACTGACATAATGCATAAATATTGTAAAACTAAAAAAGTTAATTATTTATGAAACAAAAAAATATCTATATTTTAAAATTTATCTTTTAGATAATACTCACAGTTTTCTATCAGATACGATCTGCGATCAGTAATAATTAACTATACAAATTTAACAGAAAAGGCTATATTTGCTAAAAGAATCGATCTTTAATTTCTTCCTTACATCGTGTGGCCGTATTTGGTTTTTGTCCACATTTGATAATATAATTATAAAACGATGTGTCAGCTTTCAGTTAAGAGGAGAAAGGATTTTCACGATGCGGTTAGCTCTACTCTAAACAACTATATACCAATAGATTTGCAATAATAATCAAGACTACGAGATTGAAGATAATAAATTCATTGTAAAAAAATAAACTAAATTTTTATTAATTCAAAAATTGATCACTAAAAATAATTTTAACGAGAACTCCCAATTTATAATAGGATAACTCCACTTTTTTTTTAACCTATTTATGAAAGGGAATCATAATTTAACGGTCAATCAAGTTCAAAATAAAAATACCAAAAATGACTATCATTATAAAATCACAAACCTAATAATCACCTTAAAATAACGAAACCCTAATTGATCCAGCATCCCTAGTTAAGCAACCCACCAAGGCTTGAATTACATAATTTGAAGAAAACATATTAAGTGCAACATGTAACCCACATAATAATAATCAAATTAAGAATGCAACACATGGATTTTACTTGGTTCGCAACACTGGCCTACAAGGTCTACACCTCCACGGCACCAATTGAATTTGAGGATTCTACTAAATTATATAATAACGTTTATTTTACTCCAATTCTCAATTCTTTACATATTTGATTTCTAAGGTGTCCTTTCATGCCTTTCTAAGTCCAAGATCGTCCTACACCAAATCAACACAAATTGGAAGTGAAGTTTTATATTCATCACAAATCACAAACAAAAACTCCCACATTATAGTTTTGGAAATATTGCAAATAGGTCCTTCTTGATCTTAGATACATAAAAAATATAATTATAACATATAGCCAATTCTAGTCTTGATCAAATTTGATAATATAATCAAAGTGCAATGTGTCAATTTCAACATTTTATATCTATTTATTCTGTTGTCCAATGTTATTTGCTTGGTGCCATCACCGTTTAATAATTTTTACAATCTTTATAATATTAGGTTATTTGAAGAGTCCGGCCACGTTGCAACAGTTTATGATTCCTCAATTTTGTCATTTTGTTTGATACCCTCAGATTTGATTGGAAAAGTAGTTCAATGGTGAGATGTTCATATTTCATTATTGACAATGCAGTCCCTACTGTTTTTTGAAATTTTACAGCAGTCAAAGATTACAAATTTTTTATCAAAGTTGCGACTTCCAAAGTTCCAATGATTACGGAATCAAAATCTATTGTCGTCCTTCTAAAACAACTTAAATAGTATGATTCCACTGAGATATGAATTGAATTATATGTTTTGGAATGAGATAATATTTTTCTCGTTTAAAATGGAGTTAGATTTGCTTTAAATTAAAAAATTAAAAAAAATGGTCCGATGGGATAAATGTAGCCGACTGATTACAGTTATTCCAACACCTTCATTTTTTAATGGTTTTTTTAAATTGTATGCTATTTCACATAATAAATTATTCATATTTTAATGGTTTTTCAATTATCCTTGTATATAAAAAGATCAATTCCTAACCTTTACTTTACCAAAATTAATTTTCTTTTTTTGACCTATGCGAAAATTAATTTGGTTGTGAAGGAAAAAAAAAGAAATAGAAAACGCACGCGAATTCATTATCATCATTTCGTGGGCCCGCTTATCAGTGACATAAACAAAAAAGTCGACTGTCCTGATTTGTCCAGTTTAAAACAACTCGATGATCGGAGCACTGTTAATAAGGTCAAGCCCCCCACTTTCACAGTCACACATACATCTGACACACACGCAGTATTCCCCTCTTCCCGCCATAAACACTCCCCATTCGAGTCTCTTTATGTTATCTTTCTTTCAGCTGCAACTAAATTTCTAGGGCTCAGAAGGGGGGGGGGGAAAGATGGGGGATTATAGGTTTAGTTCGGAATCCGGTTACGGCCCTCAGCGTTCCGGAGCTGGTACAATAACCCGAGTCCGATTGGAGAACTTCATGTGCCACAGTAGCCTTCAAATAGAACTCGGCGAGTGGGTCAATTTCATCACCGGTCAAAACGGAAGTAAACGCACTCAGCTTCATGTTTATCAAATTTTTAATCTTTTTTCGGTTCTGATGCTTAACTTAAGTGAAATTAGTTTAAACAACTGATAATTGTTTCTGAAATACGACATGTCGTTTGGGTTCATGGTGGTTGTAGGCGGTAAGAGTGCTATACTGACTGCTCTGTGTATTGCATTTGGGTGCCGAGCCAAAGGGACTCAAAGAGCCGCTACTTTGAAGGATTTTATTAAAACTGGTTGCAGGTTTGTTATTTTTGAAATTCACATAGGTTATCTCTCTTGTGATTGCTGAAAATTTGTTGAAAAATCAATAAAATTTTGATATTTTTGTGTTTTAATGTGTTTTATTGTACTTTTAGTTATGCTATGGTTGAAGTTGAGTTAAAAAACCAGGGTGAAGATGCATTTAAGCCAGAAATATTTGGTGATTCCATAATCATAGAACGCAGGATTACTGAATCTACTAGCACCACTGTTCTAAAGGATCACCAAGGTTGATTTGATGTTCTCGCATTACTTTTAGTTCTTTGATTTGATTGTATTGTGATGTTGAATTACTGGTGTGAAAGGTTTGTTGTATTAAATTGACAGGGAAAAGAGTTGCCAGTCGGAAGCAGGAGCTCCTTGAACTGATAGATCATTTTAATGTGAGTTATTCTTTGGGCGTTTAATATTGACAGTTCCCCTGGTTTTGTTTCTCATTTTCATATTGAAAGTTATCCTTTCTCTTTCGACCTCAGATTCTGTGCTTGGATGTTTAAGATGTAATTTACTTTCTACAGATTGATGTTGAGAATCCGTGTGTGATAATGAGCCAAGACAAAAGCAGGGAGTTTCTTCATTCTGGGAATGACAAAGATAAATTCAAGGTTATATCTGTTTCCTAGCATATGATTTAAACTGGGCTATGTGCGATTTTATATTGATGTTTCCACTACCACTCAGTTCTTTTTCAAGGCCACACTTCTCCAGCAAGTAAATGATCTTCTACAAAGTATTTACAACCACCTTAATAAAGGAGATGCTCTTGTTCTGGAATTGGAGGCTACGATAAAGCCTACAGAGAAGGAACTTAGTGAGTTGCAAAGAAAAATAAGAAACATGCAACATGTGGAAGAAATAACTCAAGACCTGCAGCGATTAAAGAAGAAGCTTGCATGGTCTTGGGTGTACGATGTTGATAGGCAACTCAAGGAACAAACTGTGAAGATTGAAAAGTTAAAAGATCGCATTCCTCGTTGCCAAGCTAAAATTGACAGTAGACATGTGAGTTATAAACAACTTTATATGACACTTATGGTCAAATCTGTATCCTTTTAATTGTACCAATCCCCTCTCCATGTTAAAAGCCAAAGTTTATTACATAATTCTTGATCTTTTTGACTTTTTTCTTGTGTTCCTTTACTTTGGCGTTTATACTGTTTGACAAGTGCAACTAGAGATGGACAGCGAAAGTAATGTGTTAAAACCTAGAAATATGAAAATTTTGTTACTAAAAATATCTGGGGAAGTATCTAGCTGAAATGAAATTATGTATGTCCTTGTTCTTTTCTTTTCTCTCTCTCTTTTGTTTTATTTAGTTGGGGAAAGGGGGTGTGGATCTTTGGTTGGTCATGGATCCTTCAACTACCTAATGCCACCTCACGTTTTCATGGTTTTCAGGAAGGAGAAATTGTTTAGATAGATTTATTTCTTAATTGTCTACATCTTTTTTTGATCGAATAAGTCTGGTTATAATTTCTGCACATTGGATTCTCAAAGCTTGCTCGCCTATTTATGTAATATTAGGAAATTATGTCTATCTGTTTGATATTTGGAAAGGATGATTTTGATTTCATGGGAATCTTATTGATGTCTTCATTCTTTTAAAGTTTGTTTCATTATATTACATCTCAGAGATTCTGGTTTGCTTTAACACTTTTCTTTTCGAAGTTGTAGTACTTAGAACATTTTTTTTTTCACCTAATGTAGAGGATGCTGGTTCATAAATTACTTCCCTAGTTATGTATTTACTTCACAGAGTATATTGGAGTCACTGAGGGACTGTTTCATGAAGAAGAAAGCTGAAATAGCGGTCATGGTGGAAAAAACATCAGAAGTGAGGAGAAGGAAGGATGAGTTGCAGCAGTCTATTTCCTTGGTATGTAGAAGTTGAGATATTTGTTTAGTAAAATAAAATTCTGATAATTTGAGAGGTTGTTGCTCGGTTCTTTTCTTTCAGTTTATCAGCCCTTTTCTTGGTTGTTGTAAGTGTTAAAAGAGAAATTATGGGGAAAAAAAAAAATTAATAGTATAGTGATAAGTGAAGTAAACATCTGATTTTTTAGTAAGTGCTTGTGTTTCCTTTATAAAGTAATTGGAAATTTGTTTTGTATTTTATTCTTATCTGCAATTCCTTTTTCTTTTATTGTTCTGAAAGTGATCAGATTTGAAATGTAGTCATTTAGAAGTACCTATAACTAAGCAGAACCAATGTCTCTTTTATGTTTTGGTGGGAAAAGATGCTATCCTTAGTGTAGCATGTTGTCAATTTGAATTTAACGTCATTAGGAAGTTAAAGTAGATCTGTTTTGTCCATTGGAAGATGTTTGCATTAATGTTTCATTTCAATTTCTTATATTTAATTTCATTATTTTCTTTTTTCATAGTCTATCTGCCTTCTATCTTTTTCTCATTTTTTATGTGCTCTTTAACAGTCTTTTCTCATCTGATCAAGGTGTTTTCCTTATAATTTTTAAAATCTTATTCTATCCCCTGTTCATGTAAAATGCTGATCTTAGGCAACAAAAGAGAAGCTTGAGCTAGAAGGAGAGCTTGTTCGTAATACAAGCTACATGCAGAAGATGGTGAATCGTGTCAAAGGGCTTGAACAACAAGTCCATGATATTCAGGAGCAACATGTTAGAAATACACAGGTTTTTTCACTTGCCATAATAGTTTTTTTATTTTCCTTTTCTGACTATTATTGTTGTATATCATTTTCCTTTTCATGTCATGCCTCAACACTATAGCTTTTCTTTGATTTGATTTTGTAAGAATCATTTCAAAAAAAATTCTTTTTGTTTTTGATATGACATTCCATGAGCTCTTAATTAAATGATTTCAATGTGGACTAGGAAAGGATATACTCCCCATTTAAGAAAATGCTAAACCCTTGAAAGACTAACATTTGGTAGAAGTCATAACAATATTTGAAAATCATGCAATGTTGGTTTTGGCTTGGCTGAGAGGTGGGTGATCTTGGCACATTGTTGGCATGGTCTTTGGGATTTGATTCTTAGCAATGGTAAAAAAATTAGACATAATTGAGAAACATTGTGTTAGCAAGTGAAGTATTTAATATATATTGTTAGGATTTCTTTCCTTTGATCTCTCAATATACAGTCATTTCTTAAACTTTCATTATGTTTATTTTATTAAGTTCTATTTACTACTAAAGCTTGTTCATAACGCGTCTTGTTTTGTATAAAAAAATTGCACATTTATAAATAGTGTTGGGAACTTGAGTTTTGGAAATCATGACTCAATAGAGAATAAAACTTACGTGGTTCTTACCATCTTTAAGAGGATAAAATACTGTACTTCTTGTGAGGCGCAGAGATTGTATGTTAAGTTTACCTGCTAGTGTAGAACATCTTGATGTGGCATCAGAAATCTGGGGTTTGGATCTCACTTGCATGGGCTGGGAGGGGTTTTGTTTCCATTCATGCAATACTTAAAAAATAAAGAAGAATAAAGTAAGTTTACTTGCTAGTTTTCCAATTTTTCAAATATGTTTGCCCATTCATGTGACCTTGATATTTCCGATAGATTCTTTTGCCAGCTTTATATATGTTTGAATGTTGAGTTCAAACGGTTTGTTGACTGCAATAAAATGCCATGCATGCCTACAAACCATGTCTTATCTATATATACATATATGTAGGAGTCACAGGGTTCTTAATAACTGATTACATTTTTTTTTTTTTTTTTTTTTGGGATAAACACTTACAGTTTCTTCTATTGTTTCTGTTAAATATGACAGTACTCAGAAGCCAAATAACATAGGGAAAAAAAAGTAAGTAAGCAAGAAAATGAACCCAGAGTAAATTCTGTATGACAGATAATTAATTCTGAGAGAACTTAATGCTCAACCAAGTTTCTACACTTATTTTGTTATATTAGTTTGCTAAGGTCTTGGGTCTGGTTCTGCATTGTGGAAATGCTGCTGCTTATTTATCACTTCAAGATTAGGATCTCTCTCTGCTTTTGATAATATGATGTCGATGTAGAGTTGTTTATGAAAAAATGGTTTGCTCTTACCAAACCTCATTGAAATGAATGAGTTTTCAATTTTGGTATTACTACAGGCTGAAGAATCTGAGATAGAGGCAAAGCTGAAGGAACTCCAGTGTGAGATTGATGCCGCTAATATAACTCTTTCAAGGTTATATAGTAGTCCATTTCTTCATTTTGTTTGGATCTGTTAACTTTCTGCCAAGCTAGGTTTGCTTCATCCTGTTTAGTAATATGATAATTCAGGATGAAGGAAGAAGATAGTGCCTTGTCTGAGAAACTGTCTAAGGAAAAGAATGAAATAAGAAGGATTTCTGATGAGGTAAGTTGTTCATTTACAGATCATTCTTATCCATTGATTAGAATTGTGCTGCATGGTTCTGAGTCTTTGGTTTATGGTCTCTGTTCTTTACCCTGGCCTATTACTAGTTATTGCATTTTGGTTGGATACCATAACCATTTGACATGGAATACACTTTTGTTTGATATAGTGCTGTAAAGCTGGTGTTTACTTGCTTGGTTTTCTATCTGTCACTAGTTGATGCTTGGCATATCAGGACCAATGAAGCATAAGATTAAGCTAAATTTATATTATTTTTCTGTGTTGAACTCATTTATCATTTTGATGAATCAATTGGAAACAAATAACGTTGACTTCTCTGGATGTTTGGTTTTTCTAATCATCTCTCAATTATTTGGATTGACTAAACACCAAGTCTTATTTGCATTAGTCTCGTAAATCAGTTATGAAAGTATACTTGATGCTAGCTAGCAAGTAGTAGACATAATTGTGTTGCCCCAAGTTTTATACAGTAAAACCTCTCTACAGTCATAATGTTGGGACCAATTATTTTTATTACTTTGAGGAGATTATAACTTAATCGAGGTTTAGTTACAAAAATTATTGGTTTGACTTAGTAATCCTTAGTCCAAGTGATATAGAGATAAAGTATGCACTACATTAATCTTATACTATTAAAAATATGCAAAGTCATCTTAAAAGTCTAAACTTTTGCATTTCGTTTTTCTCTTAATGTAATTTTTATAAATATTATACAATGATTTGGTAACAACTTTAAAGAATAAATCATTGTCCGAAGCAAATTTAGATTTGTATTTCATTCCATCTTAAACCTTTAATGTAAAATAGCATATAGTTTTTGCAATATACAGATAATTATTATTGTGTGGAGGTAAGTTTCTTAAGACAGGTCTAGAAAAACCATAACTTATTACAATGTGGGGTTTATTCTTATTTATAACTTGCCCAAATTTGAGAGCATAATTTTTATGACTAAATGGAGGTTATTCCCATATAGAGTGTCACTACAGGGACGTTTTAGTTTAATTGCATTTACTATTTTTTAGGATAAAAAGTTCTAGCAAGACATACTGACATTTTGTGCTGATTTATTATTATTTTTTTTTTGGAGGGATGAATTTTGGCATTGACAGTTTATTTTGGTTTGTGGGTTCTGACTTACTGGAAATTGCAGTGTGTCTTATGTTGTTTACCTTGCAAGTTGTTTTAATTGTATGCATACTCCTATGGACCAAAAATTCAAAGTTTTCTCTTCTAAGTAAACGCTTGCTCTTTCTAGACTATTTTTTATACTCAAGGGATTGTGATCTTGGTTTATTAGATCGAGGATTATGATAAGAAGTGTCGTGAGATAAGATCTGAAATTCGTGAGCTCCAACAACATCAAACCAACAAGGTGCGTGCCACTCATGTAGTAAACATGGTTTTTAGCACCCAATTGTATATTCAGTTGTGACCCTTTTTTGTTGGCAGGTTACAGCTTTTGGAGGAGACCGAGTGATTTCTCTTTTACGTGCTATTGAGAGACATCATCATAAGTTTAAAAGTCCGCCCATTGGTCCAATTGGTTCCCATGTGGTCAGTGGTAGAAAACTGGATGATTGCATTTGGGTTTGTTTATATTATGTTGTATTAAAAAGATATTCTCTTTGTCACATTTTGTGTTTGAATATTTCGTTGCTTGTAGTAGTAGTCGTTGGTGATATTCCGCATGTTTTGATCTCTGGATTTTTTTCTTTAAAATCTTTTTTTTTCTCCAATTTCTTTTCAAAGTGGTAAGATCTCGCCCTTGAAGCTACTTTTACTTTTATATACTGCAGACCTTGGTCAATGGGGATACATGGGCTCCTGCTGTTGAGCAAGCGATTGGGAGGCTGCTTAATGCTTTTATTGTGACTGATCATAAGGATGCTCTTCTTCTCAGAGGATGTGCTAGAGAAGCTAACTATAACCACCTTCAGATCATCATATATGACTTTTCAAGACCAAGGTAGATGACCAATTTATTGATTTTAACTGCCTTGGTGGGTGCCTACTGCCCCGATTTTTATTTCTAGTTTTGATATTTTTCCTCTTCATATGGTGCTCTTATTTGTTTAGATTGAGCTTGCCCCACCACATGCTTCCTCATACAAAGCACCCTACTACACTTTCTGTTTTACAATCAGATAATCCTACCGTAATAAATGTCTTGGTGGATATGGTAACCTTTCTTTTCACTATATGACTGCTCTCAGATTTTTGTGGCTCTTCAACATCTTTTAATGTCCTTGTTGATTATTTTCTTCAGGGCAGTGCTGAGAGGCAAGTTCTTGTTAGAGATTATGATGTGGGAAAAGCTGTTGCTTTTGAGCAAAGAATTTCAAATCTGAAGGAGGTCTACACTTTGGACGGACATAAAATGTAAGTTAGGAGCTTGTTCTGTAGGTTATTTAAGCTCATCGTGCTTTCCTATTTCTCTTATTGGTCAATATTTGAAGGAATGTGTTAGATTGATTTGTTAAGTAACTAACTTGGCTCAAAAGCATGAGCTTTTGGTTCAAGTAGTAATTTTAATATGGAGTCACATCAGGTTGACCAATTAGTCTTGTGTTTGAATCCATCAACTATGAATAAATTATCATAAGTTGTTCTTGTGTCTGTTATATATTTTTGGTTCTGGTGTACGTTTGTCTTCATTCGCATGCCGTGCTTGTAAGAGTGCAACTGAGCTTAAATGCTATTTAGCATCTTTTCTTTTCATTTTAAGCTTTTGGATTGACTGATAAACTTAAAATGCTAGAGCCAATACAATCTTGTGTTTGAATTCCCTCCAATTTTAGAAATGAAGTAAATTATCACTTGGCAAAATGGCTGTGTTTGGATCGCCATGACTGCCCCACAAATCCTTGCACATTTGGGGCCTACTAGGGACTAAATGCTATTCTTCAGCTGTACTCATAAACTAAAGAGTACTAAATTCTATTGTTCTGCTGTACTCATTAATCAAAGATTTCAAGTCAATTGGTAACTTAAATTGTTATTAGATCCAATTTGACCAAGTGGATGAATTTCCCTGTTGTCACTTGCGGATGAATTTCCCTGTTGTTATGTTTGTTTCTTAATGTTTGTGGTTGTGATTCTGTCTGACTCTTGTTCCTCTCATGTTGTAGGGGTGTCCAACTTTTTTAGGTTGGTGGTAATTCAGTATGATTAATTGACTTATAATAGCATAATTTTTGTAAAATTGATGTTTAGAGCTGTCTGAGGAAATTGAAGGTAAAGTAACTGCATGGGTTCTTATGTATTTCCTTCAAACTTAAAATTTCAAGGTCTTACAACAGATCGCACTGCATGCTTAAAGTACTATATACACTTGCTTTTGTGGAGGCAGAGGTGGAGCATTGGTTCCTTGCAGTTTGGGAAATGGTCCAGGGAAGTTGTACCCTGGAAAGAGTTATAGGGAATAGTTTGACAGTCCCTATTGTATACCGGGCATAGAGATAAGAGGGAGGGGGAGTGGATATAAAGGTTACAAAGATAGTTAAGCAGCAGTGTGCGGTGGCCCTCTTAGTCAAGCACATATGCATTTAAGAAAAGGTGGTGCTTGAACAAATTGAGATATTATGTTGCTATTTCTTTGTTAAGAGAGTGTAAAATCTTAGAAAGGGAGTTAAAACGGACAACATTAACAATTTGCAGGAACCATTACTGTGATCTTACATATTTTTCTAAAACCATAAGAACTTTGTTTTTGGATGAGTCCTGGACAGTTGATGAATTTGTGCCTTGAGTAGCATCACATGAACTATGGTTACTTATTCATACATATTTGCTTTGCTCTTGGTATTGTTCATGTTAACAGAGAGAAGGAGCCATGTAGGTGGAGAGAATGGTGTTAAGACTGCATTTTTATTGTATTTTCTTACTAATGACAATTACAAGAAATATTTAGACTAGAACATTGATAAAATAGGTAACACAGCTCAATAACAGCACACAGTGAATCACTGCCAGCCAGTGATATCTTTTGGTCTCTGTTTTTGAGCTTCAGCAGTGTATGAGCAGTAATCAAAGTTATTTTCCATTTATATTTCCCAGTTTGAAGATACAATTCATTTCTGATATCCCTAGGTTTTCTCGTGGGTCAGTCCAGACAATTCTGCCATTAAACAGGAGGCTCAGAACTGGCCGTCTTTGTGGTTCTTATGACGAGAAGATTAAGGATCTTGAAAGAGCTGCATTACATGTACAGGAAGAAGCTCAACAATGCAGAAAAAGGAAGAGGGATTCAGAAGAAAGACTTCAGGATCTTCAACAACATCAACAAAACGTTAAGGTAATAGCAGAGTGGAAGACTACTTACAGCTCACCTGTGGAAAATCATGTCCTAACTATTTATTTATGTTATTGCTGTATACTCGGTTTTAACCGGCATGTTTGTTATCCTGTGTTTCCTTCTTTTGTGTAGAGGAGGTGCTCTAGTGCAGAACGGAATCGGATGTCAAAGGAACTAGCTTTTCAGGATATGAAGAATTCATTTGCTGCTGATGCTGGTCCACCATCTGCATCAGCAGTTGATGAGATTTCTCAAGAAATTTCAGTTTGTTCCATAATGCTCACACCATTCAAAATTCAATATGTACTTCAGTATGTTACCTGTTTTATCTCCCTTTATAATTTTATTTGTGTTGTGGAATGTTTCATAGAATATTCAAGAGGAAATACAAAAGAAGGAGATCATTCTGGAAAAGCTCCAATTCAGCATGAATGAAGCAGAAGTTAAAGTCAAAGACCTTAAGTTATCATTTCAGAGTTTATGTGGTATCTTCTTAATGTTTCTATGATTGGTGTTCAGTTCTATTATACTTATCCTTATGATTTCTTCCATAATGCTACTTGTAGAGTCAGCAAAAGAAGAGGTTGATACCTTTGAGGCAGCAGAGAAAGAGCTAATGGAGATAGAAAAAAATCTACAAACTTCAGAATCGGTTCCTATTCTTTTCTAAACTTCTTTCAGTGCTTCCCTGCTGTTTCTGTAATTTTGTTTTCTTGAGTTTTTATATTTAGAAATCAAATTTCTATTTCAGGAGAAGGCTCACTATGAAGATGTAATGAGAACCAGGGTTGTCGGTGCTATCAAAGAGGCAGAGTCACAGTATCGGGAGCTTGAACTTCTCCGTCAGGTACATTTTATACATTATTCAAAAAATAGCAGAAATTTTGTTGCTAGCTTTTCGATGTTGTCTGTAGTTTCTAAATATTCAAATGAAAGCAATTGTTCTTGCATCAATCGATAGCAAAAATTTTATACTTGGGTTAAATTGCAGGATAGTTGCAGAAAGGCTTCTGTTATTTGTCCTGAGAGTGAGGTTGAAGCTTTAGGAGGTTGGGATGGTAGCACTCCTGAACAACTCAGTGCTCAAGTAAACAGACTGAATCAGAGGCTTAAGCATGAGAGTCACCAGTATGAGCATAAATTGTCTTCATTATGTCCTTTTGACGACTTAAGGTTCTAATTACACACATATCTTCTGAGCAGATATTCTGAATCAATTGAAGACTTGAGGATGTTGTATGAGGAAAAAGAGCGTAAAATTTTAAGAAAACAGCAAACTTACCAAGCTTTTCGGGAAAAAGTGAGGGTAAGTTGTACACGTTTATTTTCAGTTATATTAGACTAGGAGCTTATTTAAACTCTCACTGATATATTGCATGTATCTAATTGTCACTATGTTCTTCAACATTGTAGTTTACCTTCAATTACACTTTTTACCCCTTTTTTTTGCAATGCAATTTCTTATTCCCTTTTTTCAAGTAAACCTTATTTTGAATCCTTTTACGATTTCTAATGATGTGTTCTGATTCAAGGTCATGTCCATTTTCCAAAATCTTTTATAAACCATTTGAAAACGTAGAATGGTCTTTGAGATTCTCTATGCGATTGTGACAGAGAAACAAAAAAGGGTTAAGGAGCAAAAATTGTCCATGCTTTTATCAGATTGGCTGTTTGTCAGATCAGCTGTTGTTGCCTTGTCAAGTTGTCCCCACCTTGTTCAGCTGAATGAAGCGACCTGATCTTTCTATTGTTTTTTCTTTTGACTTTCAAAGAATATAGATTGAGGGAAGAACTTGAAGGGATGGAAAGAGAGGAACCAGGGATTAATTAAACAGAGAAAGGATTTAGATAGAGATAAAGGGGCTACTGTTTAAACAGGAATTTTTTTTTTTAGATTGGCACTATTTTATTTATATATTTATTAAATGAGGACTCTTGGGACATGGTCTAAAAAATTCTTCTAGGCACTATTTATGTGCTGGGATAGCCAGGGAGATGGTCGGCCTACTTGTTACTTTTAGGCTAGTAAACAAAAGAAGGAATGGAATGCTCTAGAGCCATTCATGTTACTCTTTTGTATATCAAGATATATAACCTTCATGTTTATTGATTTCTGTAATCATCAACTGCAATTTAGTCAAAACATCTGTTAGACAAGTGGGATTGTTTACTAATTATCTATAATTTTGTATTGTTTACATTAAAATTTTAAAGCCTATTCAGTGTTAAGTTGTGGTATGGCAACTGTCAATAGCGCAAATATCATAAATACAGAGGGAGTCACGTTCTCAATTTTCATCTGTATGTGTTGTTTTCTTTCATTTCGGACTCTTGTGTGTTTAAATTGTTGGATTTTTCATTGTACAATACATTATGAAGTGCTCCTTCCAAAGCATCTTCTCAAGTATAAAGTCAATTGGCCAGATGAGCAGATAGTTTAGGTTTATAAGATTAGGTGAATTATCCACTCGCTACACTCGAGAAGTTGTTAGCAGCTGCTGCAGACTTTATTAGAGCTTGAGTTTAGGAAATCAAGTTGTATATATAATGATAGGACTTAGGGCTAAATCAGGGCTGACTTTTATTGATTAAATCAAAAGAAAACAAACAATTAATCTTGACCTACAATTCGAGAGGTAAGTCAATCTCTCTCAAAACTCCTAATGGTTCCTAATACCAGACAAAACTCAACATAAACCCTAAATGACTCCATAATCTCTTATTTATAGCTAAACCCTAATTAATAATAAAGTTACTAAATTGCCCCTGCCCCTTTATATTTGCGCCTAACATAAGTTTTCATGGACCTAACATATAACCTTGAATCCACAATTTAAATTTCAACCATTTACCGAATTGTCTCTTTCTTCAATGATTTGTTTCTTATTTGTATTAGCTATTTGCCACCCTGAAGTATGGAGTCAACTGGCTAGATGGGCAGATAATTTGGATTCCTCATTTCTCCACTCACTACTGTTGAAAAAATTGTTAGCATATGCTGCAGACTTCTTTATAGCGTGAATTTAGAAAATCAAGTTGTATATATAACTTTCAACCATTCACTGAGTTGTCTCTTTCTGTCTCTTTATTTCTTCTTTGCATTAGCTATTCATCATCCTCTTTGCCGGTTTGGCTTATTAACGGCTTGATTTTCTCACACTATCCCATGCCACAACACCCCCCCCCCCCTCCCGCGACAACACACACAAAAAGGCACCATTCTCCTCTGACTTCTAAATTGCAGGCTTGTCGAGAGGCGCTGGACTCACGATGGGGCAAGTTTCAAAGAAATGCTACTTTTTTGAAGCGTCAGTTGACTTGGCAGTATGAATTTGCTGTTCTTCATATTCCACATCACATTCTTTATATTGCTTGATTTTCTATTTTCTCATTTGAAGAATACATTTACATGATGTTTGAATGGTTTCGTAATAAACCAATTTTTTTCAATTAGATTTAATGGCCATCTGGGAAAGAAGGGGATTAGCGGGAAAATTAATATTAACTATGAGGAAAAGACTCTCTCCATTGAGGTAAGTTGTGCGCCCTTTGTGTACTTCTTTTGTTCTGTGTATAGTCGAGTAAGACCATTTGTGTTATACATGCATGAATCATGCTCCTAGTTAGCTAGACAATTGGAAACATTTTCTACTTTGCGTTTTCAATTTTATTGAATGTTGAAACTGTGCATTCTATTTATCAGGTAAAGATGCCCCAAGATGCATCAAGCAGCAATGTTCGTGACACAAGGGGACTTTCAGGTTTTCTTCTGTCTACACCTCTTTCTATTGCAAGTTAATTACTGGGCCTAGAATACTTACAAAATTGATGGTCTTCAATCATGCTTTTGTAAACTTGAAGAACGCTAACAGATTTTATTAGTTGCACAGTGTGTGGTCAGTTATAATAATATGGAGTTGAATTACTCCGAGAAGTGTGGACCCTCAGCCTTTTTCGATAATTCTGCATTTTTTGGCTTCATTTGAGACCTTTGTAATTCCTTTTAAATAATACGAGCCAAACTGCTCCCCGGCCTCTTGCACCAACTTTAGAGATCTCACTAGCTGAACTAACAATACCCACAAATTTATTTATTATTTTCCTTCATTTTAGGATTTTTTTTAATAAGAAATTTAATTCTTCAACCAAGGCATGCCTTGGAACTATTTCAACAGTTGGTTAGGCTTGTACATTCTCCTCCTTAATTTCCCCTCATTAGTTTTATAAGACTATGAGAGTATCAATCTTCTGGCTGTACTTTTCACCGGGTGGATTGATTTCTTGAGTTAAAACTTTAAAATGGTTTTAATTTGCTTGCTGAATAGGTGGGGAGCGCTCATTTTCAACATTATGCTTTGCATTGGCTCTTCACGAAATGACAGAAGCTCCATTTCGAGCAATGGACGAGTTTGATGTGTTCATGGTCAGTTTTTATTTAAATTATGTCTTTTCTATTGACTTCAGTGGGTATGTACTATGTAACTTTTTCTACTTGGTATGGTGAAGTATCCAGGAAATAGGTGTCCTTTTTGAGATGTGAATTTTATAATTTTTATGTGTTACTTTTGATCTCCAGGATGCAATTAGCCGGAAAATAAGCTTAGATACATTAGTGGATTTTGCTTTGGCACAAGGATCCCAGTGGATATTTATCACCCCTCATGATGTCAGGTACATAAGTCAGCTCATGTCTCAAACTTCTTGTTTTATTGACCTTGCATCTTCCCTGTTGCACGTAGCCATAGGATTGCCATGCACGTGCTTCCCTAGCATCACCATGTCAATTTTTTTGTTGTCTTTTTGTTTGCTTCTATACTAGTCTTGGGTTTTCTGATTTCCTTTTTGATCTCTTCATGGTTAGTTATGTAAAAACTTTTGCCTCTGCTTATGCTTTTGTTGAAGTTCGCAATACCCATTATTAGGTCATGTTAGGCCGTCAAAAGTTTGTATAACCGATAGGTGCTCTTTTGCAAAATGGCCTAGAATTGCTTTCAGCTTGCTATACTGGTGTTTTTGTCGTGATTTTACCTGTGTTCTTTTTTCTAGGAATTGCTATTTTTGGGTTTGATCGCCCACCAATGTTTAATAAGATATCACTAACTTTCGAAACACTTGGAACTGCCCCCTCGGCAGCTAAAACCACATTTTGATTGGATAAATTCAGTCAAATAATAAAGAATCAGCGTAACTATTGGCAAAGATAATGCATCTAACTTCATTGTTGTTGCATTTGACATACAGTTTAGTGAAACAAGGAGAGAGGATAAAGAAACAGCAGATGGCAGCTCCTCGTCCTTGATCTTATTCATCTACAGCTTTTGCTTGCATTAACATCTGAATGATATTTAATAAGGTCAGCTGTTCCGTTAATCAAACAATGTACTAATTTAAGGTGAGATTTATTTTGGTCCCTATGTGCATGTAACGTTAGACATGTCAAAGTTGAGTGGAGCTAAATATTGCAAAACTTTGTTGGGATAAGTCTGAATACTTAACGCTTGAGTTACATAGACTTTGTTCTTGCTTCGAATTTGTGAGTAAAAGTTTGTGGAGGAATCTTAATCTGGATCGGACGCTGCAATGATATAACTGGAAACGTCCCCGGAAATTTGAGTCAAACCCCCCACAAGTAAATAGAGCAGATTGAAAAATGGATGAGATTTCACATCCACAATTAAGTTAAAAAAGGCATGTGAAAACTTGGATATACAAAAACGACATCATCTATTGGCACCGTCTAATTTACAATTAATTTTGCAGGGCACCAGCATGGGCCAAGGTTTTCCCAGTGAGTTAGGAACGTGTCGTAATGGAAACAGCTAATTTTTCAATTTTCCAAAGGAAGCCAGCTATGGGTTACCTGGATTATATTGAATGTAGTTTTGATACTGTCTTGCATGGCCAACTCCAATGTGCAACTTTTTTCGAGATCCCAACAGCCTTTTAAATAGATTATATTAATCGATTAATTTATTACTTGTTTGAGTATTCCCCATCAAATCCAACACGGAACATGGACAGCAAACTCTTTCACCATTTCGTAGTGGCGTATTTTATCCTTTTTAACTTTGAAATTGTTATAATTTATAGATATCTTATAATTTGACATTCATTAGGAGTCTAAAACAAATACTCAGTGGGACGTTAGTCTATTGAATATTAATTCATAAATTTATTCTCATTAATCTTTAAATAGATACCTAAATTTGGAATAATGAGTTTTTTACATACGCTTGAGCTCACTCCTCAGTATAATTTGAAGTTGAGGGAATGGGTGGCATTCGGATTGTAATTGAATAACACATCTTTTGATTTGGGTTGACTTATTTATGTACTCAGTCCGATTTTTAATGTATACAATATGAAATTAGTTAACATCATACTCAATTTATCTATTTTGTACATCTGCAAATGGTACTACAATTCACGGTGTGTCTGTAAATTGTAATCTCCTTGTTATGAAATTAGAGCTACGCTTTCTTGGTGACTGTTAATCGTTTTTTGATACAGGGAGCTTTTATCTTTTATCATTTTTCCTGTGGTATCTTTTGTCCCCACTCACTTCGACAGAAAATTTTGAATCATGAACCGCTATGTGTAACGGCTATTTTTGTGGGAACCCCGCTGCGTCTAAACAGGGAACAAAACCAAATAAACAATGCCCCGGAGGCAAAGAAAAAGGGCAAAATAATTATAAAAAAGAAAAAAAAAACTGATTTAATTCAAGATGTGGTGTGTAAGTTCGTTCACTTGAGGATAAAATACCTTCATAAGGTTAAGACATTTTAAGATGCGTTTGAGATTGAAGTTGGATAGTTGTAATTTAAAAGTTATAACATTAAAATATTTAGTAAACACTAACTGTTGTAACTTTTAAGTTATGTTAATATAATTTTTCACTTGTATAATAAAAAATTATTATATTTTTAATAATTTTATCAAAATTATTATTTAAAATTTATATTTACTATATATTATTAATTTTTATTTAATACTTATAATTTTTTTAACATGCACATTATTACGTCAAGGATAATTATTGATGCCGACAAAACTAGATGTGTGGAGATGATTCACTTTGCATGCACATTTCGAACACACACGTGTAAATCGTATGGAGCAGTAAATTAGATTTGCAATATCGATGGCAACAAGCCGTTATCTTTCAATTAATAATTCAGTGGATCACGATTTTTGGACTTTTATGTTAATTATGGTACCTTTTTTTTTTTTTTGGTTTTGTGTGTGTTTGGAGAGAAGAAGGGGGGGGGGGGGGGGGGGGGGTTAACATTTAATTTCAGGTATCTTACTTGGTTTTCTAGTGGGCAGACAAACAAACAAACCAAAAAAAAAAAAATTGCACCCCATTCCTTTTTCGAAATGGATAATTTTTGGTATTTGAGTTGTCTAAATATTACACTCATATAAGCTTAAACCCATATGGAAAAAAGGCCAACTCTTCATTCTATTTTGTTGGGGTTTTAAATTAGAAGACAAAAGAGAAAATCATAATTATGACTCCATTACCATAAACTCAAGTGTAGAGGAGGCTTAATGAATTAACTAGTTATCTCCTCGGATGTAAACGTAATAAAAGTCTACTATAAATTTATCCTAAATTTCCAGTTATTCTTTTTTTTAAATCTATTTTGTAATTCCTCTTAGAAATGTCGAAAAGGAAAATTTAGATTTTGTTAATGCGAGGAGGGATTGTTACAGTAAATCAAGAAACAGAAGCTACTGAACCGTGGGAACACACCAGAAATAATAATAATTCATCATATTGTGCGATCCGCACAGAGTATTTGAAATCATCGGACAGTGACTTGACTTCCTCAGAAAAAAAAATAAAAAATAAAAAACAAAAATTTGAAATTCTTAGATACTGACAAAAAGTAGCAAACACACCCGAAAATAAAATGATTGTAGGAATAATAACAATTTCCCGCCCTAATTTCTTATATTTCTCAACTCCTCGGACAGAATTTGTTTGCCGTATCAAATAGGTCCCTCAACGACCAACATGAAAATACTGTAAATGGAAATTATATTTGTTGAGGCACTGAAGAAAATATACCAAACATCAAAATTTTACTATAATTAATTAAGTAAATATTTGTGTATTTTTTAAAATAAATTTTGAATATTTACTTTTAAAATTTTATTGTAATGGGTGACAGCTGCTGCCACTTATTCATTAATAGTCTGTAACTTCTAGAATTAAATCATAGTATGATTATTATAGTATAAATTTCCATAAGCAATCACCTAATCGTTTATAAAGTTAAGAAGTTTGCCAAGTCAAACGGAATCAATTGACGTGTAATAAATAAATTTGTAAGATAAAATAAATTCTCCTCATCATATTTAGTTAGTCTTAGATATAAAGTGTATAACGTTTAAACATTAATTATAAACTGCACCACCAATTACATTTCCTTAAGTCTGATGTGTAAAACAAAACACATGATCGTATCTACATACCATGAATAGAACTCACTGTTAAAAATAATTAAACAAAAAAGATAAGATCAGTTTTATCAGATGAAGTAAAAAAAGTATTGAAAGCAATTTAGAAAGTGAATTAGGTCTAAAAGAATTTGTTGTGTAGTTAATAACCAAGATTTATACAAAAATACTACCCAAATTTTGATGTTTAAACAATTCTTAAAAAAACAAAATTTACTTACAAAAGGGCTTCAGCTAAAAAATTATAAAAGAACAGCTTAGAAAACTGAGCAAGAAGGAAATCTAAGAAGGAGAAGACGGCGTGTTAATTGGTTGGTTACTTGGCTTGCTTTGGTTTCTATTTGGTATTAACAAAAACAAGGTATTATATTTTGAGAAAACACAAAAATTAAGGACACAGATGTTATTATCCCTAATCAGAAAAATAGAAAATATAAAGGACTGTGTTATCTTCAATTCAAACAACCACATGCCCCACCAACTCTTAGAAATCCGTTAAACCAGAAACACGTAAGACAAAACACACACCCTCTCTTCAAAGCTTCCTTCCTTCACTTGCTCACCGTTCGAAAGTCCACCGTATTTCTGACGACGCCGTTTCCGGTGGAGCAGCCAAGCAAAAAGCCTTTTTTTTTTTTAGTTTGATGCAAGCAGAGGAAGAGATACATGATAAACGGAAAAACAAAAACCGGACACGAAAACGATGCCGTATGTAGAAGAAGAGAAAGCAAATGAAACCCCTATCCCAGTCAGAAACCCAAGCCCTAACCTGTCATCGAAGAAGAACAGAGCGCCGAGCTGGTCGGACATTTGGCCCTTGAAACGTGTAGTCTTCACTATGCAGCTTCCGGAGTCACTGCCCGACGGCGACAAAACCCTAATCTCGAATTTCTCACGAATCGACCGTACCCTTTTACTGTCCGACGATATTCTCCTCAGAATCCTCTCGAAACTCCCCGTTTCGCAGCGGAACGCTAACTCGTTGGTCTGTAAACGCTGGCTGAATCTTCAGGGTCGACTTGTGCGGTCACTCAGAGTGCTCGATTGGGAGTTTCTTGAATCCGGTAGGTTGATTTCCAGATTCCCGAATTTGTCCAATGTTGATTTGGTTGTTGGGTGTTTTGTGAGACGGATGGGTGCGGGTGTTTTTTTGAGTCATAGATTGGTGTCCCTGCATATTGATTCTTGTTTTTCGAGGTTTTGTGACGATGAGGGTATGTTGTTGCCTGTTGAAATTATTGATAGAGGGCTAAAGGCGCTTGCTTGTGGGTGCCCGAATTTGCGGAGGCTTGTGGTGATTGGTGCTAGTGAGTTTGGTTTGTTGAGTGTGGCCGAAGAGTGCTTGACTTTGCAGGAGTTGGAGTTGCATAAGTGTGGTGATAATGTGTTGCGAGGGATTGCTGCATGTGAGAATTTGCAAATCTTGAAACTGGTTGGAAATGTGGAAGGGTTTTACAATTCCACGGTTTCGGATATTGGGTTGACGATTTTGGCGCAAGGGTGTAAGAGATTGGTTAAGCTTGAGCTTAGCGGTTGTGAGGGTAGCTTCGATGGGATTAAAGCGATTGGGCAGTGTTGTCAAATGCTCGAGGAATTGACCTTTTCTGATCATAGGATGGATGATGGGTGGTTGGCTGCACTTTCGTACTGTGAGAATTTGAAGACTTTGAGATTTGTGTCGTGTAAGCAGATTGATCCAAGTCCGGGCCCGGATGAGTATTTGGGCTCTTGTCTGGCTCTTGAACGGTTGCACTTGCAGAAGTGTCAGTTGAGAGATAAGAAAGGTGTGAGAGCGTTGTTCAAGGTATGTGAAGCTGTGAGGGAGCTTGTTTTTCAGGATTGTTGGGGACTGGATGATGATATTTTCAGATTTGCAAATGTTTTCAGGTTCTCTCTTATTTCCACCGTCTTTGTTGCTGCTGTTGTCTATATTTCCAAATTTCACCCTGACATTTTTCCAAGTGCTTATAATTCTAAGAACCACGAGAAAATGATGTGCTTACTGTAGGTTTGATGTTATCACTAAAACAATCACGTGCTGTACCTTTTTCTAAATGAAATAGTTGTGAATTTGCATAATGTGTGGGCACACACTCACAAATGTACAGATATAAGCTGGAAAAGAGATCTATAGTGGAACTACTAAGCGTGAAACTGATGAGCTGTATAATTGATTTCAGTAA
The DNA here is from genome assembly GCA_029633175.1 of Citrus glauca. Classification (NCBI taxonomy): domain Eukaryota; kingdom Viridiplantae; phylum Streptophyta; class Magnoliopsida; order Sapindales; family Rutaceae; genus Citrus; species Citrus glauca. Next base: position 2,626,308 of record JAQOOD010000009.1, read on the forward strand.
TTATAGGATTGTATACGGGCATATTTATACTACAATGTTGCAAATAAACCATGTAATTATGGTTGATCTGCTATTTACCCCGGGGGGGGGGGGGGGTGGGTTCAACAAGTTTATGTTGAAATTTATTTCGAATGTTTAATTACAATAGAGAAAGCTACTTTAGTAGCCAGTTGACTGGCACCAATTGACTTGTACAATAGAAAACAATCATTCAAAAAAATTATTTGATTGGAAATTTGTTGGTGTTACTTTGTCCACAGGAGGGTAAAGTTTCTATCCTTAGAAGGTTGCTCACTTGTAACAACAGAAGGCCTGGAATCCGTGATTCTTTCCTGGACAGAGCTTCAAAGTCTAAGAGTAGTATCTTGTAAGAACATCAAGGACGGTGAAGTCTCTCCTGCACTTTCAACACTGTTCTCTGTCCTTAAAGAACTGAAATGGAGACCGGACACCAAATCTCTTCTTGTGTCAAGTCTTGCGGGGACTGGCATGGGGAAGAGAGGTGGTAAATTTTTCAAGAAGATGTGAGGCCTGAATTAGTCTCTTAACAAGATTAGATTTTGCACGTTTTTCTCTCATGACCAGTTGACAACGATCCCGGCCACTGTCCAAATGGTCTTTCTGTGCGGAATTCTCTTCATCAAATATAATCTGATTCCTTGTCTATTTTTAGCCAGTTAACTTGTATGTTGACAAAGGCAGATTGTTGTTTAATCTCATCCTTTCTGGTATGAGTGTGGATACCAGCCGAGAGATGAAAGAGTATGATAAATTTGCGGATCTCCTTTCTTGATGCAAATTAGGCCGATGAAAGAGTATGATAAATTTGCGGATCTCCTTTCTTGATGCAAATTAGGCCGAAGACGCCTTTGCTCATTTCAATATCAAGTGCAAACATCCGAGAAGATGTTTCAGTCTTAGAACATAATTTTAATGATTATATGTATTTGCTAGTTCATTTCCAGATTGTAACTAGAACTTGGCAATAGATTAGGGTCATTATCTGACTGCTTAAATGTAATTGTAGTTCATATAGTTAGTAATGTATTTATTTATCGTTCTCCTTTTCTCAAATTTGCTGTTCCAGAGTGCTTCTAGCACGGATGTAACTCTGTAGTCTGTAGTAGAGAGCGATCCGCACATAACGAAGAGCATAATGAATGTTAGCATAGTTGAAACCCTGACTCAATGGCCCTATAATACTCCTGTAATATTATATTCATATCATAAAGAGTTTAAGGTAATGAGGTGGTCCAAGATGGATATTATACGATTATTATTTGTGTAGTGTTGTATCAATAAAAAAAAAGTTATCATAATTTTTAGGGAAATTTTTAAACTACTCTCAAATAAATTGTCATTTTGCACTGCGTCTCCAATAAATTTGATTTGTTGCACCGCGTTCCTAATTACGTTATTTTCTCAATTAAGTTTAACAGTGGAGGGTTAAAATTAGAAGTTTATCCCTTAAATTAATTTTAATGGGAATTCTCTTTATTTCAATTAAAATAAAAATCTTTAAAAAATTAATAGTGGTGATAATGTACATGTAACAAAAATTTTTTTTATTACAATTAAAATAAAATCTTAAAAAAAGAAAAAATAATAGTGGTGACAAATGTACATATAACAAGAATTTTTTTATTGTAATTGAAATAAAAATTTTAAAAAAATTAAAGGAAAAATAATAGTGGTGAAAAATGTACATGTAATAAGAAAAAATTTTTATTGCAATTGAAAAAAAACTTAAAAAAATTAAATGAGCTAAAATTTTTGTTTTTTTTCATATAGAGGGGCATTGTTGTCATCCAATCAAAAGTTAGACGGAGCCGTTAGAAATAACTGAAAAATTAACGAAATTGGAGGCGCGGTGCAACATCAATTTTTTTGGGTGTGCGGTGTAAAATGTCAATTTATTTGGGGGTATGTTAAAAATTTTTCTAATTTTTATTGTCATCTCTACTATATCTTACATATAACCTGAGATGTTATATATAAGATATCATTGTAGAAATACTTTAACCTAAAACATTGAACATTAAATATGAAGTATCAATCTCAAACATAAAAGCCAAAAGAAAAAAAAAAAGTAGATACTTGGGATATTTAGAACATGAAAAAAAAAGAGAGTCAAAGTTGTAACCTATGGCATTAATATGAAATGTGACAATATAGAACTCAATACTGCATATAACTTAAGGTATGCAATGAAGGATACGAAACATGTGTACACTATAGCATGAAATATAAAGGTTAATCAGGAAACTGTAAATGTTAATTATGAAACATGAAACAGCAGCATGAAATGAGGGAAAAAAAAACATAAAATCAAGGTTATTTACTATTTATCAATGGACGTTTAGTCTAGTGGAAGAACTCTTGCATTTATAATAATGAGTGTAAGGATTCGAACCTTCGTAAAAGTATTTATGAGGCTTATTTATAATTATTTTTTAATTATTAAATAATTGAGTGGAGTTAGTCTATTCTTTATAAAATATAAGTGGAGTAGGTAGCTCTCGAATATTTGAGAGAGTTTGAAGAATTTAGACAATATTTCAGGGAAATACATGACATGGAGAAGGATCTAATTGTAGAATTGTTTGTATTAATTATAATAGCTATTAAAAAAGTTACTATTTTTTAAAATAATATAAATCATAAATTATTTAATTTTAAATCAAAATACAAATGAAATTGAGCAAACGCCCAGGACAAATGGAAAAGAGAACCTGGTAATTAAAACACTCAAATCCGAGAAGCAGCTGTGACATGGAGAAAGAGAAAACGAAGAAGAACACAGAAGAAGTGGAAGAAGCAGCTGATTTGATCCCTAATAGTAAGAGTAACGGCAACAGCAGCAAGGGCAGCAACAGCGGCAGTGGCGGTGAAGACTCCGAAGATAAAAGCAGCATCTTCTCTTTATCGCACATCAAGTTAAATTGCCGCAACACCGTCTCTAAATACGACTTTGTTAAGGTTTCAATTTCCGTTTTTCATTTTTCAAATTTCATTTTTTTAACTAATTACACGAATATTATATCGTATGATCAATCGTGATTGATTACTTTTTACAGGTGAAGGTGTGGCTTGGTGATAATGCTGATCACTACTATGTCTTCTCCAGGTTCTTGCTTAGCAGAATGTTGACTGTTACTAAGGTCTGTACTTCAATTATTTCAACTGTTTATTATTTTAAAAAATAATTATAGATTATGAATTGATTGAAAGATTGGATAGCTGAAATTTGCAACTTTTGGGGTGAGTTTGGAAGTATTTTATGAGAATTCCATATGCTTGACAGTTTCTTTTAAAAGCATTTGACAGTATACTGGTTTGTGTTTTTCAACCAAAAAAACAGGGGTTTTTTGCTTTATTGCCGGATGATAAATTGTGGCATGATGTGATAATTGATTGTTGATTTTGTTATTTCGTTCTACTTTATGTTTGTTGTTTAAATTTAAGTTTTGGTATAAATGGCTTCTTTAAAGAGGCAATTCCATTTTTGTTTTGTCTTTTAAAGATGATCTTCGCTGATTTCAGATCCCAAATCATGTGGCTATCAAAATTGCTCTTGAACTCAAGAAGCTACTTGTAGACAACAGCCTTCTAGATGTGTATGCCGTCCTTCCCTAATCGCTCTCTTCATTATAAAGAGGAAAGAAAAAGGAAAGATTTTTCTTGAATTCTTTTTACAGTTCTTGACAAACATTAGAGCCCTATTCATTTTGCAGATCGCAATCTGATTTGGAAGCTAATCTTTTTAAGGTATGTCCTAAATATGGGTTACATATTGTTGACTCCCACAGCCATTGCCTCTAATAGGTTATGCGTGTCACTTATTGCATACGTGGAATTGTGGTAGAATAATTGTTATTTTTTAATAGGTTATGTTTGATAATCACTTATTTGATGATCGCTAATGTATTGGATCCATCTAAAAGACCAACTCAAATCATCTATGTTTGATAAAAATAATTTGACAAAACTTAACTGGGGATTAGATTCTCAAATAATTCAATATTTGATTCCAAACATGCACTACTTACAAAATTATGTCCTGTGACACTATTAAATTTATATAAAACCTTCTCATAGGACTCTATGTACAGCTTATGGAGCGAAGGGGCTATGGAGAAGAATATATAAGTCGTTACAGGATGATGACCAGGTCAGTGCAATCTCAATCATAGCAATTCTTATATTTTCTGGATTAATGGCTGATGCTTTTCCCTTTGAATTTATTGGACAATAATCTTGTTCATTTTAGGGCTTGTTTGGGATTGTTTTTGAAAGACTTAAAAGCGATTTTGAAAAGCTAAAAGTTAATGTTGGTGTTTGTTAATTTTTTTTTAGAATCACTTATGGTAAAATCACCCTATCCTACAACAGAATATGAAAGGTAGGAAAAGAGTAGCTTTTCAAAGTCTGATTTTAAGAATCAATTTTATACTTAATATAATTCCATATATATCCTCACATATAATGTAAAAATCCAAAATTATCCTTATTCAATTAGAAAATAAAATCATTAAATTTAAAGAGATTATTATTATTACCTATTATATTGAGATAGCAAAAAACTAAACTAAAATAAAAATATTTTATTTGTGTGTGTATACGCTTATAATTGTGTAAATAAATTTTATTTAACATCATATCCATTTCAGTCATTTGTTTAATAATAAGATTTACGAAACATATTTGATTGTAAAGCTCATATAACTTTTAGAAACAAATTATACCAAACGGTTAATTGATTTTCTCCACAATTGATTATTTCAAAACTATAGCATTACCAAACTAGCTCTTAGACTTTCTTGTTGTGCTTGGTGTGTTGATTATCCTCTTGAAACATTCATATTTTTTAATTGTTTTCAAGATGTTGTATACTTATGTATTCATGTTGTTAAGCTGACTTGTTAGGATCTATTGGATTGTTAGAAGTGGATTTTATGAAATCACCAATTGTTTCGTTGACTTTTTTATGTATAAATAGAGGTGACTATTTTGAACTCATCAAAAGGAAAGAAAAAAACACACATGCTTGTAGATCTGCCTTTTATGGAAGGCTATTTTTATATGACTTCAAGTTAGACTACTAGCGAATATGTTGTATACAATTTCTACCAATAAAACATGCGATAGTATTTTGCAATCCATAGAAAATTAAAGTGGGCTTGTCACATAATTAAATAAAAGCAATTAAGTGTTAGAGATTGGAAGATTCTTCATTCAAATAACATTATTTTGCTTGTTGCTTTATTTAGATTTCACCATCAAAGAGTGCCATTAGTAATTCTTGTTTGTGGAACGGCCTGCGTTGGAAAGTCAACTATAGCGACCCAACTTGCACAGAGGCTAAATTTGCCTAATGTCTTACAGGTTTATTCTTATTTATCTCAACCCTTATGTACACTAACAGTTTTTGAGATGTGTAGTATTGCCTCTGACATGTTTCTTCGCGTTGCAGACAGATATGGTGTACGAATTGCTGCGGACATCAACAGAGTATGTCACGAGCTTAGTTGTGTTCCTCCTATGTCATGTTTTGCATTCTTTATTTCCACTATTATGATGAAAGTTGTTATAAAGGAAAACTCTTGGCTTAGTGGAGGAAGATGTTGGCCAACATAAAAAGTTGTTTCTGGCTACAGTTTATTGCTTAGCTGTTATGTGGTAAATGGTAAAAAAATACCTGGTTAAAAACATGCCCTTGCTTCAAGAAATAGTCTGTTTAGGCTTGAAATGTAATCTTTTGTTGGTCATCTCTTTTTTATGAGAACTCTGCATATTTCGTAATTTAAACTTAGTTGTGCGCATTTAATCTGCAGCCTGTGCAAAATCTCCCTTATTATTCATCAAAGTTTTGGACAGAGAATTTTGCTAATTGTTATAGCTGGATCATTTATGGGCCACATCGGATTGCTAATTTGCTTAAAATGCCTGATTTAGTGCACCGTTATCATCTTCTCCTGTTTGGGCGCGGAACTTTAGCTCCTCTGAGGAGCTAGTGACTGAATTTGTTAGAGAGTGCAGAATTGTTCGTAAAGGTAATATCTCATCTTAGTAAGATGATTTTCCTGAATTACCATTTGGGAAGTAGGATAGTTGTAACTATTTTTGGTGGATGTGATGGATTTCCTCTCTCTTCTTTGTAGCAATCATTCTGAATGTGTATATTCATAGGTTTGGCTGGTGATTTGAAGAAAGCAATGAAAGACGGAAAGCCAATCATAATTGAGGTATGGTGAAAATTAGTGGATTAGCCTCATGATGGCGTCATCCTCTTATTTATTTCATTTACTCGGTGCTGCTGGACCCTTATTATCTTGAAAAGGCATCGATAATGGTTTTTTTATGTTTGCCTTTATACATATGCAATTAAAATGTCTTTTCCGGCACAATTGCGTACTATGAAATGATTTATTTTCTTTGTTAAGATATTTATTGAAATCGTAATTTGCAATTTAATAATTTTCATACATGATCTGACGTTTTGGGAAATATAAAGCATGGAATTAATGTATTTGTAGCACTCTTCATAATTGGGTAAAAGGGGCAAATCTAAGTCTGCATAATGAATTCATGAACAATCAACGATTTATGTGACTGCTTTTATCTAATACTTAAAAGAGCTCTTGAGAGATTGTATATGAAACGAGCTCTTGAGAGATTGTATATGCAATAAATCGTGTAATTGCTTCTTATCAAAGACTTGCTTCTGTTTATTCTCGGTCCAGTCAAAGAAGAAATACTTATCCTTTTCTGAATTGTTGAAGAATTGTTTTATTCAGAGGTGAAATTGTTTTGTGGCATGATTCAGTTCAGTCCTGCTGATCTGCTTTGTTCTTAATGCATTCTCATACATGGTAAATTATTTTCGTCTCATGATTGTAGGACTAAATTATATACTTGTGTAGGTGTATTAGAAGTAAAGCACCAAATCTTGCTATGACAAACTAATTGTTCCTTTGCAACACTCAAAAACTCTTTTGCTTGATCTTCAGTTTATATGTAGTTTTGTTTTTTGCTCTTGGCTTATTCATATGAAGTAAGCATTAGAATATAACATCACGTGTGCCTTAACGTGTTGCATTTTAATGTCTTCTGTTATATATATATGTGTGTGTGATATTGGCAGGGAATACATTTGGACCCCAGCATTTATCTAATGGATGATGACAGTAAAGCACCAGCTACCACAACAGAAAAGACAAACTCTGAATCTGTTCCATCCGATGATAATCCTGTGACACAAGTGGAAAGTAACTCTGCAAGTGTTTGTGTAAGTGATCGGGAAAATGGCAACAACAGCCTGGAGCAGCCTAGCACAGGAGGAAAGATATCTAGTGAACAGGTCAATAAAATCGCCGATTCTCTTGAATCTATTGCCCTTGCAGGGACATCTTCTGAGAATAAAGGTTAACCATTACTTGATAATTTGCAAAATATTTAATGTGTTCATGTATTCCTCCATTTTACAGAATAACAAATACTGCTATTTAACATTTGCAGGTGAAACACCTAAAGATCCAGGGGTAGATAGAAATACTTCTGTTAAGAAAGAAAAATCTGGTCCTGATCCAATAATTATTCCTATTGTTCTGAAGATGGCTGATTTTGATCATAAGGTCTGGCCTCATTCTTTTGTTTTACAGGGTTGGGGTGTGTGTGTGTGTGTGTTTTTTTTTTTTAAATTCTTACCCCCTCTGTCTTCTGGAACAAAGGGTTAATACTATTGTTTGGGGCCCTTACCTACTATCGTAAGCTTTTAGGTGAAGTGGTAACTTAACTATGTGAGACCTTGGCCACTTTAAATTTTCCTTCAACAACTGTTAATCTGTACAAGAAAAAACGTGAACCACAACAATGTACCATTTCTGGTTATTATATATGACTGTTAAATCTCTTTCATATTCATTGATAAAAAAAAATGATTAATGTCTTTAGTCATGACTATTAATCATGAAAAATTAGTTACTAAAATACAGGACACGACCCATATCAGAAGGAATAGGAAGATAAAGTGAACCACAAGCATGCACCATTTCTGGTTATTATATATGACTATTTTGAATCTGTTTCATATTCATTGATAAATGATTTTTGGCTTTAGTCATGATTATTTCCTGTAATTGTGAGGTCATTAATCTAACGGAGGTGCTGATGACGAATTACCATATTAAATAGATGTTCATCTAGATTTTAGTTGAAGCACCAATATCACTGTTGCTTTCGACTATCCTCTCTAAAATCTCAATTCTATGTTTCTTATGAAAGATGCATTTTTCAGTTTCTTGGTTCTTTTTTTGGTGAGGTGTAATTTCACATTAATGGAAATCTGAACTGGTTTAAGTATTTGATGTTCTATAAATTGCAATGGTTCTGTTGATTCATTGTGATTATCTATGTTTATAATATATTATGTCTCTAGTTGGCAGCTCATTTATTTTCTGGATGCTAATAAATAATTTTTCCATTGTATATGTATGTGGAAAGGAGCTAAATGATTATTAACTCCTCCAAAAGGAGGTAAAAGATGAGGAGATGGGAGGTGAAGAGTGCAAGTGTCAGAATTTTTTCTTTTCTTTTTTCTTTTTGAAAATATTAACAGTCTTTTTTTTTTTCATTTCTCTGAAGTTGTAATTCTTTGTTTCTAGCTTTACAGTTTGGTTGGATGTGCTAAATGCTTTGAAATTAATCTGTGAGTATGTCACGTGAATTATATTTATCCTGAATGAGTGTAATTAAGGTACCACTTCATGAATGATTTTGTAAATAATATCAGTAAAGATGCTGGTGAACTCGTGCGGTTTCATTTGGAAGGATTTCTTACATCATTGCATGTCAGCTTTTTCAGTAAAAGAATTTTAAAAAAATATTTTGTTGACATTGCAGGCATTACTAGAGGAATGGATCTTGACTCATACATTTGGTGATAAATGTTTGGTCCAGGTAAAACTATTTACTAATTCTTTTATTTTTACATATGAATGTTCATTCTTTCTGACTACTACTCTTATTTTCACTGGTTGACATGGGGTTGCAAAAGGAGAACATAATTTGAGAAGTGATTATTTAAGAAACATCTTTTTATAGGCAGTGAGACAAAAAGAATATCAACTCTTAAAATGAGCATGTCTAGGGTGAATACTATATACATTAATATGAATAAGCATAAATGTGACTAGTTGATTATTGTAAAAATTGCGCTTATTAATTCTGGAATTATATATTCTTAGGAAGTTTGAATTCTTGTAGGTTTTTGCATTATTCATCATAAATATGGGTACGCTTAGCTGCATTAGGTGCTTATAAGAAAGTGAATCCCAGAAAGTGGTCTGCAAAAAAAATAAAAATAAAAAATAAAATAAAAGATTGGGCTCTTGTGATTGGACATTTGCAGCGGAGTGTAAAAATATTAGTCATTCCATGTTTCTCAGAAGTTTAAAGAAATAGTAGAATATTATCTCTAGCAAACAATTAGTTGCTTTACCAGTGTTAGAAAAGCTTTTCCTTCTGTTTTCCCTGTAAAAAAAAAGGCTGTTATCTAAGAAGCTGGGTTTAGTTTTGTTTGGGTAACATGATACCCTCAGGGTCAAATGATGAATGTTTTTGTCTGGTTCTTTTTCCTTCCCTTGGTTATTTCTTGTTACTTTACTTCCCTTCCAGTATTCAATGAATGATTTTGTTGGTGTCTTTTACTTCCTTTTGGTATTTGTGTCTTTCGTATTTGTTTAATTAGCTAACTACTCAAGTGATTGTTTATGTTTACCGAGTCCTTAGACAAGATATAACTTTGTTCTTATATCCTCTGCAGAATAAGGATGAGCTAGTGAGCAAGTTGAAAACTATTCAGAATTATCTCTGCTCCTTCAAGTCACAGGTATGCTTGTACATGTGTCTAGCAGTTTCAGTCTGACATGTCCTGACTAATTGGATATGGCAATATAGCAAATATTGGGAGATTAAAGCCTTCGGCATTGTGTGAATCATGTATTGTCAAAGTGCTCTTTAGCAATTATTAAAATGGAAAGTATGCTGTGCCCAAGGCACTGTATTATTCATCAGTTCCTTAATGATATGCATTGCTGTAAGCTAACTGTTCAGTTAAAACTGAAGAGAGGCTAATTATTGGCTACACTTCTATTTGATACCTTCTTGAAAGTTTTTTCATAGCTGTTTGCTTTAGATCCTCATGCATCAATCAATGGACTGATTTATCTCATTATTAGTGTCAGGACATATCCAAGGCCTGGACACTTTTCATCGATTAGTTGTATTTTATTGTTCTACTTTGTATAATTATTGCCAGTGCAAAGCTACCTTCATAAATGTTTGTTGCCAGCATGGTTCTTCAAAAATTATTTTGTCACCATCCTTCTAATGTTTGTGCTTTCCTCAAATTCTTATTGATTTTTTTGCAACAGGGTGTGACAGTTGTCAATGTATCAGCAACAACGTTCCCACAAACCTTGGATTGGCTGCATGGATATCTTCTTCAGGTATACTTGTTTTATATTCAATGTCGTGTAAAGGCTTTCCTGATTTTTACATTGTTTTGGATAATCCTCTCTTTGGCAATCGTTTTTCTTTATGCAGTGTATAGAAAAAGGTATTTCTTCGGTGTCCAATACAAATGATAAGAAGCCGGCAGAAGCTTGAGCAATGACAGGTATGAAGCCAACTGCCAGTAACCTTGAGTTTTGTACTGAAAGAGCAATGACATGGGTAAAACAGTGGAATTTCGATGTCACAAAGCAAAATGGGAAACAAGTTCTTGAAAGAGCTTGTTGGAGGCTCTTGTATCATGTAAATATGTATTCTATCAATGGAGAACTTTTTGTCTCCAGAAGAATTGATTCTTCCCAGCTTCCATTCCACCCTACCCGGTTGATGGGTCAAATTATGGATTTTGGACAGAAGATGACTGCTTGACCTCTGAAACTGAGTCAATTAATCTCTCTCTTCGTGTTTTTATCTCCCTGGGTATACACTGCTATGAACAGATAAAGAGATCTTGTGTTACTATGCTGTTAGTATGAATGATGAAATGAACATGTACGCTTAATGCATCCTTCTGGTTTACTTTAGAGGTATAAAAACATTATTCTTCTTAATACATGTACGCTTAATGCATTCTTCTGGTTTACTTTTAGAGGTATAAAAACATTACTCTTCTTAATGATAATTGCACTGAAAGCAACCCATTATTATTCTGGTACAATGGTTGCGTTGAATTCTCTTCTTACTAAGAACGATAAGTGGTTATTGTCAAGGAAAAATTGAGCAATAGTTTTTCAGAAATGGGGTATTAATAGGCAATGTGTGTGTGGGGACAAATATCTTAACTCTAGTGCAAATTTGTGAATGAAAACAAAAGCAAATTACTTAACATAACGCATCAATTTACACATTTATATTCAAGTAATGCATGCCATGCTAGGCTCCAAGGCTAGCTATTTTCAACATGCTTACATGCAAAAACAAAAGGAAGAGCTAAAAGGGTACACAGTGGAGCTAATTTTTATCTTTTTCTGCAAGTACATGGGCCTTTTCTTAGGTCTACTAATTAGATTTCATTGTCCCATAGATCTCCAAGTGTCCTGTATGGGCTTGTTGTTTCATTAACCAGATACTCTCCTCTCATAATCTTCCTCTCTTCCAAGTAGTCAATTTGAAGCAAATCCTCATCATCAAGTTTTATATTGAAGGATGCTATGTTCTCCCTCATCCTTTCTTCATTGAAGCTCTTCACAATCACACTTGCTCCCTTTGTTAATCCCCATTTTAGAGCAACCTTCAAAAGATACAATTATAATGTTTTAATTAGACTACGTTATTAATTACTCACAAACAATATGAGAGAAAAATATATAATTATTAAAGAATAACGTGACGTGGATCACTGATATTAATTAGTGATTTACCTGAGCTGGAGTTGCCTTGTGTTTGAGAGCAATGGATTTGATGACTGGGCTCTCAACCACTGCCGTTGATCCCCATGAATTTCCGGGCCCACCAAGCGGTGAATAAGCGCTGACGTGGATTTTGTTATCGGCACATATCTCCCGAAGCTTGCTTTGCCTCCACATCGGATGCATTTCCACCTGTTTTTAATTCATATTCATGATTTAATTATAATCAAACGCCCAAAAAAAAAAAAAAACAAAAGGCAATCCCAACATATGCCATTGACATTTTACAATCCGAGAAAAATTAAGAATTAATTATTCGTAGAATATACTTTTGATCTTGATAAAAAGAAATTTTCGTTTCGTCGCTGAATTAGACTTCATTGTTGTACAACAGAAACCAATTTTGGATAAATTCAAAGAATGATAATATAGAAATGGTGGTGATATATTATTTTATTGTACTATAAAAATCAATCAAGAGGCTTGATAGGGGACTTTCAAATTTCAATGTATATGTTACACATTTCAGTCGGCATTTTAATTAGATAATATTGTATTTCTAACGACAACATTATTATTATATATATAGATATAGAGTATAGAGTCAACTATTTTGACTTTAAAAGTTATTAAACATGAGGCACAGGTAAGGGTTAGATCAAACTGATGTGCAATTGTTTAATTTCCTTGCGCATGCACGAATATGACTTCTTCAAACAATTTGTTATTCTTTCTTTCTTTCTTTCTTTAAATTTAAATTATTCTGTGATATTATTATTTGTTTTATAATTATAATTGGGATACAAATATGACATAGAGCTAGGAACCTACTACATTGCATATTTGATAAACATTTTTCAGATTTCAATAATTGCAAACCTTTTGATCCTGATATATGTGAAGAAATAAATTTTCTTCATCGATTTTTGCCCCCCTTTTTTTTAATTTTCTTTTCTTCATTTCCCAATTCAACACAGTGTCCACATTATCTTACGCACGTGGTGGCCACAAACTGCAAATGAATGCACATATTGTTACCATACCTGATTGATGGCTGGAGGCACAGATGCGAAATCCAACAGCCGTTGGATCTTCGTGCTTGAGAAGTTGCTCACACCAATGCCTCTGCACAAGCCCATATCTAGGCATTTCTCCATGCCTGCCCACATGGCCTCAAACTCAAGCTGTTGCTCAAAATCTTCTTCTTTTGGCACGGGATAACACGTCCATGGCTTCAGTCTCACTGGCCAATGCACCAAATACATGTCCACATATTCCATGCCCAAATTCCTGCAACACGACATTGATTCCATACAAAAATGTATAAATAATAAGAAACAAACGCACGCAACAAAAAAATCTTTATCCATGCATGCTTCTTTTGTCATTTCCAAGACATAATTATCATGGTTTTCAAGGCATTTTAAATTTGTTTTCATCAGGTTTTTGTTTCTTAAAAGGCAGTGATGGCAGAAAAAGGCTAAACCCGCATGCAGATTTGTCCTTGAAAGTAACGATTTGAGACATTAAAGAAGCTTTGAGCTTATCTTCATTAGGAGAAAAGAACAGAACTATGATAATTTATTTTGATATTGCTTACTTGAGGGTTTGGTTGAGGGCTGAAACAGGATCATCATGATCGCTTCCCCACAGTTTAGACGTGACAAAAACATCCTCTCTCTTCACAGTTCCTTCAAGTATTGATTCTGTTAACGCATTCCCAAGAGCTGGCTCCGAACCATATATTTTTGCCGTGTCAAAATGCCTATAACCCATCTGCATTGAAAAAAAAAATCCAACACTTACATCAAAATCTAGTTTTGACTTGTGAATGCACTGCTTCCATGGTTCAGAAAGGTAAAATAAAACACCCCCAAGAAAGAAACCAAACACAAATGAAGTATCTGTAAAAGGGTATTGCATGAATTGGATTGAACATCAAGAGGAAGAAGGAGAAAGGACAATAATTAAGGAGTTTACAGAAATTAATCTACCTTGAGAGCCTTATGAACTGCAAGTTGAGTTGTTTCCCTATGATTATCGAAAGAGTAAGTGCCCAGTCCAAGAACTGGTATGGTGATGCCACAATTTAAACGAACTTGATCACTCCTCATTTCTGCTGATGATTAAATTGTCTCTCTTTATTAGCTTCTCTATGAGTGTGTTTGATGCTTCTGCTAGCTCTAGTGCTATACAAATTAATTTTGGCTCTCTAGACCCGCGTATTTATAGGCTTAAGAACACTAAAGTCAACATTATTTTAATTATTTTGTTGGGACACATCATCGCTAGCGACATTAATATATGTTAAACTGTAGAATACAGCAGTAGTGTTGGGAGTTGAATGAGCGTGATGTGGGGGTGTTAAATTATTGAGGTATATACATGTACATGTCAAAGCAATGGGATCTTCCATGTCTCTTGGGATTTCATGAGATGGCCCAATCCATCCTCTAAAGGCAGTATCTTATTATCTCATAATTATCAGCATCATCATCATCATTCTTAGAAAAACAAAGGGGTTCAATCATCTGAATCATTGTTGTTTTATAGAAAAAAATCAAAGACCAAAAGCTTTAAAAATGAATCACTTACGTCTTCCTTAATACAAGGATTGAAGTGATAAAAATCCAGAAAATAAATGTTAGCTAACAAGGTCCTTTTTTTTAGACTAAAATTTTAGATAACCGATTTTAGATTTTAATTTAAATTAAAAATTCTTTAAAAGTTTGAAATTCATATATAAACTTCTTTATCAAAAATTTTATAGGGGTTGTTAAAAATGTTGTATAATTCGTCCAAACTTTTTTTTTTCTTTTTTTAGTATTAGACATTTCATCTATCTCATCACATTCATTCACGAATGCAAATTTAATTTATTTTTTCATCAAGTTTAGTTTACAAAGATAAGGAAGATCGATCTCTAAACCCATTTACCAAAATATATAGATTTACTAATCAATATTTATTAATCTCTAAACGCCTTAAGATGTAATGAAAACAAAAAAAAAATGAAAGAGATTCATCCTTTAAATCGCATAGACACCAAATTTCTAGAAGTTTATTGCATCAAAAGTCAAACTAGTCGGTGCCGTTTCAAAGTAATTATTTCTTACAAATACTCAAGAGTCGCCAAATCCCTCTCCTCATGCAAAGGCCGGTTGAAGGATAGTATTTTTTAATGCATATAAAAATAACAAAATAAGGTGGTATTCGACATGCAATTGCTTTCAATGATTTTTTTTTTAATTCTCTTCAACGTATATTTTAAATACAAGTCCTATGTTGACCTATTTTGCAGCAATTTTTATTTGTCTCTCCTCGCCGTCTATTGGTTGACTTTCTTTTTGGTCTTAAATCTTGAAATGGGGAAACAGCAACCCGTCTGGTTGCACCTGATGACTTTTTCTTTTTATTTTTGTTACTCAGTGCTGATGCTAATCTTGACACTTGACAACTCATAGTTAGCAAGAAATTAAAGAAATACTGGACCTTGTAGCCCGATGGTAGAACTCACATTTCTGAACTTGCGTTCGATAGACATTTGGGTTGTACTGTAAATTTATTTATCTAATATCCTAACAAATATCATATTGTAACATAACTATGATCATAATAGTTTCAAAAAAAAAATTATTAATTTAGCGCGATTGCATTAGGTTGGCTTGCTGTAATTACATCCTTGAGACCTCGATTGATCGTTGAAGTCAAAGCTTTGAATCCTCTCTTATGCATTTGTAATATTTTAAAAAAATGATTATTACACAATTTTGTAAATGGATTTGAACTGAAAACGATTTTCGAGAGAACTCCAACATTTATGCTAAAATTTTGGAATTTTCTTTTCTCCAAAAACCCTTCAATTTTATGAACTAGTACAAATGTCAAAAAGGAAAGAGACAATCTCAGCCCTTAGTTATACATGGATGCGAAAGATCACGCAAAATCTTTAGAACTGAATCCAATAAAGCACAGAATATACGCATTCCCAATGCTTAGCCCCAAGGAAACAAAGAGCTTCCTGGTAGCCTCCACTGAAATCACTTGTGATTATAGGACACAGATTTTGGGAAACAAATTGCCTGAAAACATGTCTTCTAAGTTAGGGCACCGCCACAATCCAGTCATGTGAAATTCGGATTTTGCATGTTCCTATAATCTTTACCCATATCCACTTCCTTTATTTGTATGCAGGATTTTTCCATTTTTCCGTATAACTACCTGTGTACCATCCCTCTACTTAGGGGATCCTTTTAAAAGAATTTTAAAGTCAACTTGGTTTCTTTATTTTTTTAAAATTTTTTTTGGCTTTGTTTAATGGATTCTTAGGGCGAAAATGGGAGCATCCGAGCATTGTTCTTTGTGCAAACAACTCATGCTCATTGTGTAATATGGTGTTTGTTATTGACTAAATATCAAGCATTGAATATTTGAATCTTGATTTTCGCGGTTGCATTGTTGGAAATTTACGTGGTCCCTTGGTTGTCCAAATCCAAACGTATCCCCTGCAATATGTGTTGAGTACTAAACTAAACTAGACGGAATCTGAGAGCGCCTGGAAGTTTTAGATTTTAGAGGTCGGTGAGATCAGAATAGGTCTTTGTATTTTTAAGTTGCAAGGCAAAATCACCGCCAATTTGCCTTATTAATTTGATTTTATTTGTAGAACTGGAGCATAAGTGAGCTGGGGACACACAGAGAGCCGAAGGGCAAAAAGCAACTTCCCATTTTTGAGATTTGTTTGATACGGAATCTCACTTGAGAAAGTACAGATAATAATGCCACACGCATGGGCATGGCTAATGCTTTGATATAAATTGGTTTTCAAAGAATCCGACAGCTTATGTAGATCAAGATTCAGAATACAATCAAGATATATTATAAGGATCGGATTTCTCTCATGGTCTCTATCTTTTATCTAAATAAATATACTTATGTGATTGACAGTTAATAAATAAGGATATAATAATTAAATAAATCTTGATCATATTTAAATAAAATATATATGTGTTAAAAGATATTTCAAAGTTCACAGATGATCAAATCTATTGTAATTATACTTGTATATTGTTTTCATTTTTTCTTTTTTAATGCTAAATTCTTCCTCATGAAGATGAGTGAAATTCCAACCTCAAACCTCTTATAATTAACTAGCACCTTCTTATTATTTACAATATAATCATATTGTAAGATACTTCATATAAATTTCGTTTTGTAATTATTTCATGCTTATTTCTAGAAGGCAAATAGTCCGCTCCTAGTAGAGATGAAGATTCGATTATAACCTACATTAGGTAATATCTCTAAATATTTATTCGAATTATAAGGATGTTCAAGTGCAACTCTCCGTAAGCCTATAGAAAGCACTGTGACTGTTCATGATCCACTACAAGAAAAAAGGGGATTTTGCGGCCAAAACTTGAGCATTTACGACTGAAAAAATGTTAGCTGCCATAAATTACACACAAAAAGTTGTTTGTATGCCATCTTACACCCTTGCAAAAAGAATTTTCAGGGAACTTTGCGACCATAAAAATAAAAATTGACAGCAAATAAACTCAATAAATTCCACTTCTTTTGCTACTACTTTTTACTGCCAATTTTTTTCCCGTAAATAATTTTTAATTTTTCTACCATTTTTTATTGCCAAAAATTCTCTAAAAAACAAATTAGTTTCAATTTTTTTATTATTATATAAATATATGATTCTTACTCAAATCAATTATATCTTAATATGAAATTACATAAAATAACGCAGCCATGAAGCAAATCATCAAAGATTAATCTGATCACATCGTTAACATTGTCAAATCATAAATGGTAAAAGAAAGAAAAAAATCATCAATCTAACATCTTAAATTTGAACCGTTCAAAGTTTATCTTACAAAATCAAAATGTTTATCTAACAATCTTGAAATATATCAAAATCAACCTCACAACAAATTGTTTCCAAAATCTTCCAATGAGCAGTTTCCTACAAAATACCGAAAAAGATTGTCATTCAGTTCTAGTCGAACATAAACACAAAATACAATATTGACTCAATAATTATCAGATGGCCTAGAAAAATCATAAGTAAAACACAAGTAAAATTTAGCTATTAAAGTAAAACTTTTGTCAAACTCTAGAACAAATTCGACTACCACTCTCATGGATTGTTGATTAGTACCTGTTGAAGAAGTGAAATTTGCTTCCTCTAGAGGTGATTTTTGAAGACAGTAGCATCAGCTCTGTTGCCTAAACCTATGGTTTCCAAGAACAACCATATATAGATTTTTCTTTTTCCAATTTTGAGGTCTCATACCAAGAGAAATCAAAATCAGTACTCCAATCATCAAAATCAAATTGCTGTAGAGATTTCTTAAGTTAATCAGTGCACAAAATGCATCTTCTTTCATAAAATTCATATTATTTTGAAGAAATGAAGTAAGACATGACAGATAAAACACAAATGGAATAGCCTACCTTTCAGTGATGAACTACTGTTCTCATATGCTAACTTTGAATCAATGATACAAAGGTCTATGAGGATTCTGTTCCCAAATTCAACTGCTATGATTCTTTGCCCAACTTCATAATCACATTTTTGCTCCATTAGGTAAAAATTCTGCTTTCTTGAAAGGAGATAAAAGGCACAAGATTTAATCAATGAGAATAAAGCTTGTGCCCATGCCCTTGTTGAAGTAAAATTATACAAGAGCAAAAATCTGATAAATTAACGAGAAAGCACGAATGTTAGATTTGCACCTTCGAAAATCTGGGCCAGGCCCACTGTGGGCTTACGTTAGACTTGGATTGTTAATTATTTTTTTAATTTTTTTTAAATTGTTGTAAACTTGAAATGATTTAAAAATAATTAATTTATTATAATCAATAATGCATTAAAGAAAATGAATATTTTAAAATAAAATAATAAATAAAGAAAATAAAGTAAATAAAAGTTTACAGATTCAATTTTTTAGTACTAAATTCTCTAATCAAACACTCTCTTAGATAATTAACATTTAAAAGAGAATTTAGTATTATAATTTAAAGTTTTTTTTATTCATTATTGATATATAAATTAGGAATTTAAGCTTCCTTTTTTATCTTTCCATTATTTTTCAAATTTCAATTTATTATTTTTATTTATAAATTTATTTTTTAAAAAATAGAGGGTTTGGATCTTTACTGAACTTTTTTTTCTAAGCTCTTATCCAGGCCCTCTTGTACGAACCTTGGGTCAAAGCGAGTGGCAATAAACTGGGCCAACCCGAGCATTTTTGCCTTCCCTATATGTTATAAATCTAAAACAAAGCAAAGTACCAAATTAAAAGCAGTAACAATACTTAATACTCACAAGTTGTATGATGGCTTGTAGCTTCCAACATACTTCTTGATGAGAATGCTGAGGAGGCTAGGAGAAGCACATCGACAAAGATCACCTGACGAACAAGTAAGCACTTCTTAAAAGCCATTATTTTATTTTGTAATACAATTAAATAATGCAAGTCCTTGAAGAGACATTGCCTAGATATAGTCTCTAAACGTTGCCCATTGAGGTTGAAACTTTCTTACGTTCATAAAGTCTAAAGCTTGATTAATTCCCACAAGGTGACAAGTCATACTTTTGTTTTAAGACGGTGTTATCTTTAGTAATTAAAACGTGTGATTCAAGCATTTTGAATGTAGCATTAAACATTCAAGCGATGATATCAATCTGAATCACCAACATAAAATCATCACGTCATCATCATTTGGAATTTAGCCTTTTGAAAAATTAGAGCTCAAAATCCACTAGTGTTCATTTGAACGCAGAAGCAAGCATGAAAACAAAAAAGTCTTTTAAGCAAAATATATAATAAAGTAGAATTTTAACGAACTCGATGGCCAGTTGAATGATCAAATATATCTTCAAAACGCATATACCCCCAGCTATGTTTAATTAATTTTCTTTTGTTTTCAGTTCCAAATCCACTACTAAAAGTTGCGCCAACTAGCCCCTAAAGAGGCATTTGATTCAACGATTAAAAACTCAGCAATAAACTTCTTGTTACGGTCATTTTGTATCATTAATTTCTGTTAGGAAATTGGTGGTGAAAGCAGACACGCAGCTAAAGTAAAATTGTAGGAAAATAAAGAACAAGCACAAAAGAGGACACCAGAAAATTACGTGGTTCGGCTTTTAGCCTACGTCCACGGGCGAAAACAGAAGGAAATATTTTACTAGTGAAAAGGAATTACAAGTATTGTGGTATTTTAGCTCACTTCCCAAAACCCCAATACACCCAAACTCTCAGAACACTAGAACAAGAGCTTTCAAGCTCTTAAAACTCTCTCACAAATTCTCTCTATGGAATTTGATTCAATTGAATTGAATTAGAAATGCATTCGGGAACTCTCCTTTTTATAGGCAAAATGTGCCATTAAAATATTATTTTTTCTTGCCAAAACCGTGGCCTTCTTGCTTGTTGAATTCTTCCAAAAGTTCAAACTAGCTGCTGCCAAACTTGCAAACTTTCTTCTTTGTTTTGTTTTCAAACAAAAGCCGTGTGCTTCGCTTGTTGAATTCTCCTCTTGCATTCAAAAGTTGTGTGCTTCTAGATGAAGAGTTTCTAGAAGCCACGGTTTTGCACATTCTCCCACTTGGAGATTGATTGATTGGAGATTAAATTGAGAATCAATCAATCTCCACATCATCCTTTCTGCTTCGCCATAAACATGTTGCCTACGTTGCTGCTAGGCCACAAGAGGATCTACTCCAGATAAACTTGTCAGTATTTATCGGCTTGGTCAAAACATCTGCTAGGTTCTCCTTCGTATGGATTTTCTGTAAATCCATGCTTCCGTCTTCCACTACTTCTCGAACGAAGTGATACTGAACTCCTATGTGCTTTGTCCTGGAATGAAAGGCTGGATTCCTTGCAATATGCAAGGCACTCTGACTGTCACAAAACACAGGAATTTTCTGTTGTTTGTGCCCGAACTCCTCCAATAACCTTTGTATCCATATAGCTTCCTTGCAAGCTTGTGTAGCTGCCATGTATTCTGCTTCTGTTGTAGATAAAGCCACAACGGTCTGCAGTTTCGAAACCCAGCTTACAGCTGCTCTCGCAAGTGTAAACACATAACCAGTAGTAGATTTCCTTTTATCAAGGTCTCCTGCAAAATCTGAATCCACATAGCCCCTGACAGTAAACTCTGATCCTCCATAACATAATGCAACATCTGAGGTTCCTCTGATGTATCTCAGAATCCTCTTCACAGCTATCCAATGCTCTCCACCAGGATTCGCCATGTATCGACTAACTGCTCCCACTGCTTGTGCAATGTCTGGTCTTGTACATATCATAGCGAACATCAAACTTCCCACTGCTGATGCATACGGTACTCGAGACATCTCCATCCTCTCCGCTTCATTGCTAGGACACATACTTGAGGATAATTTGAAATTAACAGGAAGTGGGGTAGAAATTGACTTACAATCTTGCATGTTAAAGCGTCGCAAGATTTTCTTCAAGTAATTCTTCTGTGACAGCCAAATCTTCCTGTTATTTCTGTCTCGGTGAATTTGCATCCCTAGAATCTTGTTTGCTGGTCCCAAGTCCTTCATTTCAAACTCCCTAGCCAACTGTGCCTTCAATTCTTGGATTCGATCTTTGTTGGGGCCTGCTACCAACATGTCATCCACATACAATAACAAAATAATGAAATCATTATCTCCAAACCTCTTGTAATATGCACAATGGTCTGAACTGAGTCTGTTGTATCCAAGGCTCATAATGAAGGAATCAAATCTCTTATACCAACACCTCGGCGCCTGTTTGAGACCGTATAGAGATTTGTTCAACCTGCAAACCAAGTTCTCCTTTCTTGTTTCTGCAAAACCTTCTGGTTGGAGCATATAGATTTCTTCTTCAAGTTCTCCATGAAGAAATGCAGTTTTCACATCTAACTGCTCTAGATGTAGGTCAAATGTAGCACACATCGCCAAGACTACTCTGACTGTTGTGAGTCGAACCACCGGAGAAAATATCTCGTTGAAGTCAATACCTTCTTTCTGAGCATATCCTTTCACCACCAATCTCGCACGATACCGCTCCACTTGGTCATTGCCATCACGTTTGATCTTGTAAACCCATTTGTTTCCAATGGCTTTTCTTCCACGTGGTAGTGGTACAAGTTCCCATGTCTTATTCTTGTGTAGAGCTTCAATTTCTTCCTGCATTGCTGTCATCCACAAAGCAACATCTGGGCTGTCTAAAGCTTCATGGAAAGTTGAAGGCTCTCCATCCTCTGTTAGAAGACAGTATGCAACATTGATCTCTGTGACATACTCTGAGTGCCACGTTGGCGGTCGTCTCTCACGAGTTGACCGACGAACTTCTGGAGCCTCGGACTCGACTGGTTCTTGTCCCTCATGCTCTGGTGCTGCTTCAGAAGAATCTGAATCTTCTGGATTATTTTCCACATATACCGGTACAGTCTCTGACTTTTTTTTTTACAGTGCTATCATCCTCATCTTTCCTTTGCAGTTGATCTTCTACAAAGATAACATCTCTGCTGATGACGATCTTGTGGGCAGTGGGGTCCCACAGACGATACCCCTTTACTCCATCAGCATACCCCAAGAAGATACATCTTCTAGATTTTGGATCTAGCTTTGTTCTTTCTTGGGCGTTGTACATCACGTACACAGGATATCCAAATGCATGTAGGTAGGAATAATCAGCTGGCTTTCCAGTCCACATCTCCATCGCCGTCTTCAATTCAATAGCTGTAGATGGCGACCGATTTACTATATAACAGGCAGTTTTGGCCGCTTCTGCCCAAAATGAATTAGGTAGACCAGCAGTCTTCAACATAGCTCTTATTCTTTCGGTAAGAGTTCTGTTCATCCGCTCTGCCACTCCATTTTGTTGAGGAGTGTATGCCACTGTGAACTGTCTCTGAATACTTCTTGCTTACAGAAAGCAAGAAACTCGCCGTCTGTATATTCTCCACCATTATCTGTCCTCAAGCACTTGATCTTTTTACCAGATTCAAGTTCCACCCGCGCTTTGTATTCTTTAAATACTGGAAATACATCTGACTTTTTCTTAATTGGATACACCCAACATCTTCTGGAATAATCATCAATGAAAGTCACCATGTACTTTGCACCTCCCATAGATATATCCGGTGATTTCCAAACATCAGAATGAATCAAGTCTAGAATGCATTTACTTCTAGCAAGAGATCTACTAAACTTTAATCTATGCTGCTTACTAATAACACAATGCTCGCAAAATGGTAAACTTACCGATTTGAGCCCGGGAAGCAATTTTCGCTCAGAGAGAATCTTCAAACCTTGTTCCGACATGTGGCCAAGTTTGAGATGCCACATCATCGTTGACTCTTCTCCATTTGATGCGACACACGCATCACCCTCCTGTAGTGTTTCTCCTTTGAGCATGAATAGATTAGCACCGATCTTTTCTGCTTTCATCAATACAAGCGCGCCTTTAACGATCTTCATAATTCCATTCTCAACATGAGTTTTGTACCCATGACTATCCATTTGTCCTAAAGACAATAGATTTTTCTTCAGGCCATTGACATGTCGTACCTCCCCAATTGTGCGAATTGTACCATCAAACATTTTTATTTTGATAGTACCAATACCAGCGATCTCCAAGGCATGATCATTACCCATATATACAGATCCTCCTGAGATAGGTTCATATGTGTGGAACCATTCTCTCCGAGAGGTCATGTGCCAGGTAGCTCCTGAGTCTATAAGCCAGACATCAAACAGTCGTTTTCTGCCTTCTGAAACAGTTGTTGCCTCGCTGTAGAGAATTTCGCCATCATCCGAGGTACTTGCTACACACCCCTGAGCATTTGATGACTCAGGTTCTTTGCCCTCTTTTCTCTTACTCCAACACTCTTTCTTGACGTGCCCTTTCTTGCCACAGTTGTAGCATTTAACATTCTTCTTACTTCTGGATTTTGATCTACCATGATTTTGACTCCCACTAGGGCCACGTTCCGTTGATCTCCCTCTCGTCACTGATAGCGCCTCCGCTTGCTGCGAACTTGCTTGTCTGTTTTCCTTACTTTTCCGCCTGCTCTCCTCATTTAATACGGAGGCTGCAACATCGTCGAAAACTAGACTGTCCACTGGATTGTTGTTCGCCAGGTTGATGATGAGTTGATCATACGAATCTGGTAGACTTTGAAGTAGAAGCTCTGCACGTTCATTCTCCTCTATATTATGACCCAACGTTGTGAGTTGAGAAAATAGAGTCTTCAAGGTGTTGATGTGGTCGGTCACCATTGTAGATTCCGCCATTCGAAGAGTATAGAGTTTTCTCTTCAAGAAGATTTTGTTGTGTAGCGACTTGGCCTCGTACAATTTTGTGAGAGTATCCCATATTTCCTTCGCCGTGTTTTTCTCTGCCACACTGGATAATACTCCATCTGCAAGTGCCAAGTGTAGATCAGAAATGGCGTTGCCGTCTACCTCATTCCACTTGTCATCAGTTATCTCCATGGGCCTTTCTCCAATTGCTGCCAAGCAATTATTTTTCCTTAATACAGCTTTCATCTTCATTTTCCACAACGAAAAATTATTTCCGTTAAATTTCTCAATTTCATACTTTGCCCCCATTTTGCCGATAAATACTGCACACAAGCTAGTATACCACCTTAAATAGTTGTGAATATGTGTGAGAATGTACACCAGGAAAGTTCCCAGGAAAGACTGGAGGGGTCACAATGGTCCCACTTAAAACCCAGTCTCCTTAAGCTCTTATCGCCTTTGTGACAGAACTTTCCTAGACATGTACAACAACCACACAGTTGCTTTACTCACACCACTATTCCCTGCTTTGCACCGCAAAATTCTTGGGTCGCTCCCACTGTTTTTTGTGAATAGTACCGTATACGTGAATAGTACCGTATACGTGAATAGTGCCGTATACCCGAATAGTATCACTCCCACCGTTTCACGTGAATAGTACCGTATAAGTGAATAGTAACTTATACGTGAATAGTGTCGTATACGTCAGTACCCCTTACGTGAATAGTACCGTATACGTGAATAGTACCGTATACGTGAATAGTGCCGTATACCCGAATAGTATCACTCCCACCGTTTTCACGTGAATAGTACCGTATAAGTGAATAGTAACGTATACGTGAATAGTGTCGTATACGTCAGTACCCCTTACGTGAACAGTACCCGACTCCAAAAATACAACCAATAGCTCTGATACCACTGTTAGGAAATTGGTGGTGAAAGCAGACACGCAGCTAAAGTAAAATTGTAGGAAAATAAAGAACAAGCACAAAAGAGGACACCAGAAAATTACGTGGTTCGGCTTTTAGCCTACGTCCACGGGCGAAAACAGAAGGAAATATTTTACTAGTGAAAAGGAATTACAAGTATTGTGGTATTTTAGCTCACTTCCCAAAACCCCAATACACCCAAACTCTCAGAACACTAGAACAAGAGCTTTCAAGCTCTTAAAACTCTCTCACAAATTCTCTCTATGGAATTTGATTCAATTGAATTGAATTAGAAATGCATTCGGGAACTCTCCTTTTTATAGGCAAAATGTGCCATTAAAATATTATTTTTTCTTGCCAAAACCGTGGCCTTCTTGCTTGTTGAATTCTTCCAAAAGTTCAAACTAGCTGCTGCCAAACTTGCAAACTTTCTTCTTTGTTTTGTTTTCAAACAAAAGCCGTGTGCTTCGCTTGTTGAATTCTCCTCTTGCATTCAAAAGTTGTGTGCTTCTAGATGAAGAGTTTCTAGAAGCCACAGTTTTGCACAATTTCAATATGTTTGCAGTCACTCTTTTATAATTAATTACCTATTACTTGTTAATTTTATCCCACATACTACGAATTGGTTGACAGTACTGGTAAAGTTACGAATTTGATACAGAAGGAGCTAAGGTCTACAACACCATAATTCTAATTTTTTTTTTAAAAAAAAAACTTATATCAAAATCTAAGTTTCATCCAAATCTTTCATTCAAAATACGGTATTGCTTAAATTGAGGGATCTGAAACACGGTGATGAATGCTTTAACTAATGACAGAGAGATAATTAAAGAGAACAAAATTATCACTAATTTTAGTAATCTCTACATGCCTGGCGTCTTCCTGTTAAGCTTTGCAAGGCTCCTATTTATTGAGGGGGCACCATTCGCTGTCACCTTGGATCAAGATTAATACAGATGGGATTTTTCCGGGTGTTAGTGAGATTCCTTAAAGGCCAATAAGTGGCTTGCTTTTTAGGGAATTATTGTGTTTGATTAGCATTTTGATATTTATAAAATGATAAAGTTATCAATATTCATAAATTATATTAATTAATATAGCACAAGAAGTAAAATAGTTAAGGAATACTTTCTCGAGTTTGTCGAGAATATAAAACGTGTATCCTTTATAATATAGTTCTAAAATAATTCCTAGTGGTGTATTCATGATTATGCGTCAAAAAGTTCCTATGACTACTAGTATGTATTATGACTCCTTTATGGTATGCGATACCAAAATACAGAGTGAGTTTCATATCATTGATATGAGATGCTAAGTCAAACACATAGGTACTTGTTGCAAGAACAAGTTTATTGAACTTGAGTAAATAACAATATGCCATATGGTCTTAAGTGTTAATGACTTAATATACATTGTAATAAACACTATGCTTATTAATGGTCTTTAGATCTGAGGCATCACATATGTTTTATGCATAGACATCTATGCTTCGTGAAAGCATAAGGATTAATTCCTAATCAAGTAAGAAACTCAGAAGTAGCTGTCATGGTTAGCTGTGTGTGAAGATAAGGGTATGGCCAATATGGAACTCACTTTGTAATAAATAAAAAAGATGCCCCCGGTAAGCTAATATGGATCGGTATGAGAAATCATTGGCCAAGGCGAAACATATTCGAAGGAGTTTAAATTATATTTTTTATGCCAAGTTCATCTAGATTTATTTAGAGATAACATAGATGATTAACACAGTAAACCATAAGTCATGCTTTTCTCTGGATATGGATGGTGAATCAACCAGGACATAGAGAAACAATAGAATAAGTTCTACAGATCCAACAATTCTTGTTTTTTGAATAGTTATAAAATACTACTAGAGCTTCTGCTATTCATTTCAATTTTACCGCACAAAAGTTGTGTTTTCCAAATCTTCATGGATAAATTTTGTCCTCACCGGGTCCTACGGCCTCTGCTGATCTTCATTGGAAAATTTTATTGGGGGTTTCGTGATGCCATTAGGAATTCTAGTCGGCCATTTTTCTGAGTTACTTGCTGAGATGATCGCTATTAAAGAAGCTCAGGTACGTGGCTGGTTCCAGATTTGGATTGAAAGTGATTTTTATAATCACAAATTTTCATTTGAAGACTAATACTCTTCAACCTCCATGGTCTGTCCTTCATAGTCGGCATAATTAATTGTGTTGAGCTTACGTCTTCCATGTAAGTTTGTTTGTCTTAGGTAGTCAAAGAAGGAAATAAGGAGAAACAACTTTGAACTTAAGAGGGGCTTTTAAGACAATTCAAATGATAAAAGTGCTATTTAGACGAATACAATTTCTTTTTAAACCAAGAAGGATACAACAAATTCCTAGGCCTCAAGTTTGGTTGACAGAAAGATAGCATAATGAGATATGCAAAATTTAGTGTTAACAACCTTACCTGACAACTAATATTGGGTTAAATATTAAAAAATTGGATAATATTAATTTTTGGATTAATTTTTTAACAGGAATTAGATCAACTTGACTGTAATATTTAGTACTAATTAAATTGATACATGGTGTGCTAGTAGGTTTTCAAAGATTGTATGTCTCTGGCCACATTATTGTGGAGAGGATTCTGATTTTCATTTATGTAATATATAAAAAAAAATTGATATTTTTTTCTTTCTTTTCTTGGAGAATATATACAAAATTTAACTCAACTTTTATTTTAAAAATACAAACAGAATTATATATACAAAATGTAAACACGGACATTGCAACAACATATTGGAACACTCTACGGTAGAACACTAATGATGATTGTACGATTATAAAGATAAATATTAAATCTGCATTTACTATTAGGATA
Source organism: Citrus glauca (assembly GCA_029633175.1). NCBI lineage: Eukaryota > Viridiplantae > Streptophyta > Magnoliopsida > Sapindales > Rutaceae > Citrus > Citrus glauca. Next base: position 2,654,330 of record JAQOOD010000009.1, read on the forward strand.
TGATATTATCCTTAGCCATTAGTACTTTATGGTTGACCAACTCTATCACAATTACTGTCATATATATATATATATTATTGATAATGTGATTTTAAAAAAATTAATATTTTTGATTATGTTCATCACATATTAATATAATTTTAATAATAATAAATTACTATGTCAACCTATAATCCTATTTGTCTAATCCAATAGTCGTCAAGAATAAGCAATCTTAAGCCACTTTAACTCCCCAAAATTAGGATAGGGTATAATTTGTTTCAAATAGTCCAATATGATAAGAATCAAATAATATTGATGGAAATAAAACAATCAATCAAATGATTAATTGTTGCGATCTTAATTATTGATTAAAAAGGATTGTTTGTCAATTTTATTCCTAAATTATGTTAATTGTATCAAATACTTGTATAAATTCAACCTTTGTGCTCTTGAATGAATAAGAGTGAAATTTATATTTTCTTTATAATTCAAAAAAAAAAATATCCACCGTCTACATTTTTTTTAAATTTTTTCAAAAATACACAATTCTTTTTTTTTTGGCCGGATTCACCTAAAGTTACATTTTATTTCACTTTTTCATTTCTGTTTAAAATCCGTTAAGAAAATTAAAGAAAAATGACCATTTTACCCCCCAAACGAAAATTACAATTTCACCTTAAAAATTACCAAAAATTACAATTTCACCTTAAATCTAATTATTTTCTCCATTGGTCAATAAAGAAATTAATTCCACAACCATCAAATACAAGGTTAGGGCCTTACCAAAAGCTTTAATCCAATCCTTGACCCTTAAGTTAATTTGAAAATTAAAAAGTATGTAACACTTAAAATTATTAAAATAGACAAACCAAGTAGTCACAATTGTACCTTAAGTGTATTTGTCATTATTTCATATTAATTTAGTCATTTTGTTGTATTTGAATTATTTATTTATTGTTAGTTTGGTTAATATGATAATCTTGTTAGATTGTTACATGTTGTATTGTTATTAAAACTAAATAAAAATAAATTATTAAATTCCTTACAAATAAATTCAACATTAAAATGAAACATGAAGTCAATGATAATACATCATTTTAATTAAACATTAAAAATAGGAGTCCCATAAAAAAATTAAAAAAAAGGTGAAAACAATTATGGCACACGACCTGATAAGGGTTTGAATCCAGCTATCATTTCCCATAAAAAAATTAAATTCCTTACAAAAAAATTAAAAGGTGATAAGGCTGCCTAACCAACAACTTTGGGTCTGCCTAAGTTCATTTAACGTAACTTACAGATGACTCGTAAAATATTAATTAGCCTCATATACTCTATATTATTTATAATTTATTTATAAATATTATAAAATAAAAAATAAGAAATTAAATAAAATTTTACAATACAAAATATTTGATAATAATTATCAATAAATTATAAATAATATAAAGTATAGGAGGCTGAATGATATTTTGCGGGTCAGCCGACAACTCACGTTCAATGTAACTTACGCGAACCCAACAACTTTAATTATTATTATTTTTTAATGTACAACACCCACTCCTTTATTAGCACACAGACAAAAAGGGTAAATCTAGATTTTTGCCTCGCCAGGGCAAAGCAGCATCACACCAAATAACTTCCCGCATAATTGTAACATTAATCGTAATTGTACTTACACGTACGTAATTCAAAGGTCTTCTAGGCCATTAACATTTAACAAAGAGAGAAGCAAAAACCTCCATTTGTTGCTTCTTCAAAACGACACCAATCTCGACACCACCACCTCCATCTTTACTCTCCACCAAAGAAATAGCCCCCGTCCTGTCTACTGACACAATCTCCACCTTCTTAGGCCTCCCCCACCCGAAATCGGAGGACCCGTAATCATCAAAACGGTTTGACCCGGCTGACGTTAGCATTACATGTCCTTTCTCTTTCAAAATCGCAATTGCCTGCACCATCTTATCCTCTGATCCTTGCACCCCATTCCCCTTCAGCACTTTAATCATTTCACTTAATTTCTCTGCAACAACAGCAACCCCATTGTCCCGTATCATATCACTTGCTTTTGCTTCCCCAATTACACTTCCAACACAATTTCCAAAATAATTACTAGGAACTGGAGGATCCAGACGGCCCCTGCAATCCCCTCCCACCGCAAACTTAACGGTTGTGTTAGCTTCTACTCGTTTGGCTTTAATCTGGCAAACGTACGCGTGAGCACATGTAAGCACAAAAGTCGATAATTGAAGTTGTTTTGATTCCCCTGCTTCGTTATTAATTTTGTTAACCTTATCTCTAAGCTTCTTTATGTCTTCACCACTCAATTCAAATGATTTTCGAACAAAATCGGAGCTTCCTTCTTTATCAACCGCTGTAGCCAAAACCTTCAAGCTTCGTGTGTCGGACGATCCGGTAAAATCCATCCAGTGCTTAAGGTACACCATGTCGATTCCATCGGGATCTTTGATGACCGTACGGTCAAAACACGGGGTAAGTTCCGGTGCCAAAGAAGGATTGGCGTTGTGAACGTCTGATGATTGAATTTGTTTGGAAAAATAAGCCCATGATTTGATAAACATCATACAACTTTTCCCATCAAGAAGCGAATGGTGATACGAGACACCAATTGAGAAGCCTTGATTAGGAAAATATGTTATTTGGATGGCGATTACCTCGGCTTTGTCGTCCGATATGGATAACTGGGGCACCAAAGGATTAAACTCTGCAGCATCACGAATCCCGCTCCCAGATAGAAGAGCAAAATCGGAGTTGGACTCGGCGACTGTGAGCGAAACGCCGTCGTCTGGAAAGTAGTAGATGGCTGGCTTAGCGGCATCCGGAGGCCACATCAAGTGACCGGCGAGCGGGGTATAGTGAAGGAGAGTGAGGGAGAGGGCGTGTATCAGTTTTGGGAGGATTGCTGAGTTGAATGAATCGCTGGTTAACTCAGTGATTTGATACAAGAAGAGGCGTTCTACAGGAGGGAACTTGAACCAGTAATTGTCGAAGTAGGTGAGCGGAAGAGTGAACGGAGTCGCGGTTGTTGAGTTGGAGGAGAACGGGGTGAGTTTAGTAACCTCATGAACTTTTACTTTGCTATTGTTTTGGGTTTCCGCCATGAGACTGATGATCCGTACTTAGTAGAGGTTGATCAGATGACCAAGCAAAGAGATAAGAAAAAGATGAGTAGAATGGCCTTAAGTAATGATATGGCCCCTTCAAGACTCGGCAATGATACATGGCCCATTCAATTGCAAAAATGGCCTTGAGTAATGTAGAATCAGAAATATGGACAGAAACGTCCACCTCATCTTTTCCATTTTTAATTCAATGAAAGCTAAGCTGTACTATCAAAAAAAAAAAAAAACAAAAGCAAAGAGATAAGAAGCAATGCTAAGCTGTAGGCTGTAGCTGTAGCTGTTTGGTGCATCTCTGGCTTTTGAAAACGTGTTTAAGTCAAATTGGCCCTTGACATTAATTACCCGTTATCATTCATTTATGAAATTAAATCGTGTGGAAAAATGGAAATGAATAATAATGCGAGTAAATTTGCGGCGTGACGAGAGATGGCAGTAAAATTTGACAAAGGAGAAAGTGATATTCACATTATTTGTCGTCATTTATTCACTCCATGCTGTTAAATTATAAGCACAAGTTAATTATTAAAAATAATGTCCACAGCCCATTGGCGACAACCCAGGTACTTGACTTTGGGTGCCAAGCTTTATCTCAGAATAGAGTCGGTATTCCTCTGCTTAATAGACGGTTTCTTTCGGTAATATATGAATTATGAAGACAGAATATTGTAGCTGTGTCTTAAAACCGCATCAAAGACAAAAGAGTCCTGATATGAAATGTTAGTAGGCTGTATTTTAAAACCACATTAAAAACAAAGAGTTTGATGGATTTTTTTTATTGTAAATATCAGTATATTTCTGATTGTAATATCAGTGTATCAAAAATAATAATAATGTCCACAACTTTTAACACGTGATAAATTTTATCCAATGATACATTATTTAAAATGCAAAATAAATGATGTCCACAATTTTTAATATGTGATGAACTTTATTGGGTGACACATGATTTAAAATATAAATTATATAGTTATTTTCAAATGCTCGACTTTGTTGAAAAAAAACTGCCAATATCAAAACTTATAGGCCCAAAGTTTACTAAAGAGCTTTTAAGTGGACCATCTACTACATGTTATGATTTAATGTGTTAGGAAATTGGTGATAAAGCAGACACGCAGTTAAAATAAAATTGTAAGAAAATAAAGAATAAGTATAAAAGAGGACAACAAAAATTACGTGGTTCGGCTTTTAGCTTATATTCACGGGCGAAGACAGAAGGAAATATTTTATCAGTGAAAAGGAATTATAAGTATTGTGGTATTTTAGCTCACTTCTCAAAACCCCAATACACCCAAACTCTCAGAACACTAATAACAAGAGCTTATAAATTCAAGCTCAAAATTCTCTCTCAACTCTCCAATTCTCTCTATGAAATTGAATGGAATTTGATGCTCAAATGAGGGTGGGAAGCCCTCTTTATATAGTCAAGATTTTTGGCTTTTTTTTAATGAGTTGGTCAACACGGCACTAGAGGTGCCGTGTTGAATGGATGGCACTGGCCATCTAGATGGCTGGTGTCAACCTTGACTTTTGACATTCTCCCACTTGGAGATTAGATTGAGAATCAATCAATCTCCACACCATCTTTTCTGTTTCGCCATAAACATGTTGCCTACGTTTTTGCTAGGCCACAAGAGGATCTACTCCAGATAAACTTGTTAGCATTTATCGACTTGGTCAAAACATATGCTAGGTTCTTCTTCGTATGGATTTTCTGTAAATCCACACTTTCGTCTTCTACTACTTCTTGAACGAAGTGATACTGAACTCCTATGTGCTTTGTCCTGAAATGAAAGGCTGGATTCCTTGCAATATGTAAGGCACTATGACTGTCACAAAACACAAGAATTTTTTGTCATTTGTGCCTGAGCTCCTCCAATAACCTTTGTATCCAAATAGCTTTCTTGCAAGCTTGTATAGTTGCCATGTACTCTGTTTCTGTTGTAGATAAAGCCACAACGGTCTGCAGTTTTGAAACTAGCTTACAGCTGCTCCCGCAAGTGTAAACATATAACCAGTAGTGAATTTCCTTTTATCAAGGTCTCCTGCAAAATCTGAATCCACATAGCCCCTGACAGTAAACTCTAATCCTCCATAACATAATGCAACATTTGAGGTTCCTCTAATGTATCTCAGAATCCTCTTCACAGCTATCCAATACTCTCCACCAGGATTCGCCATGTATCGACTGACTGCTCCTACTACTTGTGCAATGTCCAGTCTTGTACATATCATAACGAACAATAAACTTCCCACTGCTGATGCATACGGTACTCGAGACATCTCCTTCCTCTCTGCTTCATTGCTAGGACACATACTTGAGGATAATTTGAAATTAACAGGAAGTGGGGTATAAATTGACTTACAATCTTGCATGTTGAAGCGTCGCAACATTTTCTTCAAGTAATTCTTCTGTGAAAGCCAAATATTCTTGTTATTTCTGTCTCGGTGAATTTGCATCCCTAGAATCTTGTTTGCTGGTCCCAAATCCTTTATTTCAAACTTCCTAACCAACTGTGCCTTCAATTCTTGGATTCAATCTTTGTTGGGGCCTGCTACTTATATGTCATCCACATACAACAACAAAATAATGAAACCATTATTTTCAAACCTCTTGTAATATGCACAATGGTCTAAACTGAGTTTGTTGTATCCAAGGCTCATAATGAAGGAATCAAATCTCTTATACCAACACCTTGGTGCCTGTTTGAGACCGTATAGAGATTTATTTAACCTGCAAACCAAGTTCTCCTTTCCTGTTTCTGCAAAACCTTCTGGTTGGAGCATATATATTTCTTCTTCAAGTTCTCCATGAAGAAATGCAGTTTTCATATCTAACTGCTCAAGGTGTAAGTCAAATGTAGCACACATTGCTAAGACTACTCTGACTATTGTGAGTCGAACCACCGGAGAAAATATCTCATTGAAGTCAATACCTTCTTTCTGAGCATATCCTTTCACCACCAATCTCGCACAATACTGTTCCACTTGGTCATTGCCATCACGTTTGATCTTGTAGACCTATTTGTTTCCAATGGTTTTTCTTCCACGTGGTAGTGGTACAAATTCTCATGTCTTATTCTTGTGTAGAGATTCAATTTCTTCCTACATTGCTGTAATCCACAAAGCTGTTAGCTTTTATAGCTATATATATTGATTTTGATGATAACAAACCACATGTATTGAATAAACAAAGATTTGTGAATTGTGTTTTATAATAAGAAAATGAGGCTATAAAATCAAAGTGTTTTGGACTAAAATAAATGTGTTTTTAAATCTTTGATTTTATTTTTGAATTTCGAATTTGGACTTAAATGACAAGTTTTGAAATCTTTGATTTTAATAATTATTGTTATAAAATTTCGGACTTGGATATTTTTATAAACATTTGAAATGCTTTGGGCCATACTATTATTTATGAATATTTTGGACTAAAGTGAAAAGTTTTGAGAACTTTGAAAATATGAGTATTTTGTTGAAAAGGACCTTTGTCCAAAATAATAAAATCGTTAGGGCTAAATCATAATTTCAGAAAGTTTTTGGAATAGCAAAGTAATATTTGGAAATTCTGAAATTGGACCTATTTGTAAAGTTTTCTGACGTTTTGGGTCATAATACAGTGAAATCCGGCAAACCGGTTTTCTGGGTTTTCGAGACAGAATGCAACCAAAAAACAAGCGGCTAATCGGATTCCACATCCGGCAAACCGGTTCCGGCCAGAAATGAACATAACGGCTAGTTTTTTGAGTTCAAACTATATAAACTCAAAACCATTTCATTTTTGGTAACTCAAGCAAGCATAAACAAGAGCCCACAACATATATTGAGTTTCATTTTCGGAAATCTTCATTTGTTGAAACATCATTGTTCTTCAATTTGTATATCCACTCTTAAAGAGAGATTGAGTGTTGTATTTTTCATTTCTCAAATTGTGAGATTACAAGTGTGGGAAACACTTGGGGTAAAGAGATTGGGGATATAATCTCTTGTTGTAAAGGTTCATTGACACCTTGAAGTCAATTGTAATATCTTGAAGCCTTGAGAGGCTTGGATAGTGAAATCCTCAAGCGGGTGAGCTTGGAGGCGTGGATGTAGGCGGGGATAGCCGAACCACGTAAAAATCCTTGAGTTCGTTTTTCTCTTCCCTTACTCTTTTATTATTGTGCTTGCATTGAATTTATTGTTTTCGAATTGATTAAGGCATTAGATTGGATTGTTGTGTGGATTTGCTAGGATAAGTTTTAAAATTCCAATTCACCCCCCCTCTTGGGTTGTACACTTATATTTCAAAAGCAACATCTGAGCTGTTTAAAGTTTCATGAAAAGTTGAAGGCTCTCCATCCTCTGTTAGAAGACAGTATGCAACGTTGATCTCTGTCACATACTTCGAGTGCTACGTTGGCGGTCGTCTCTTACGAGTTGACCGATGAACTTCTGGAGCTACGGACTCGACTGGTTCTTATTCCTCGTGCTCTGGTGCTGCTTTAGAAGAATCTGAATCTTTTGGATTATTTTCCACATATACCGGTACAGTCTCTGACTTTTCTTTTACACCGCTATCATCTTCATCTTTCCTTTGCAATTGATCTTCTATAAAGATAACATCTCTGTTGATGACGATTTTATGGGCAGTGGGGTCCCACAGACGATATCCCTTTACTCCATCAGCATATCCCAAGAAAATACATCTTCTAGATTTTAGATCCAGCTTTGTTCTTTCTTGGGCATTGTACATCACGTACATAGGACATCCAAATGCATGTAGGTAGGAATAATCAGCTGGCTTTCCAGTTCACATCTCTATCGCCGTCTTCAACCCAATAACTGTAGATGGCGACTGATTTACTATATAACAGACAGTTTTGGCTGCTTCTGCCCAGAATGAATTGGGTAGACCAGCAATTCTCAACATAACTCTTATTCTTTCTGTAAAAGTTCTGTTCATCCGCTCCGCCACTTCGTTTTGTTGAGGAGTGTATGCCACCGTAAACTGCCTCTGAATATCTTCTTACTTATAGAAAGCAAGAAACTCACCGTTTGTATACTCTCCACCATTATCCGTCCTCAAGCACTTGATCTTTTTACCAGATTCAAGTTCCACCTGCGCTTTGTATTCTTTAAACATTGGAAATACATCTGACTTTTTCTTAATTAGATACACCCAACATCTTCTAGAATAATCATCAATGAAAGTCACCATGTACTTTACACCTCCTATAGATATATCCGGTGATTTCCAAACATCAGAATGAATCAAGTATAGAATGCATTTACTTCTAACAATAGATCTACTGAACTTTAATCTATGCTGCTTACTAATAACACAATGTTCGCAAAATGGTAAACTTACTAATTTGACCCCTGTAAGTAATTTTCGCTCAGAGAGAATCTTCAAACCTTGTTCCGACATATGGCTAAGTTTGAGATGCCACATCATCGTTGACTTTCTCCATTTGATGCGATACACGCATCAGCCTCCAGTAGTGTTTCTCCTTTAAGCATGAATAAATTAGCACCGATCTTTTCTGCCTTTATCAATACAAGCACGCCTTTAACGATCTTCATCATTCCATTCTCCACATGAGTTTTATACCCATGACTATCCATTTGTCCCAAAGACAATAGATTTTTCTTCAAGCCGTTGACATGTCGCACCTCCCCAATTGTGCGAATTGTACCATCAAAAATTTTTATTTTAATAGTACCAATACCAGCGATCTCCAAGGCATTATCATTACCCATATATACAGATCCTCCTGAGATAGGTTCATATGTGTGGAACCATTCTCTCCGAGAGGTCATGTGCCAGGTAGCTCTTGAGTCTATAAGACAGACATCAGACAGTCGTTTTCTGCCTTTTGAAACAGTTGTTGCCTCGCTATAAAGAATTTCGCCATCATCCGAGGTACTTACTACACACCCCTGAGCATTTGATGACTCATGTTCTTTGCCCTCTTTTCTCTTCTAGTTACTCCAACACTCTTTTTTGACGTGCCCTTTCTTGCCACAGTTGTAGCATTTAACATTCTTCTTACTTCTGGATTTTGATCTACCATGATTTTGACTCCCACTGGGGTCACGTTCCGTTGATCATCCTCTCGTCACCGATAGTCCCACCGCTTGTTGCGAACTTGCTTGTCTGTTTTCCTTATTTTTCCATCTGCTCTCCTCATTTAATATGGAGGCTGCAACATCGTTGAAAACTAGACTACTCACTGGATTGTTGTTCATCAGGTTGATGATGAGTTGATCATACGAATCTGGTAGACTTTGAAGTAGAAGCTCTGCACGTTCATTTTCCTCTATATTATGACCCAACGTTGTGAGTTGTGAAAATAGAGTCTTTAAGGTGTTGATGTAGTCGGTCACCATTGTAGATTCCGCCATTCGAAGAGTATAGAGTTTTCTCTTCAAGAAGATTTTGTTGTGTAGTGACTTGGCCTCGTACAATTTTGTAAGAGTATCCCATATTTCCTTCACAGTGTTTTTCTCTGCCACACTAGATAATACTCCATCTGCAAGTGCCAACTGTAGATCAGAAATGGCGTTGCCATCTACTTCGTTCCACTTGTCATTAGTTATCTCCATGGGCCTTTCTCCAATTGCTGCCAAGCAATTATTTTTCCTCAATACAGCTTTCATCTTTATTTTCCACAACGAAAAATTATTTTCGTTAAATTTCTCAATTTCATACTTTACCGCCATTTTGTTGATAAATAACGCACACAAGCTAGTGTACCATCTTCAATAGTTATGAGTATGTATGAGAATGTAAACCAGGAAAGTTCCCAGAAAAGACTGGAGGGGTCATAATGGTCCCACTTAAAATCCAGACTCCTTAATCTCTTATCGCCTTTGTGACAAAACTTTCCTAGACATGTACAAAAACCACACAGTTGCTTTACTCACACCACTATCCCTTGCTTTGCATTGCCAAATTCCTGGGTCGCTCCCACCATTTCTTGTGAACAATACCGTATATGTGAACAATATTGTATACGTGAATAGTACCGTATACGTGAACAATACCGTTCCCACCGTTTCACGTGAATAGTACCATATACGTGAACAGTGTCGTATACGTCAATACCCCTTACGTGAACAATACCCAACTCCAAAAAATACAACTAATAGCTCTGATACCACTGTTAGAAAATTGGTGATGAAGCAGACACGCAGTTAAAATAAAATTGTAAGAAAATAAAAAACAAGTGTAAAAGAGGACACCATAAATTATGTGGTTCAGCTTTTAGCCTACATACACGGGCAAAGACAGAAGAAAATATTTTATTAGTGAAAAGGAGTTACAAGTATTGTGGTATTTTAGCTCACTTCCCAAAATCCCAATCCACCCAAACTCTCAGAACACTAATAACAAGAGCTTATAAATTCAAGCTCAAAACTCTCTCTCAACTCTCCAATTCTCTTTATGGAATTTAATGGAATTTGACGCTCAAATGAGGGTGGGAAGCCCTCTTTATATAGTCAAGATTTTTGGCTCTTTTTTTTTTAATGAGTTGGTCAACACGACACTAGTAGTGCCGCGTTGAATGGATGGCACCGGCCATCTAGATGGCCGGTGCCAACCTTGACCTTTAACATAATGCAGATGGAGAACAATATGTTTGTTTATTTACGTCAATTCTTCAAGATAAAATGATGGTTATACCTTAATAAACATGTGTCTTGTTGAGCAAAAACTAGCAATGTTCTTGATGACATTTAGTCACAATCTTTACAATCGACTTGTAAGAAATATTTTTCAACACTTAAGCAGTGCATAAATACTTTCATGAGGTTTTAGTAGCCATGATGAAGTTATTGAAAGAAATGATTACTCTTCCTTTATTAAATGATGATTTAAGTGGCATAACACATGCTATAAGTTATCTTTTCTCAATGACAAATAGCAGCATAATTAATATATTTCTCATATTAATAATATTTGTTTTTGTAGGGTGTTGTTGGTGCAATAGATGGAACCCTAATTCATGTATGTATTCCAATTGATAAACAAGTGCTATATAGAGGTTGAGGAAGAGGGAAATGTTTTCAAAATGTCACAAGTCTCAAATTCGATACATTACATTATTTATGTCATCATTCATGCATCCAGGGACAAGGGCTGGGCTGTGTAATTCGTAAGGCCCAATTGTTTCACTTATCATAACCCGATTCTTTTTGTTATCAACAGAATCTTAAATTAAGCTCGGCCCACATTCATCCAAACTTGCCCGTGGCACAAGAAAACTCTTTTCGGCTTCACAAGATCATCATTTATCAAAGCATTCCCTCCGATTTATTTATTCTCACTGCAGCTTTTATGCTCGATTTCTACTCGCAACTCTTAGTTACATTGTCGTTTAATCTTAATTTCAGGTACCTTTCTAATCTCCAATTTGATTCAATTAATCTTTGTTTGATTTCAATTAGTGAAAACAGTGTCTGTAAATGACCTAGGGCTTGTACTAAAGGTGATTTTAGGTTAAAATTGTTTTTTCGACCTTCGTTTGATAATTTCAGTTATTGGGATCCTCTTTGTGGTTTTAAACAAAGGATTAAAGAAAATAAATTTTGCTTTTTTAATTCTAAGGGTTTCACTGCCACCGATCTGAGTTAGTCTTGAGAATTAATATTCCTAATGTTAATATAAATCGTTTTCTGCCTCAAATTCGTATTGTTTGCTGGCTCAAATACAACTTAGCCTGATACACTTAAATTGATGGTGATATAGTTGTATTCAATCGTTTTCTGCCTCAAATTCGTAGTGTTAACACATGCAGTAAGGCTTCCAAAACAAAACAGATCTTCTTGGCTCTTTTCAATTTTCAAATGCTCGACTTTGTTTTTTCTAATGGAAATTCGTTGTGTGTAAATTCACAAATTATAAAATTATATTATTATCATCATCATCATCATCTCATCAAATCAATAGGACAGTAGACGCTAACCAAATAAAAACAATCACAGATATCAAGTATAAAACATGGAGCAATTAATCATATCAGTATATAAGTCAAACTACTGTGTAGACTTGATCAGAAGTTTTTTATTTGCTTTATTTAATTAATTATCTAGGTTCAAATCTCAATGTAGGATTAATCTACGCTTACTTTTAAAAATTAATAAATAAAAAAATTCTAAGGAAATTACTTGATAATTTAATTTTTTTTAATACTTGCCGCTGAAATATTAATCTTAAGGACAATAAGGACCTAAAAATTACTTTTAACTTCTGCAAATAGATAAATAAATCTATATTTATTGAAAGACATAATAATAACATTTTTTTGCCCTTTCCACTGGATCTTATCAATACACAAGTACAATATTGTAGAAAAATGAGATTGATTCATCATGCAGCGGAGACGCAAGAGTAGTTTCACCCGTACTCTTTTTTATTATTCATTGACAATAGAAATTCAAAGAAATTAAACTTGTTTAATGTCGAAGCCACCCACTCGAGGGTCAACTAATGTTTACCAGCCACACCATAATTGTGCCACCAAGGATTGTCCTTCCGGAGATTCCCACCTGTTTGAGGGAAAAATATGATGAACAGTAAAAGTACCACGTGTCGACTAAATAAGCGAGTCCAGAATGAATGAAGGTACTCCACGTGAATTGGGATACCCCGCATAAAATAAGGTACTCCATATGGGAAGAGGTACCCTAAGTATAAAGGGGTACCCTAAGTAGCAAGGGGTACCCCAAGCCGAGAGGGGTACCCCTCGTATCTTGAGATATCTTACGAAACGGTGTAAAAGAATCCTCCAAAATATCCGCCATGAGCAATGTCTCCGCCTCCTAAAAGATTTCCTTTGATTTTGTCAGAAAACGGAATAAAAAACGATATGCAAAAGGGGGGACAGCCGCCTGCCACAGTGCAGAATATTACACCAAGAACAGTGGTCCCCAAACCGCCTACCCGACAACTGTTGCAGAGGTACCCCGGGATCACTCACCAGCACGTGCCACACCTCCAAATGATGAGATACGCCGCAGGCATGTATATAACGGCCCAAAAATCATAAAAGCAGGAGAAGGATGTGAGCCAAAGAGGGTACGCCACGTGGCAGGGAGGTACACCATATATAAAGACACCTAGGGTTTACTCTAGACAAGCTTCTCCACACAAGCTTTCTCCTTCCTCCAATATTCTCCATTCACACTCCTACTCCAAAAACCAGGTTCTCTCCCTCCTTGAACCCTAATTTACAGAGAGCTTGCTAGCTCTCTTTACCTAAAAAGCTCGAGTTTGCTAACTTGAGCGTCGGAGTGTGAACGCCAGGGGTACCCCCCTAGCTTCACCTCTAACCCTTCTTTCACTGTTTTGCAGGAACGAAACCCACTTCAAAGAATATCTTGTGTGATGCTGATCTTCCACCATCGCCGTCTCTCACTCTCTCCTTCTTACCTCATCAGACCTAGGATACCCCACGTCTCACACAGCAAACCAATGAGGTACCCCGTCTCCCCCAAAATAATAAATTCATTGTCTTAGATTGGTTTTGGATTTACTCATCCCAAAATCAGTTGAAAACACCACCCATGTCTGTTTTCACATACAACAGAAATTGTCATTAAATAATTATATCTGAAAGCCTATTCATAAACTTTGGAATAAAACATTTCTTTTTAAGTACTGTGTATGAGACTCTGAGCTGATTATCTGAATGGATTGAAGTTAAAGAAAAAAAAAATTGATACTCACAAATTGAATGATTGTTGGTAGCTTCCCAGAGAGTCGTCGCCCTCGGGGATACCGCTGAGGCTAGGAGAAGCATGATAACAAACATCACCTGCCAAACAAGGAAGCACTTCTTTGAAGTCATTTTCCCTTAATAAGTTGTGTAATACTCTTCAAGTTGAAACGTTTTTGTCTATTTATAGAGGGCAGTGGAACCATGAAACTTCTTAACTACCTCGGAAGTAATGTCATTTGATTAAAAAAAAGGTGGAAAATCTCAAGTAATTTTTTTTTTAACTTTTAAACTAGCAATGGGTGTATTGAATTGACCACTAAACCTTTACCAGCTTTCATAATACTCGCTTATGAAATGGGTGTATTGTTTGTTTGCAGAGATAAGTTTTTTATTTTAAGGATAAGAGGTCAAAACAGAAAAGATATGCATTTGCGGGTTCATTCATGCAGGCCACTTTTATTATTAAATCTTTAATTGATATCACTAATTATTGGAACTAAAGTCTAAGCACCTTTTTTTAATTTTATTTTCTTTTCAGTTCCAAATCCACTGCAAAAAGTTGCCTCGACTATTCTTGAAAAGTCTAGATGTGGAGCGGCAATTTCTTCAATTAATTTTAATTATAAAATTGGCACTAACTCACGTTTCTGTTTGACGTGGTTTATGAACTGTCGCCTACCACCGAGAACCCCATTCCAATTTCATTAAGATAATTTTTTTTTTTTTTTGTATAAGTTTGTCATTAGTTCAAAGGGTATAAGTTTCTTTAGCTCCTATATATATTACGAAGTTGGTACCCATTTAATTATTATATTTTTAAAAATGACTTAAAATATCTATACCATTACTTTTTGTTCCTTTTATCTTACTTATATAATATTATTCTCTTACGATAATATTTTTTTTTTGGGGATATTAATGAAGAGTAAAAATTAAATTAATAATTTAACTCTAAAAAATAAAATAAAAAGAAAAAGAATATCTATTAATTTTTGTGAAAGCTCACATATATCCATAAAAAATAAATATTCTAAAAAATTAAACTAGCATTTTTTTGACATTAATAAAAATATTAATATATTAACTCCTCTATAGAATATTCCATAAAAATTAATATATACTCTTTTTGTTTCTATTCTATTTTTTGGGGTTAAATTGATAATTTTAATTTTTTTATAATCAATGTGAGAAAATACATTATTATAAGAGGATAATATTATAAAAGTAAGCCAAAAGGAATAAAAAATAATGACAGGAATATCTTGAGGTATTTTTAAAAATATAGAAACTAAACGGACACTAATATCAAATTATAAAAACTTAACGAGCTTTTACCCTTAGTTCAAAACTTGAGAAAATTTTATATTAATTCAATTATTATTTACTCTTGTGTGAGGCATAGAGATCCAATCCTACTCAATAATAAAAAGATGCATGGCTGATTATCTATCCACCACCTATGGTTTCACACTTTATTAAAAATATAGAAACATTTTTTTTTCTTTTTCAATTGTCCACTTAAAGTTATAAAGTATATCAATATTCCACTTTTCCATTAGCATTGAGAGTATTAAGCAGAATATGAATAAAATGATTATTTTTACCCCGAGTTGAGGGCATTTGTGATTTTGTACAATAAAATAATAAAAGAAAATAAAATAAAAAACAGAAAATGGTTTCCTTCATTGTCATCTCCTTATTCAAATTATAGGATTTAGAAAACATACAAAATTTGTATTAAATCTTTCATCACCAACATAAAATCAAAATTAAAAAATAAAAAAAATATCTCGCCATCTAAATCCTAACCCTACGCTGCCCGATCCTCTCTTAACTTGCTTGAATTCCGTACTTCTCATTAAATTGAATTTACCAAGCACTTTTTCATGCATCATTCGTGGTTTTCCTTGATTCCATTTCTTAGTTTCACTTCAATTTTGAAACCACCAAAATTACCCTTCACCTAAACTTAACCTAGAGACATTCCATTCTCTCTCAATTGCTTCAATTTTTTATCTACTCTCTTCAATTGTCGTCATCAAAAACTTTCCCACCATTTTTTTTGTTGGTTCCATTTTATGTTCAAACTTCTATTTTGAAAACCCCCCATAACCGCCTCTCACCAAAATCGAACTTAGACAATGGCTGGTGCTGGAAGCTCCAGTGCACCAAGAAAGCTGTACTCGAAACCACCAAAATCTTCGAATCAACAAATCTTCAATGTCCAAATCTTGTTTCACAGTTAAAAATGGAAGGATTTTAGTGAAAATAATATTGGGATTGAATAGTAGAACCAAGTTTCTTCTTCATGCAAATTGGGGCACGAAGTGAATAAGCAATGGGAGTATTGGGATCACTTGAAAAGAAAAAATCTGAAAATCCTGTAAAAGTTTGTGATTTTGCTAAATGATTACACTATCCTTATGAGATGATTAATTTTTCACGACGGTTAACAGAAAAGTGAATGTCTATATATTGTGCTTTATAAGTTTTAGGTGAATAATTGTAAAAGAAAAAAGCGTTCGTATATTTTTAATAAAATATGAATCTTTGAATAGTTGATGGGTACTTAAAAGCCATATTACCTACACAAGTCAGTTAAGGTAGTCTGGATATCCTCCAGAATAGAAAGGTGGTCAATAAGTTGGGCAAAGGGGAATCTCATTTTCCCGCGCAATTGTAAATAGTGCAAGCCTTCCTAACACTATCCATTTAGCAATTCCCAGAATTCTCTAGATATATTCTCACGATCTAAACACCTACACTAATTTGTTGGGGCGCCGCCCATGAAGATATCTGGTATTCAATTTAAAAATAAATTTATTAGATGGAGTGACTCAACTTATTTATTGTAGGTGCCACAGTTTTCAGCCACACGTATTAGAGTAGTAAGGTTTAGAAAACCTTTTATGGTTTATACAACCGAAAAGCAACTCCATACACGCGAGCCAGCAACAAAATACTACTCGTGACGACGGAAAGATAGGTAAATACTGGCTATGCATGATTGGTTGGAAGAAATGGGAGGATAGAAGAGGAGAGGATTGGGAAAGAGAGTGCGGAAGAAAAAAATGAGAGAAAAAGATGGTCAATCTCAATTTTAATATTTGATTTAATTTGAATTTATTTTTTCTCCTTTCCTTTCTTTCCTCTTCTCTCATTTTATTTGTTCGAACCAAACATACACGTCTCTAAGAATGAATGCAGGAGATTAGATATAAAAAAGTCTAATCTGGGGCCAAACTTATTAACTTATAAGGAGTATTGTCTGCGTAATAATTGAGAACTTAATTGTCAAAAGTAGAAGAGAAACACAGGAAAACAAGAAAAATTAACTTCGCTTCCATTTTTTTTAATTAATTGATTGATACATAACAAATATAGAATTTCAAGAGGACATTATTTGCGATAATGCTTCCCCCAAGGATCATCATCTTCTATACGCTTGTTCGCTAGCTCCCTAGCCTTCATATCCGGAAGAAATTAAGAACAACAAGTTCACTATCGAATACCTTTTTCTTAATTCAGATAATAATACTACTATTTGCTTAGTGTTATGCATTAAATAAAGCAAAGATCTGGTAAGTTTCAAACTGTGACACAGATCCAAAAATTACAAAACAATCAGAAAAAAACGTTTTTAACGTAACTATACAAATTGGTCATGGATGATATTAAAGGCACAAAACATATTGAACTCTACGTGCATTATGATATATGTTGTTATTTTTTTTAATTTGATTTTTGAATTTGAATCCGATGCTGATCGTTTAAAGAATTTTTTCATGCGTGTATTTGTAAAAAGGTATATGTATAGATTCGTGCTCAACAACTAGAAGTCAATCATTGTCTTGTAAAAAATCAACAAAAAAAAAATTAGATCAGCACCTTAATAAAAATCCATTACTTTCTTCAAGGCTTACTGTTATTTTATTCTCCTGACTCATATAATAAACACATAATACTGCTCTTAGTTAAAACATTCATACTCACAAGTTATCAATTGATGCTTGGTAGCTGCCACGGTTGACTACTTTTATTTTCCATTTTCTTTGTTTGTTTATGTTTGGTTTTAAGAAATGAAAGGAAATTAGAGGAGCATGGGGAGTAAGAAAGGGAAAAGAAATAAGAGATGAAGAGATGATTGTATATTAAACTAAACAGTAAACTTGAGATTGATCCTTTTTACCCCTCATTTTCTCTCCCCCTCTCTCCTTTCCATTCTTCTTCTCTCCTCTCAAATTTTTCTACCAAACATGCACTTCATAAACTTCTACTTCTATGAAATTTTACATATTCTATTTTAGGGTGAGGCTATTTTAACTTATATTTTACTTACGATTTTAGCACAAATTTTGAATTATTAATCTTACACAATCTAATGATAGATATTAAAAATCAATGGGACATTTAACAATATTAGTTTATCCATCATTAGATTACATGAGATTGATATATATATATATTAAAGTATATGTTAAACTTTTCAATAAAATATTAAAATAAAAATAGCCTTGAACCTTAATTCAAGAAAATACCCATCTAAATAAAAATACCCATAAAAAAAAATGAGTGTCTACATATTAAAAGTTTATGTTAAACGTTTAACACGTGACAATTTATATCGGGTGATACATTATTTAAAATATAAATTAAATAATGTCAACAATTTTTAATATGTGATGAGTTTTATTGGGTGATACATTTTTTACAATTTGAATTATATACTTTCTTTCAAATGCTCGACTTCCTGTAGTTTTTCTAATGGAAGTTCATCATGTGCAATTCACACATTATAAAATTAAATAATAATCATCATTATTATTATTATTTATCATCTCACTAAATCAATAGAACGGTAGACGCTAACCAAATAAAAGCAATCACAGATATCAAGTATAAAACATGGAACAATTAATCATATCAGTATATAAATCAAACTATTGTGTAGGCTTGATCAGAAATTTTTTATTTGTTTTATTTAATTAATTATCCGGTTCAAATCTCAATGTGGGATTAATCTAGTCTTACTTTTAACAATTAATAAATAAAAAATTATGAGGAAATTACTCGATAATTTAATTTTTTTAATACTTGCCGCTGAAATATAAATCTTAAGGACAGTAAGGACCTAAAAATTACTTTTAACTTCTACAAATAGATAAATAAATCTATATTTATTAAAACACATAATAATAACATTTTTTTGCCCTTTCCACTGGATCTGATCAATACACAAGTACAATATTGTAGAAAAGTGAGATTGATTGATCATGCAGCGGAGACGCAAGAGTAGTTTCACCCGTACTCTTTTTATTATTCATTGACAATAGAAATTAAACTTGTTTAATGTCGAAGCCACCCACTCGAGGGTCAACTAATGTTTACCAGCCACACCATAATTGTGCCACCAAGGTTTGTCCCTCCGGAGATTCCCACCCATGTCTGTTTTCACATACAACAGAAATTGTCATTAAATAATTATATCTGAAAGCCTATTCATAAATTTTGGAATCAAACATTTCCTTTTAAGTACTGTGTATTAGACTCTGAGCTGATTATCTGAATGGATTAAAGTTAAAGAAAAATAAAAAAAATAAAAATTGATACTAACAAATTGAATGATTGTTGGTAGCTTCCCACAGAGTCGTCGCCCTCGGGGATACCGCTGAGGCTAGGAGAAGCATGATAACAAACATCACCTGCCAAACAAGGAAGCACTTCTTTGAAGTCATTTTCCCTTAATAAGTTGTGTAATACTCTTCAAGTTGAAACGTTTTTGTCTATTTATAGAGGGCCGTGGAAACGATGAAACTTCTTGACTACCTCGTAAGTAATGTCATTTGATTAAAAAAAAGGTGGAAAATCTCAAGTAATTTTTTTTTTAACTTTTAAACTAGCAGTGGGTGTATTGAATTGACCACTAAACCCTTACCAGCTTTCATAATACTAGCTTATTTCCTTTGACGTTAAAATTTTAATTAAAAAAATAGTTGTTTGTTTGCAGAGATAAGTTTTTTATGTTAAGGATAAGCGGTCAAAACAGAAAAGATATGCATTTGCGGGTTCATTCCTGCAGGAGGCCACTTTTATTATTAAATATTTAATTGATATCACTAATTATTGGAACTAAAGTCTAATCACCTTTTTTTAATTTTATTTTCTTTTCAGTTCCAAATCCACTGCAAAAAAGTTGCCTCGACTATTCCTGAAAAGTCTTGATGTGGAGCGGCAATTACTTCAATTAATTTTAATCATAAAATTAGCACTAACTCACGTTACTCTTTGACGTGGGTTATGAACTGTCACCTACCACCAATGAACCCATTCTAATTTCATTAAGGGATAAAATATTATTTAGTTTTTATATTTTAAGATTAGCACCCATTCATTTTTTATATTTTTAAAAATATCTCAAAACATTCCTACATTAAATTATTAGCACATTTCCTCTTACTTTTTGTTGCTTTTGGATTAATTTTTTACAATATTACCCTCTTACAATATTTTTTTGGATATTAATAAAAAGAAAAAATTAATTATCAATTTAATCTCAAAAAATAAAATAGAAACAAAATTAATATATGTTACTTTTTTGTAACACAATGCTAAGGAAATAATACATTAATTTTTTTATTACTAATGTCCAAAAAAAGGTAATTTAATTATTTTTACAATAATTTTTTTGGACACATGTAAACTTTCACAAAAATTTATATATTATTTTTATTTTTATTTTATTTTATTTTTAGGGTTTAATTAATAATTTATTTTTTTCTTTTTATTAATTTTATAAAAAGAAACATTATTTGAAGAGGGTAAAATTGTAAAAGTAAGTCAAAAGAAATAAAAAGTAACAGTAGGGATATCAATAATTTAAGGATATGGATGTTTTGAGATATTTTTAAAAATATAGAAACTAAATAGGCACTAATCTTAAAATATAGGGATGAAACGAATTTTTACCCTTTCATTAAGATAAATTTTTTGCACACATTTTTGTTCTATGAGTATATGCAAAAAGGGAGTTTAGCAAACTTCTGACCAATGAAAAGGCGGCCAAAGAGTTTGATTGGATGAGGAGGATTAAAGTAGTTAGAGCTGTAGCTCATGCTCTATCTTAGGTGCAACATGATTTTGTTCCACCTGTATAATTCATCGAGAGATATCACGTAAATTCATTCTGCTGGACTGTCAATTGGAAGCTCATGTTGCAGATTTTTGGCACTGCAAAGTTTTTACAGCCTAATTCATCGACTTGGTCAGCAGTTGCCGGCACATATGGCTTAGTTGCTCCTGGTAAGCTACAAATTTTTGTTTAAAGACAAATCACATAGCATTAATAATTTTATAATCCATTTAATTCTGTCTTTCTTGTTGCAGAGCTTGCTTACACAATGGGAAATTCTGATGGGAAAGCATCCAGAGGAGCTCTACAGTTCAACTAAATTTGATCAATGATCAACGAATCCGTTTGAATTCTGAGTTAGATCCGCGTCTTTCACATCCCACAATTCCACCACTGACTGATGACCTTTCGTTAATATTGAATCTTGCATGAGAAGCATATCTGAAAATTTTTAATTCTGTTTTGCCAAAATTTTTAATTATGTTTTGCTTTACTTCCGAATGGTAATGACCAAAATGAAATATATATATTTCAGCAAATGACATTTAGCCTTAAATGGAAATGGTAATGATTAATGAATGATGGTGAACAAACAAAATTTTGGCCATAATTAACATTTACATATGTGGAGTACACATTTATTCACAACAAGCACACAAAAATAGTAATCAGACCGATGGCTCAAGTGTGTTATAAATTTACATAAAAGATTGCAACTAGTCAGAATCAACTTCCACTTCGAGCCTTCGAGAGATGATTCTCATGGTTGGTCGAGATTGGGGATTCGCATGTAAACATAAGAGAACAAGGTTCATTATTAGAGATAACTCATCAGTCAGCGTTGGAAGTGTAGGACGTGAAAGACGCGGATCTAAAACAGATTTCAAGTGGATTCTTCGATCATTTGTTGAATTCATTTGAGCTATGAGTTCTCCTGGATGCTTTCCCATCAGAATTTCAAGTGCCAACACACCAAAGCTATAAACGTCACATTTCTCAGTTACGGCCATTGTGTAAGCAAGCTCTGCAACAACAAAGAGATAAAATTAAGCGGATTCTGAAATTAATATTTATTTGTTATTAAACAAACATTTGTAGCTGACCTGGAGCAACATAGCCATATGTTCCCGCAACCGCTGTCCAGTTAGATGAATCAGGCTTCAAGAACTTTGCAGTGCCAAAATCTGCTAAATGAGATTCCATCTCGGAATCTAGTAGAACGTTTTTACTTGAAATGTCTCGATGAATCAAAGGTGGAACATGATCGTGATGCAAGTAAGATAATGCATGAGCTATACCTTTAACACCTTGAATCCTTTTCACCCAATCAAACCCTTTTGCTTCCTTTTCATCACTTAGAATTTTAGCCAAGCTTCCCATTTCCATGTACTCAGAGACCAAAAATGTATGCATTCCTTCATAACAGAACCCATAAAGCTTCACAATATTTCGATGCTTTATTTCTGTCAATGCTTTCACCTCGTTGCTAAAACTTTTTACGTTTCCAATCCCAAAATCTTTGGCCTGCATATTCAGCTTCTTTACTGCAAACACTTGACCACCTTGCATTTCTGCTTTGTAAACTTTTCCGGAGCCTCCTTCTCCAATGCAGTACATATCATCAAATTCGTCCGTAGCTTTAAGAATGTCATCATACACAACTCTCCCGTTAAAAAACCATACTGAGAATGGATTATCTCTCCTCGAAATAAATCCAACTCTTGACTCTCTTCTTGATTTTCGCCAACGGGTGAAGACAAAAATCCCTACAATTGCAAACAAAATGAACAAAACACTTGCTAAAGGAGCAACAATAGCAACAAGAAGTTTGTTATCCTTGTTTCCACCACCCTTATCTGTAGATAAGGCATTGCAGGGTCTTAAACCTTGGACTTTGCCGCATAAATCTTTGTTGTTGGCAAAAGCAGAAGATTGATTTGAAGAAAAGACAGAGCCATCAGGAAGAGGACCTTCTAAGTTGTTGTATGAGAGGTTAACGGCCACTAAGCTCAGCATGCTGCTGAGCGAAGCAGGAATTTCGCCAGAGAGATTATTGTGAGACAGATTCATGCTCTGTAAACTTGTCAGCTTCTCAAGCTGTGCTGGAATCTCCCCCGTAAGTGAATTGTAACTCAAATCTAGTAAATCTTGAAGGCCTACAAGATTACCAATTTGGAAGGGGATTGTGCCATTCAAGTTGTTCTGGCTCAAACTCAAACTTCGCAGATCTCTCAATTCACCTATTTGTTTTGGAATTGGCCCACTTAGCCTGTTCATTGACAGGTCTAATGAGTCCAAATTCAATAGTTCTCCAATTTCTTCAGGTATTGGACCTGAAATATCGTTACCATTCAGGCTTAAAGTTGAAAGCTCTGTCAAATTTCCAATTTGGGCAGGTATTTCTCCTGAAAGCTGGTTGGAGGATAGGTCAAGTACTACTAGCTGGCTCAATGAACCAATCTCAGCAGGAATTTTACCGCCTATGGAATTACCAGCAAGTCCCAGCAGGGTCAATTTTTGGCACTTCCCCCATTTCGGTAAGACTTCACCCTGCAATCTGTTGTAACTCAAGTCTATGTAAGTCAGGTTTGGATAGATTCCAAAATCTTGGTCCAAATCTCCTGCGATTTCATTTGATTCAAGCCGAACTCTGTACAGAGACGAGCAGCTTTTAAGGCTTGTTGGTATTGGACCGGAGAAATGGTTAAAAGATGCAGTGAAATTGATAAGCTTTCCTCCTTTACACACTTGTGGAGGTAACTGACCAGTGAAGTTGTTCTCAGATAGATGTAGAACAGTTAACGATGAGAGGTTTCCTAATCCTTCAGGAACTACCCCAGATAATTTGTTGATGAAAAGGCGCAAATTAGTTAACTTGCTCAGAGTACCAATATTTGCAGGAATTTCTCCTGAAAGTTGGTTTAAAGCTACACTTAGAACCGCCAAATCACTCAAATTACCAAGAGATGAAGGAATGGGACCACTAAGAAAATTCTCATCTAGAGCTAGAAGAGTCAGCAATTTACAATTGCCTATCTCTTCTGGAATGCG
Source organism: Citrus glauca (assembly GCA_029633175.1). Lineage (NCBI taxonomy): Eukaryota > Viridiplantae > Streptophyta > Magnoliopsida > Sapindales > Rutaceae > Citrus > Citrus glauca. The sequence continues at coordinate 2,678,341 of JAQOOD010000009.1, forward strand.
CCCAGTAAGCATGTTATCCTCAAGGAGAAAATTTTTAAGACCAAAAAGACCGGTCGTGGGCTGATTTTTGTCATCAGGAAACAAATGCGGGTCTATTCCTCCGGTCATATTGTTTCGAGAAACATCAAGCTCATAAACCTGAGTGAGATTAGCAAAAGAAAGAGGCAGTGTTCCATTGAAAGAATTTGTGGACAGATCAAGGAACTGAAGCTTTGAAAGTAGGCCAATATTGGTTGGTATGGTGTCGAAAAGATAGTTTATTTTAACATCAAAGCGAATGAGGTTTGGAAATGAAGAGAAATCTAAGTCATGGAGGGTACCTGCTAATCCTGTGTTTGCAAGGTTTATTTCTGTAACACTCCCTGCATCGTTGCATACAATTCCGCTCCATCTGCAAGGACTTGGGGCGGTAGAATTTGAACTATTGCTAGCTGGTATCACCCATGATTGAACAATTGATTGGTTTACGAGAGTTTCTTTCCATTTAAGCAAGGCTTCTGTTTCTGTTAGTGAACTTGCTTTGCAGAAACAAAGCAGCACCGCCAGAGCAGCAACATACGCAAGTGAGAGGTATTTTGTTTGGCTCGCCATAGGTTAGAAACTTGTCTTCTTTTTTGTTTCATATGTGAGCTCAACTTTGGCTGCCCTTTTGGTAACTATATATGATTTTCTAATCTATTTCTCAGCATGGAATTGACTAATTGGAGCTAGCACGCATTTCATGAAATTCAAACTAAGATATTCAAAAAAATAAAGAAGTCAATCAACTTGAGGCATGAAACTTCAACTACCGCACATTGATTTTCAGTTGACGTTAATTCTTGGCTTCTTGGTCAATTGGCTGCTCAACAAGAATTTTAGAACTCTTGACATAACTCAAAATCATTTAAATGAAGACACAGAAAAGTGAAAAGGTATTCATCCATCAGCAGGAGCCTCTAAGTGGTTGAATATTGGACATGAGCCCCTTTCATTTTTCAGTGAATGAATTTTCGCTTTTCTTGGTTCGGGCCACCACAGGGACATGTTTGGGGGACTTGCAATTAAGATTGATTGACTTTTTGTGGGCGGCACAAAACATATAAAGGAAAACGCGTACGGTTTTGCTACGTATGTTTCCCATTAACATATTGGAGGAAACAGTGCCATAACAAACATCACTACCCCTTTGTTCACCACTGCTTGGACTGGAAAGATAAAAACAAAGACAAAATGTAGCATCCTTTGCTATTCTATATTCGAGCCAGGTTTTATTTTGTTGAAACCAGGTAGGATTAGATCTTCAGGACTGCTTTTCAAATAGCTTTTCTTGAAAATCATAGAGTTCAGGTTGACAAGGACCCTTTTGTGTAATTATGCTCTTCAAACTTCATCTTAAACACAAGGATCGATCATAATTTGAAAGTGGATGTCGTAAACTAGGATCTGTTGGAAGATGTGACAAATCAAGCTCAACTTTGTCTTGTTTTACCTCCCAAAAAAACTTTGTCTTGTCTTAAACCACCACTGTCCTCCTTTAGAAGTGGTGTCATAACTAACTTTCTTTTGAAATACCTCTCCATAACCGTGCCTAGTCCAAAAAATAGAATATGAGTAATTGAGTATATAATGGAAAATTAAAGGTATCAATCAAATAATTTTTAGCAAGAGTTGAATTATTTGACACCTCTTTAAAAAATCTATTAAAACCCTTATTATGTATTTACATTTTTACCCAAACTGAAATTACCTAAAAAGACTTATATATTCAATAAAACTTACTCGTTAATTTAATTTCAATGAAAACTCTTTACACCCATATTCAGTTATATCTTTAAAATTTCAGTCAAAATCTATTTATCGCATGGAAAACAAACACAACTTGAGACGTTTTCAAATCAAACAATAAATTTTATGGTCAAGAAGGTTTAATAAATCCGAAGCTTTTGAGTTCACAATTCTTGTGCAGTTGCAATTGATCTAACAAAGTCAGTACTGTACGTAATTAAACTTATTCGAGTTCTATCCCAAACCCAAACTCTTTTATAAAGTAAAAACTAATTTCTTTACTCATCCTCCACGAATCAGCAGGCACAAGGTTAACTTCTCAAAAGAAACTCAGTAGACAATAGCTATTTTAATAAAAACAAACCACTCTTAACTTTCTTTGCTTGCTTAATTATTTGAGCAAACTAACAAATCCCAGCAATGTCTTAAAATTTTGGCCAACTAGCAACTCCTAAAGTATGCAAACCAACAAACCTAGGCAAGTACCGATTTGAAAGAAAATCTATTTAGCCATTATTCGGGTTAATCAAACAAAAAAAAATTATTAATTAAATTATTGCTTGATATAACTTAGCAGAAATAATAATATATCATTATAATTATGAATAGAACTTTAAGAATTAAGAGTAGCTATTGGAACTTAATTGGAAGATGATTTGTATTTGTTAGTCTTTGGCCTTGGAGATTTGCAAACGTGAAACATCGTTGGATTCTTGAAGGCTTTAGGGATTCTAGATGCAGGATGTTGAATTGGAAAAGAAATTAATGAGTCAAATTATTTTTACATTAAAATAGAAAAATTAATTTGATTAAATTTCATGTCGGCAACTTTTTAACTATTTAAAGAAGTTACATTTTTTTACTTTTAACAGGATACAATATAATTTGGGCCTATGAAATAAATAACCAAGGGCTTTAATGAATATACATGGCATTAAAATTAATTATATATGCTAAGTAAGTCATTTAATTTAGAAGGAAATTTGAGTTCAGGGGGGACTCTAGCCCCCTGTGGTCCCTCTTTGGATTCGTTAATGTTCAGAATAAAAAAAAAATCAATTATTATATATTGAGCTAAAATTTGCATTAACTATTTAAATATTTGTTTGATAAATATACAAAATTTATATAACTAATGAAAAATAAATCATATACCCTGATAAGATAATCATTCAACCAACACTTGAATAATTCATCAGTTCGCACATGTTAATTCGTACAAAATATCTATGTCTCAAGTTTTTCTCTTAAGTCCCATGTGATATTAAGGTACTGCAACTTAAAAGTTATAGCTATTGTAGAAAACAAAATGTACAACTGTTGAAAAAAAAGTTATACTTATGAGATAGAAATTAATAATATATTGTAAATATAATTTTTAAATAATAATTTGTAAAGTATAATATAATTTTCTTCATATAAATATAAAATCAAATCAATTTAGTTTTCAAGATATTGTAGCTAGTGTTTACCAAATATTTTATTAATGTAGTTTTTAAGTTACAATTGTCCAACTTGAAAATCAAGTAGCACCTTATTTATTACACAAGTTAATTAGTCAGTATTGTAAGAAACACAGACTATATATACAAATTTGCCTGCACAAATTGATAGGCATGGATTGTGTTGGTTGTATTTGATTAAAAATACTTAATTTTTTATCCAACTAATGTCTTTACAATACATCAATTTGTACACACAAATTTATTCAAACATTTATTCAACATCATTTATCGATTTGAGCAAGAAGATGATCGAATTGGATCTTGTAATAAAAGCGGAACAAAGAAGGATATATTTTTTTTCTTTCTCTTATTTTCATTCATTGTACAACATATTAGTTAATATAGTAACAAAATTATTTATTATAGTGACCATCCCAAGGAAAATCACTTAAGGTAACATGACAACTTGATAAACCAATAAATTTGGAGGATCATAACTCAAGTACTCAACATCTATTAATACATCATCAATATCTGTTTACCACATTATAAGGATTAGTGGTTACTAATTTTATGTTCTTGTTAGCATTAACAGATGCCCTTGCTCCACTCTCGGCACAACACGGAGCCAAAGTAGGACTTCCAATTTTATTTTTCAGATTTTTATAAGCATAAAAATCTCCTATTTTTGTTTGCTTAAAATAAAATGCCCTACTTTCTCAATCCCATATGATAGCTCACATATTTTAAATTTAATTCATAATATTTATTCAAGAAAAGGCAGGGCAACTTCGGATTTATCCGAATCCGATTATATTTCATATGGTTCGAATTGAGAAAAAAACTATTTGATTTCATTGCAAACTTTAAAGTTGATCCAACTTGATTGAAAATAAATAGGATCAGATTCAGATTAGATGAATATTTTGGATAAATTCGAATTCGGATCGATTTGGATTGAGTTTGGATTTGAGGTCTTTTGACAATTTTAACAAAAGTTCTCGAAATCTATTATTAGTGAAAACACAAGTAAATGTCGGTGAAGCCTTGGATCCCTTGGAACCAATTAAATAGCTATGCATAATATTCTTGAACGCTGGATCAACGAAGCAATTTAGTAATTCTATATGATGCCATTCCCAAACCATTTTCAAATTATTAAAAAGAAGGCATATGCAGAACATCCAATTTAAGAGAGAGAGAGAGCTAGAATGGCAAGCAAAGAAGAAAATGCGGAGAAGGAGCCCTTGGATCTCATAAGACTCGGCTTCGACAGGCGCATCTACGTCAAACTCCCATCCGACTTTGAACTCCGCGGCAAACTCCATGCATATGATCAGCATTTACATGATTCTTGGGGATGTTGAAGAAGTTGTCACCACAGGTGGAAATCGATGATGAAACTTATAAGAGTGCAACTGGTCGGTTGCGCATCGATCCCGATCAAGATGCGGCTAGGAACATTTGGGTTGCGTCGCCGGCATCATGGGAGATTGGAAGAGCTCAAAGCGTGGCTGATTTTTTTTTAATTAGATTTTCAATTTGGGATATTGACTTTTGTTAATTGGTTTTTATATTTAGTTATTTTATTTTTTTAATTAGTAGTGCAATCCCATCGGATTTTTCAGATCAACCTGAATTCGATCCTATCCCAATCAAATCTGATTGGATGGCCGAAATTATATCTGATTGGATTTTCGACCAAATCTGAATTTGATCCGAATTGCTTCCGATCTCATGCCCAATCCTGGGAGGAAGATTTTGAAATTCTAATTATGAGAGTGCTCTTCGATATTAAGGTGCTGTAAAAGCCTCAACTGCTGAAAGAAAAATTATAATTATAAAATAAAAATTAATAATACATGATAAATATGAAATTTAAATAATAATTTTGATAAAAATAATCAAAATATCTAACCTTTCAATACAAAAATATTGGATCAAATAATTTAACTTTTAAATTATAGTAATAGTTTATTAAATACTATAATATTATAACTTTTAAGTTATATCTGTTAAATCTTAATTAAAAAAGATGCTTTGGATTTGTAGAATAATGATCATTTTCAAAGTCCAAAGCCTTATTTGGAGCTGCCGTGGCAGTCAGGAATCAGGATGAAGTTAACTGCCGTGGCAGCCAGGATGAAGTTAACTGCCGTGGCAACCAGGATGAAGTTAACTGCCGTGGCAGTCGGGATGAAGTTAACTGCCCTGGCAGTCGGGATGGAGTTAACTGCCCTGGCAACCAGGATGAAGTTAACTGCCGTGGCAGTCGGGATGAAGTTAACTGACGTGGCAACCAGGATCGGTTATGAATTCTGTTTCCAACTGCAGGGGATTTGAAGCTGACAAATAAAATAACAGATTTTGAGGGCCCTGCTTATTTAGATCAAGTGAGATCACGGAAGAGTGATAAGTTCTGGATCTCATATATGGAGTAATCTCAAGTGTTCATTGTATTTGTTCTTGTGAATTGACTAAGTTATTGGTGAGGAATATTCTTAAATAGACCCACGCCTAATGACAGTTGCCCGGTTTTGTTCATTTTGCTTGCTTAAAGTAAGAACATGCAAAAAGGATTCTTTAATTATCTTTTGCTGTACTTCAGAAAGGTAATGATCAAACTGAAAAATAAATATTTCAGCAAAGGACATGGTGATGGTTAATGAATAACGATCAACAAAGAAAAATTTAAGCATGATTATCATTACATAGGAGGACTCAAACCACTCTTACATATGCGGAATACACAATTGTTCACAGCTAGCACACACAGGAGAAGTGAACACACCGCTGGCTCGTGTGTTTCATAAATTTACATAAAATGTTGCTACTTGCTAGTCAGAATCAGCTTCCACTACAAGCCTTCGCGAGATAATTCTCATAGTTGGTCGAGATTGGGGATTCGCATGTAAACATAAGAGAGCAAGGTTCATTATTAAAGATAACTTATCAGTCAGCGACGGAAGTGTAGGTGGTGAAAGACGAGTATCTAGCACAGATTCCAAGTGGATTCTTCCATCATTCATTGAGTTTAGTTCCCCTGGATGCTTTCCCATCAAAATTTCAAATGCCAAAACGCCGAAGCTATACACATCAAATTTCTCAGTTACGGCCATTGTGTAAGCAAGCTCTGCAACAACAAAGACAGAGAATTAAATGGCTAATAAAATTAACAAACAGCGAGGATTAGTCTAAGTTGTGGTATGAGTTTAAAGGTGCCTTCCACAATTGGAGCCCTCAAGACCACCTCATGGCTCAGACAAAAAAAAAAAGAATTTCATCACAAAATCATGTAAATGAAGCCACAGAAAATTGAAAATGTATTCATCCGTCAGCAGGAGCCTCTAAGCGGTTGAAAATTGGACAACAGCCCCTTTCATTTTTCAGTGAATGAATTTTGGCTTTTCTTGTAATTAATGTCAAAATAATTTTCCACACATGTTTCCAAATATAAAATTAAGTACTTTTGGGAAAAAATCTTGGTTTGGACCACAATAAGGACATGTCTGGGGGACTTGCAATTAGGGGTGGCAAAAATATCTGCCCGGTCCGGACCCGAATCGTATCCGGGTGTTTTGGGTTAGGTATTACTTGGCCCGGGTATAAAGTGAGCCGGTCTTAGGCATCACTTGATAAATTCGGAACCTGAATTTTATTAAAAAATATTATAAAATATATATTATTTTAAATATTTATATTTATTTGACTCATTTATTACACATATATAAAGTTTTAAACACTTAAAGTTCATATTTTTATGTCAAATTTTATTAAAACAAATTTAAAACTTATAAAATTACAAAAAAATACACATAATATTAAAAAATAAAAAAATCTGAGTACTCGAATTAAAGCCCGACAAAACCCGGCCCGGGCATCTATGCATCCGGGTTCGGGTTCAGTCATTGCAATACCCGGATCCGGCCCAAGGTTGTGCCAACCCTACTTGCAATTAAGTTTGATTGACTTTTTGTGGGCGGCACAGAACATATAAAGGAAAACGTGTATGGTTTTGCTACGTACGTTTTCCATTAACAAATTGATAAAACCATCGGTCTAAAAAATTGATCAGCAAGTCGAGTTCTTAACGAAATTGAACCAACAATTTTATTTTTTTTAAAGATAACAATGTTTTGATGGAAGAGTCAACTTGCATTCACAGACTTCATGCGCAGTGATATGAACAATAAGCCAAATTTAATTTCTTTATATGTATGAATTATAAAGTCAACACATTAGTTTGCTCAGGGCAAGTTTGCTTGGATTGCTGTCGAAGTCTATCTTGATAGACCCTTAATATCGCAGTTTCTGCTGGATAGGAAAGTTCAAAAGGTCGAGTATGAATCCCTCCCAACCATTTGTTTTAGTTGTGGAAGGTATGGGCACACGAATTCTTCTTGTCCTGAAAAGCTTAATATCGAACCCTAAGATGTTAATGTTGGAAAACCAAATTCAAATGAAACCACCAACGGAAAGCTATCATCAGCTCCGACTGCGGAGAAGGCTCGCTCAGACAATCCCCGCTATGGCCCTTGGATGGCGGTGGCCCGAAAAGGAAGGGATCAAAATGGAAAAAGGAAGGAGAAAAGTCAGGAGTATGCTCTACCTCAAAATGGTCATTCGAATAGAGGATCCATATATGGGGCTCTTTTACTGGATGATGATGGAGGGAATAATCAAACTGAGGGTGGTCAATCCTCAATTGCCATTTTGAATAACAGGATGCTATACCTACAGATCCTCATGTTTTGAATGGGAGCAAAAAGTCAAATGTAAGAAAGACTTTCTTGGGTTCTAAGCTAGCTGATTAGGGATGGCAAAAATCCCCACGGGGACGGGTACCCTCGGGGATTTTCTCTATTCAGGGAGGATATGAGGATAATTTCATATCCAATTTCTTATTCGGGGAGGGGACATGGATGAGGTGGAATCCCCATCCCCTACCCATTTCCCCATTTTAATTTTAATTTTTTAAAATTACTAGTAAATAAATTATAAAATTTAAATGATAAAATTATAACTATTGGTAAAAATAAAAAATATCAAAATATTTATATTATTAAACTTTTAGGCCTAATTAACTAATCAAAGTTCTAAATTTTTATTTAGGACATTAAAAAGACCGAGTAGTTTCTATTAGTCCAACATTTTTTTAATTTTAATATTCTTTAAATATTTTAAACTTAAATCTATTTTTTATTTATTTTTAGATGTTATAATTGCCCACAGCGAATCACAATTTGAATATCTAATCTAATATTTGCTCTTGATTTACTCCGATTTAACTATTGTGTTGTAAATGAAATAGTCCACATTTATAAAGTGCCCACGCCACCATTGAAAAAGTTAATTTTGAATCTAAATTCGATTTTATTTATAACAATTTTGTATTAGACTATTAATTTGTTCATGATAGTTTGTAAAAGAAGTTTGTATCCCTTGCATGTTGCGTTACTTACTAATTTAATGTATGTGACTTTGTAATAGATATTAATGTAAGATATATTTCAAACTTTACTTTTATTTAAATTTTTTATTTTAATATGATTAACTCAAAATTGAAAATAAAAAAATATATTAGTTATTCGGAGATCAGAAACCCTCAGGAATCCTCTGTTATTATTCGGGGAGAGGATGGAGATTTTCTTAAGTAATCCTGACGGGGACGGGAAGGGGATGGGGACATATACAAAATATCGGGGATGGTACAGGGAGATCGGTCCCCTCCCCTCCCCTCCCCATTGTCATCCCTATGATAAACAGCTCCGACGAGGCCAAATTTTTTTTTAAAAAAAAATACGTTGCCAAAAAAGCCGAAAACACAGTTACCTTAACCGAAATGACACAATCCAACCCCATTCAAAATCTTAACCTCTCACGTACCTCATAATTATGCTCCACATACCTCCCTGCTCCCAACCTTTGTTCCCACGGGCTTGGACCCAAAACAACACAGTGCAGAATCTTTCAAATCTAATGAAGTCTCTTCTATGGACCAAAATTCCTCCACTTTTGCAACTTATATGACACCGGACACAATAGATGAGAAAGCACAATGTCACACGTTCAAGAAATCACAAGCTCACCACCACATCAAACAACAAAAGGATACAAAAAATATTTACCACCTAAAGTTGTTAAGCTAAGGATACAGAGCTTAAAACACTCACCACTCGATGGAATCCACCAAAGAGATACAGAGTTTGATAATAGCTCAAAATTCATTCAATCTCCAAAATTCATCTCCCCTTTAGTTACAACGTCATAAGCTTAAATAACCTTCTTAGAACAATCCTCCAAGCATAGATTTACTATAAACTTAATAACTTTCTTGGAACAATCCTCCAAGCATAGATTTACTACGAACTTAATAACTTTCTTGGAACAATCCTCCAAGTATAGATTTACTAAAAAAAAACCTTCAAATAATTTGTCTTTAAAGACCAACATTAAAGCTAGACATTAATAAAACATTAGTATGCTTAAAACATAACAAAGAACATTAAAAAAATCCAAATCCCAAAATATTCTTCTTGACTCAAAACTGAATAGTCTGCACTTAACTGGTCATAACTTACTGTAGAAAACTGCGAACTTAGATTAGTAAAATTCATTGGAAAGCTAATAGAAATATCTTTCCAATGATGTATGCTCGAAGATTAATTCGATCTCATGCAGTATAGTTTAATTCCCAAAGATGCCCCTTCTGCACAGAAATTCTGCTCACTTGATTAATGTAAGAACTTGAGCTGCACTTGGTATAACTTGATTACCAAATATTTCAAACACTCATGTGTTAATCTCCCCTAGTTAAAAAAAATTCAACCTCGAGTTTTGATCATTTTCTTCATGATAAGGAGACAAGTCTGATATGTTGAATGTTGGCGAAACACCATAGCCATCTGGTAGCTCAATCTTATAAGCATTATCACCAATGCGTTGCAACACTTTTAATGGTCCATCAGCCCTTGGTCTAAGTTTAGCAAATTTCCCAGGTGGAAAACGATCTTTCCTAAGATGAACCTAAACCAAATCTCCTTCCTGAAACTTAGCATGTTTTCGATGCTTGTCTGCAGATTTTTTATACTTTAGCATTTTGCTTCAATATTCTTTCTCGAACCTGGTCATGCATCTTCTTGATACTTTTAAAGCGTTCTTCAGCCTCTCCACTAAATTGATGATCAATCAAAAGTGGAGCCAAATCCAAAGGATTGATTGGATTCTTGCCATAAACTACTTCAAAGGGACTTGAACCAGTAGTTTGATGTATGGAGTGATTGTAAGCAAATTCAATCTAAGGCAAAATAAGATCCCATTGACGAATGTTCTTGCCCACATAACTTCTCAAGAGATTTCCCAAGCTTCGATTCGTCACTTCAGTCTACCCGTCAGTTTGAGGATGATGAGAAGAACTGAATTTAAGAGTGGTTCCCAACTTCTTCCAAGGAGTACGCCAAAAGTGACTCAAAAACTTTTAATCCTGATAAGAGACAATGGTTTTTGGAATTCCATGTAGCTTCACAATCTCCTTGAAGTACAAATCAGCCACATGAGAGGCATCCAATGTCTTGTTACACGGAATAAAATGAGCCATTTTTGAAAATCGGTCACCCACCACCATGACAGAGTCTTTATTTCTTTGAGTTTTTGGCAACCCAATAACAAAGTCTAGACTAACATCTTCCCAGCTTTAGGGACTGGTAAAGGATTGAATAGGCCTATGTTTTGCCCATGAGCTTTGGCAATATGACAGATTTTACACCTCTGCACATGATGCACAACATCTTTATCCATCTTTGGCCAATAGAAATTACCTTGCAAGCAAGCTAACGTCTTATCCCTTCCAAAGTGACCTCCAACAGCACTGCCATGTGCCTCTATGATAATAGATTCCCGCAAAGAACACTGAGGAATACATAAACGATTCCCTTTGAAAAGAAAGCCATCATGCAATTGGTACTGATCATCCTTGTATAGCTCTTTCAAAATTTCAAAGCCTACAACCTTCGCTTGCATAGAAGAAAGCAAGGAATGTTTTCAACTTAAAGCATCAGCCACAACATTCTGAGCACCCGATTTATGCTTAATGGTAAAATTGTAAGCTTGAAGAAATTCCACCCATCTGGCATGTTTTCTACTGAGCTTCTGCTGACTATTGATAAACTTTAGTGCCTCATGATCGGAGAATAGAATAAATGGCCTTGAAAGCAAATATTGACTCCAATAGTTCAAAGCTCGACAAATAGCATACAATTCTTTGTCATAAGTTGAGTACTTTCTACGGGAGTCATTCAATTTTTCACTAAAGAAAGCGATTGGTTTCCTTTCTTGGCTGAGTACAGCACCAATTCCAGTATTAGAGGCATCACACTTAACTTCAAACACCTTGCTAAAATCTGGAAGTGAAAGAACAGGCGCTTCAGTCACCTTTCTCTTGATGATGTCAAAACTCTCTTGTGCCTTCTTAGTCCATTTGAAACCTTCTCCTTTCAAGCATTTAGTTACTGAAGCAACAATTGTACTGAACCCTCTGATAAATCGTCGATAAAAAGAAGCAAGACCATGAAAACTTCGGATATCATGTAGCGACTTAGGAATTGGCCAGCTCAAAATGGCCTCCACCTTGCTTAGATCTATTTTAATTCCATCTTTCGATACAACATAACCCAAAAAGACAAGGCTATCAGTGAAGAACCTGCACTTTTTCAAGTTGACATAAAGCTTTTGATTTCTCAAAATCTTTAAGATGCTCTAAGTGTTGTTTTTCATTTTGGTTGTACACAAGGATGTCATCAAAATACACAACAACAAATCTACCAATCAGAGGCTTAAAAATGTGATTCATCAACCGCATGAAAGTGCTTGGGGTATTAGATAGACCAAATGGCATAACCATCCATTCATAAAGTCCATCCCTCATTTTGAAGGCCGTTTTCCATTCGTCACCAGGTTTCATTCTGATTTGATGATAGCCACTTCGAAGATCGATCTTTGAAAAGATTGTAGCACCATAGAGCTGCTCTAGAAGATCGTCAAGGCGTGGAATAGGGAAACGATAATCAATCGTTATCTTATTCACTGCTCTGCTGTCAACACGCATACCCCAAGACCCATATTTCTTTGGTACCAATAAGGCAGGAACAACACAAGGACTTTTGCTATCTCTCACCAACCCTTTCCCTATAAGCTCTTCAACTTGCCTCTGTAATTCTTCGTGCTCCTTTGGATTCATTCGATAAGCCGCTTTATTTGGTAGTACAGAATCCGGAATAAGATCAATGCAATGTTGAATGTCCTCATGGGAGGAAGGCCATGTGGTAATTCGTCTGGAACAACATCTGAGAATTCTTCAAGCAAATACTTCATAATCATAGGCGACTTATTGCTATCTTCATTTTCCTCAAACACCACTAGCACGTAAACTTCACTACCCATTTCAAATTCTTTTTTACAATCTGAAACATTCAGCAAATTGTTTTCCACTCCTTTGATAGGTTTGTGACTTTTCTCTACCTTTGAAGGACCCAGAATGACCTTACTTCCATCTTTAATGAAAGTATAAGTATTCTTATAACCACCATGAACAACTCTTCTATTGTATTGCCAAGGACGACCCAAAAGCAAATGACATGCATCCATAGGGACAACATCGCACCAAAATTCATCTTTATATTTATTCCCAATAGAAAATGAAGTAAGGCAACGTTTGTTTACCTCAATCTCATTTCCCTTTTTAAGCCACGAAAGTTTATAAGGCTGAGGATGCTGCTCCGTTTTGAGCTTCAACTTCTTCACTATTTCAGTTGCTACCACATTCTTAAAACTGCCACTATCAATAATGACATTACATATCTTTCCATGGCAAGTGCATCTGGTGTGAAAGATATTCTTTCTTAGCCAATCTTCCTCATCTTCACAAACAATACTCAAACTATTTTCAATAACTAGAGAGTTTCCATTATCAGCATATGTAACTTCTCCATCTTCATCATCCTTTTCGACACTAGGATTCTCATTATCTTCCGCATCCTCGTCATCGCTTTCCTCTTCAACAAGGGCAACCACCCTACGATTAGGACACTCAGAAGCAATGTGCCCATAACTATGGCATTTAAAACATTGATGAGAACTAGCATTTGAACCACTTGCTCATTGTTTCAATCCTTCCCCAATATCAATCCTTGTGATTTTCTTTGTAGTGGAATTCGAACCAGAATTATGCTTAGAAACGGAGTCACTCCCTAGTTTGACATCACAGACTATGAACCGAATGCCCCCACTACGAGCATCTTTTTGTTGCTTTTCCACCTTGAGAGCAAGTCTGCATACATCACTATAAGTCCAATATGGTTGGAGCTAGACCACATTACCAATCTCAGGATTCAAACCACCCAGATAGCGTGCAATCGTATGCTCTTCCGCCTCTACCAAATCACACTTCATCGTTAGGTTGTCGAACTCCACTGTATAGTCTTCCACTGACAATTCCTTTTGCCTGAAGTTGTGGAACTTAAGGTAGATATCTTGCCTGTAGTTATCGAGCAAAAACTTTCTCTTAAGCTCTTTTTTCATTTTCTCCCAAGTAACAATTTTCCTCCGTCCCTCTTGTCCCCTTTGCCTCTTAAGATTTTCCCATAATAAAGAAGCATACTTTTTAAGTTTAATGGCAATGAGTTTCACTTTGCGATCTTCAGGCACATCTTTGTATTCAAAAATACGTTCAACAGTATTAAGCCAATCAACAAATTCTTCTGGTTGCATTCTTCTGGTTGCATTCTTCCTTCAAATTCAGGAATTTCGACCTTAAAGTCGAAAGGCTGATAAGAATCACGACGCATATGAATTCGAGAAAGAGAAGAAAATTCACTATTGGAGCTTTGTTCCTGATGGAAGGGATTATAATCTACCCCGTCATTGATTGAGCCTTCTTCTTCCGAAATACCATTAGGAGCAGCTTCTCGAGTTATTTCAAGGTGTTGTAATCGTTGCTGAAGTTGTTCTACTTGCCTTTTAAGATCATCCATTTCTATATCACCCAAGTCCCTCTCACGAACAGGAGGCTCTGCAACTCTTGTATTACGCCGACGTCGTTGAGCCATAAATTTTCAGAACCCCATGCTCTGATACCAATTTGACACTGGACACAATAGATGAGAAAGCACAACATCACACACTAAAGAAATCACAAGCTCATCACCACAGCAAACAACAAAAGGATACATAAAATATTCACCACCTAAAGTTGTTAAGCTAAGGATACAGAGCTTAAAACACTCACCACTCGATGGAATCCACCAAAGAGATACAGAGTTTGATAATAGCTCAAAATTCATTCAATCTCCAAAATTCATCTCTCCTTTGGTTACAACGTCATAAGCTTAAATAATCTTCTTGGAACAATCCTCCAAGCATAGATTTACTATAAACTTAATAACTTTCTTGGAACAATCCTCCAAGCATAGATTTACTAAAAAAAACCCTTCAAATAATTTGTCTTTAAAGACCAACATTAAAGCTAGACATTAATAAAAAATTGGTATGCTTAAAACATAACAAAGAACATTAAAAAAATCCAAGTCCCGAAATATTCTTCTTGACTCAAAACTGAATAGTCTGCACTTAACTGGTTATAACTTATTGTAGAAAACTTTGAATTTAGATTAGTAAAATTCATTGGAAAGCTAACAGAAATATATTTCCAATGATGTATGGCTCGAAGATTAATTTGATGTCATGCAGTACATTTTAATTCCCAAAGATGCCCCTTCTGCACAAAAATTCTGCTCACTTGATTAATGTAAGAACTTGAGCTGCACTTGGTATAACTTGATTACCAAATATTTCAAACACTCCTGTGTTATTATATACAAGAGATTGAGTTACCAAAACAACAAGGCCAACCACATGCTCCTATAGGAAAGCCGCTTGATTCTGGAAGGTTAGCATTGAATGAGGACATGGAAAAGGATATAGATGACAGTGATTACTTGGGCAATAGTGAGGCAGAGGGCTTGGGAACTTCTGAAGATGAAAATTCTCTAGATAATGAGCATGACATCAGGGGTGGCTCAGTTGATTTGGGGGCCTTAGGCGAATTGTTTTAATTAGACATTTTAAAAAATTTGAGGTTAAATATATGTATTAGTTATACTAAAAAGTTATTTATTTAAAACCAATTTTTTTTTAACTTTCTTAGATGCAAAATTATTGATCAAATTTCTATATTCTAATTTCGCTAATATATTTTTCTCAATATAGCTAAATCATTTAGCTTTTCTTTTGACTTAGTTGATCTTAAATAAGTTTTATCAATTTTAATTTGAAACATTTCATCAATTACTAATTCTTCAATCTAATTCACATCCTTTTTACTACTTTTGACAAACTTATCAAGAGCTCCTTTTTTAGATTGAACTAACTTTTTATTCTTCCCTTTTTTTTCCCAAGTTTTTTGTATCTTGATGCACATTTTCTATTAGACATTTTTTCTTTTTTAGTGAAGGAAGAGTAAACAAGCAAACAATTATGCTAGATAATTAAAAGAAAACAACTATAATATTTAAAAAAGAAACAACAACAATTGAATAACACAACTAATTAAGAAGAGAATAGGAAGAAAAAACATAGATATTTGAATTTTAACTTTGATGGATTGAAATTTTAAACAACAATGATTAATGGAAATAGTTGATTTTTTTTCTTAAGCAAAAATTAAAGAAAGCTTTTTTTCCTTAAAGTATTGAATGTGTCGTGCCTTTTTCTTTTAATTGATAAAAATAATAATGGATAGCAAGTTAACAATGTGTGACTTTTATAGAGTTTTAAATGAAATAACATTAAATAGAGATTTCGTAGGAATTTGATAATTTATTTTAATAAAGATTATTATAGAATAATAATAATAATAAATATAAATGAATAATTTAATAGCTATAATGTTGGAGAAAATTTTGGGGCCTTCGTATACAGTAGAACTCTAGGCAACTGCCTTGCCTAGAGGAAGAGCCGCCCCTGCATGACATTGAAGCGGAACTGGAGGGGTTAGGCTCGATGCCATGAAGTGTTTGTTTTTTGCTATATCGGAACTTATTTCTCTTTTGTTCCCGTTTTGTTACTATGTCTTTCTCTATTATGTTTTGGAATGTTCAAGGAGCGGCTTCTAAGTACTTCCATCAAGCTTTTAGAACTTTAATCCGGTTTTTTAACCCTGCAATGGTTGTTTTGTTGGAGCCCGGTATTAGTGGCAGTAAGGCTGATGCTTTCATTAAATTTTGTGGGTTTGAACGTTCCCAAAAGGTGGAAGCAGAGGGTTTTGCTGGTGGGATTTGGTTACTTTGGAATAGCCTAAATGATGTGCATATAGTATGGAATCACAAACAATACATCCACTTTCAAGTTTCTGAAAACAACTCTTTCATTTCTTGGATCACTGCTGTTTATGAAGCCCAATTCCTACAGTCCGAAAACAACTCTGGAGCCATTTGGAGGAAATTGCAAACAGGACTCAGGGGCCATGGCAGGTGGGGGGTGACTTTAACACAATTCTCTACGCCTCTGAGAAGAAAGGTGGTGTCAGCAGAAGCAATGGTGTTTTTTCCCTTTTCAAAAATTGGTTTCATTCTAACAAGATCTACGAACTTGATTTCAAAGGCCGCCGTTTTACCTGGTCGCATGGAAACCTATATAAAAGGTTGGATCGGGCTGTGTGTAATGGTGAATGGGTGACTAGGTATGCTGGGAATGCGGTGTTACATTTGCCGAAAATAGCTTCTGATTACCGACCGGTACTTGTTAGATTTAGTGAACCTGAAGCTAGTTCCAAAGCTAACAAACCTTTCCGTTTCTTGATTCTTATCAGCTTGGTTAACAAATGAGAAGTTTGGGGATTTTGTGGCTTCGCATTGGAGCTCTAATAATGCTTATGTGGATATGGTTTGGGATTTTAAGTCCAAAATTTTGCAATGGAATAAGGTAACCTTTGGAAATATTTTTCAGAGGAAAATGAGACTTTTGGCCCGACTTGGAGGAATTCAGCAGGCCCTTGAAGTCAAACCTACCAGAAGTCTTGGTCTGTTAGAAAAGAAGTTGAAGAAGGAGCTGGAAGAGGTACTTACTCCGGAGGAATTGTTTTGGCACCAAAAATCTTGAAAGGATTGGATTTTGCGTGGGGACAGGAATACAAATTTTCTTCATCAAAAAACCCTGTCGAGGAGACGAAGAAACCGTATTACAACTATCATGGATGACTCGGGTTCTTGGCTTTATAATACCGAGGCTATTAAGCAGCATGCTATTTGTTTCATTTCTTCCCTCTACACTAACAATGATTCTTGTTTTAGGTCTTATCCTCACAGAGGCTTTTTTCCGAATATTGAGGCATCGACAAGGCAAAGTCGTATGTTACTGGTTGAGGATGATGAAATAAGGCAGAGCATCTTTATTATGAAGCCTCTCAAAGCTCTGGGTGTTGATGGATATCCAGCTATTTTTATCAGAGCCAATGGCATTTGGTTGGTGAATCTATTTGCAGGTGTGTCAAAGAAGTTTTCAGTAGTGGTCGAGTTCCAAATGATATTAACCGTATGTTGCTAGTTCTTATTCTGAAAGTTGATAACCCCACTAATTTGGAGCTTTATCGACCCATCAGTCTCTATACAGTCCCCCATAAAATTATCACCAAGTTGATTGCTAATAGGTTAAATGCTATTCTTCGTGATCTCATCGGCCCGCAGCAAACAAGTTTTGTCCCCGGAAGACACATTATTGAAAACATTGTGGTGGCTCAAGAGGTTATTCATACAATGAGGAGAAAGGTTGGAAGTGTGGGGCAAATGGCTATTAAAGTTGACCTGGAAAAGGCTTATGATCGGCTGAACTGGATTATAATGGAGTGCATTACTACTGCTAAAATGAATGTTCTCTGGAATGGTGAATTGACGGAGGAGTTTAGACCCTCGAGGGGGATTCGACAGAGTGATCCTATTTCTCCTTACATATTCGTGCTTTGTATTGAACGCCTCAGTCATGGTATTTACAATGCTGTTAATGCTGGGGAGTGGAAACCGATCCGTTTATCACGTAAGGGAATCCTTCCAACCCATCTATTTTTTGCAGATGACTTGCTTCTATTTGCTGAAGCTTCCTCTGATCAAGCTAAAGTTATTAACGCGGTGATGAGTTTTGTCGAAGCTCTGGGGAAAAGATGAATAGAATAAAAACCAATATTTTTTTCTCGTCTAATGTCCCGGCGAATGTGGCTAGGAGTATTGGGAAAACTTTTGGTTTTACTATCACTAATAATCTTGGTCGATATCTTGGTATGCCCTTGCTTCATTCACGGGTGACCACGACTACTTACCAAGAAATTGTAGATAAGGTGGAGAAAAGGATGTCAACTTGGAATACATCTCACCTCTCTCTAGCAGGCCGTATAACTCTTGCACAATCTATCCTCCAAGCAATTCCCATTTATGCCATGCAGACGACATGCCTTCCATCTAGAGTTAAGAACAAGGTTGATCAAGCGTGTCGACAGTTTATATGGAACGGTACTACAACTGGGCGAAAGCTTAGCCATGTTGGATGGAACACAATTTGTAAGCAAAAAGTTAGCGGGGCTTGGGCTTCAAAACTCTTGAAATTATGAATCAAGCTTTGCTTATGAAGATTTACTGGGGCCTTATTTCTTCGACTGAGAGCCTTTGGATTAAAGTTTGGCATTCAAAATATGGAATTAGCAACTTGAAGTTACAGGCTGATTTGCCAAACACAAATTGCTCTTCTCTTTGGCGTTCCGTTGGCAAACTCTTGAACAAAACTATTATGGGTGCTGGCTGGTCTATCGATAATGGTGAAAAGGCAAGGTTTTGGTGGGATTGTTGGCCCACAAAAACTCGTCCTCTTATTGATTATGCTATTGCGGTATTGCCCCAGTTCATGAAGACATGCTGCATGGTAAGGTTGCTGACTTTGTGCATATGAATAGCCAATGGAAACGGGAGACGATCAGTTCTCTATTGCTGAATCATATTCTTCTTAAAATTGCTTCCATTCAACAGCCAAGACCTGAGAGAGGATAGGATCAGATCTTTTGGTCGGTTTCCAATACGAGTAACTTCACTGTTCGATCTGCTTATCACTATCTTGCGGGATCTAGGAATGAGAATAAGGATTTGAGCTGGCTTCTTGCTTGGGCGATGGAAGGGGCCACAAGCTATTCGTGTCATTTGGACTGTGCTGCATGATAGACTCAAGACAAAATGCGAGCTTATGAGAAGGCACCTTGTTTCTGTCAAAAGGAGGTGGCCATCTAGATGGTCTACCCATCTAGATGGTCAGCAATCAAATTGTCAAAGAGAAAGAAGAAAAAAGAAAAAAAAATGGGCTGGCCAAAATGCTTGAATAGAAAAATGGAAAAGAAGCAAGTTGAAGAAGAAAATGAGGAACACGGCTTTGAAAAGGGGGAACGCGGTTTTGATTTTCTTGGCCACCATTTTGCTATAAATAGAAGTGTTTCCCACCCTCATTTAATCATCCCATCTTCAAGCAATTCCATCGAGAGAAAGCAAGCGAGAGAGAGTTTGTGAGCTTAAATTTATAAGCTCTTATTCTAGTGATTTAGAGAGTTTGGTTGTATTGGGGTTTTGGGAAGTGAGCTAAAATACTACAATACTTGTAACTCCTTTTCACTAGTAAAATATTTCATTCTGTCTTCGCCCATGGACGTAGGCTAAAAGCCGAACCACGTAATTTCTGGTGTCCTCTATTTTTGTGCTTGTTCTTTATTTTCTTACAATTTTACTTTAGCTGCGTGTCTGCTTTCATCACCAATTTCCTAACAGTTTCTAATGGTTATTGTGATCGATGTGGATTGGATTTGGAGAGCACTCTACATGTGCTTAGAGACTGCCCCATGGCAAAACGAGTTTGGAATCATTTCGTTCCAAGGAGCCTCCAAGCGGATTTTTATTCCAAGCCTCTGAAGAAGTGGATAATTTATAATGTTCAGAGTAAGGAGCAATACAGATGGAATTTAGATTGGAATTGTATTTTTGAGTTCACCATTTGGAGGTTGTGGTATTGGAGAAATAAATTTCGGTTTGATCATGTTTATGTTGATAATAAGTTTGTGACTCAGGACATAATGACGTGGGTTGAGGAAAATCAACGTGCTAATGATTCTTTGCTACGTACGGCAGCCAAAAAGAAAGAAGTATGGATTCACTGGTCGCCTCCTATATGGCCTTGGTGTAAACTCAATTCGGATGGTTCGAGCAAAAGGTTTGGCCCTTCAAGTGCTGGAGGTATCATTCGGGATTATAACGGCAAGTGGATTCAGGGATTTGGCCTAAATATTGGTTGTTGTTCGATTACGAATCTTGAACTTTGGGGTCTTTATCAAGGCTTGCTGATTGCTTGGGAGATTGGAATTCGATGGATATTTGTAGAAGTGGATAGTTTATGTGTAACTCAATTCGTTGCTAGCTCTTCTAGTCCCGTCAATGACCGTTCTCAGCTTGTCCTACCTATTCAGGGCCTCTTAAAACGAGAGTGGCATGTGGAAATTAAGCATATTTATCGTTCGACGAATTTTGCTGTTGATACTCTTGCTGATTATGCACACTCTCTATCTTTGGGTCTCCATATTTTCGGTTCACCTCCGGCTTCCATTGTTGTGCGCGGAATGCGGAATCAAGCGCACTAAATAATCACAGAAAAATAAAGGACACAAAATTTACGTGGTTCGGCGGTATGCCTACGTCCACGGGAGCAAGAGAAAAATAATTGTATTATTAACAATTATTTTAGTACAAATTTGAGTAAAGAAATCTCACTTTCCCCAGTACCCAAATACACCCAGTACTCACACACACACTCTCCAATTGCTCACTCTCAAAAGCTTAGAAACTTATAAGCTTCACAAACTTGAGATGATTTCAAATGAATGAAATCCTTAGCTATTTATAGGAGAAGTGAATTACTATGCTAAGAATAAAATAATTAAAAATATAATTTTTAATTATTATTATTTTTCAAAGCCATCACCTATTCTCCATTTTCGGCTCACCAAATCGTTTTCACCTTCAAAATTGGCCGGTGCCAACTTTGGCCAAATTGCAACACGTTTTGCTTGCATGCTGGCTTTGACTTTTCAACAATTCTCCACATCGGCGAAAATTTTAGCCAAATCTGAGCCGACTACCAATAGACCAAAATACTTAATCCCCAAATGATCCTCGCAAGGATCCAAGGCGGCTGCATCGTTGTGACTGCCTACGTACCCAAAATTTGGGATCAAGCCAACCGTAGTTCATAATTCCCGAAGGACATATCTTAACACAAACGAAGGATTTGAACTAGTTTCAAGCAATGTTGAAACTTAACTCCAGAAACTATCTTCGTCAACATATCTGATGGATTATCTTTGGTATCGATCTTTCTCAACAACACAACACCGCTCTCGATAATCTCCATCACATAATGATATTTCACATCTATGTGCTTCGTCCGAGCGTGATATGTTTGATTCTTCGCAAGGAATATTGCACTTTGGTTATCACAAAAGACCGCAATGTTCTCCTGGATTACTCCCAAGTCACCTAACAAGACTTTCAACCAGATAGCTTCCTTTACAGCTTTAGTTGCTGCCATATACTCTGCTTCCGTAGTGGACAGAGCAATTGTCGATTGTAGAATCGACCTCCAGCTAACCGGACCTCCACCCAATGTGAATATGTAGCCCGTTGTTGATCTTCGCTTGTCAAGGTCTCCAGCGAAATCAGAATCACAATACCCAACACATTGTTGACCACAATTCTTCTTGAATAATAATCCAACATCAACTGTCCCATACAAATATCGGAGAATCCACTTTACCGCAAGCCATTGAGTTTTACCCGGATTGTGCATGTATCTACTAACCATGCTCACTGCTTGAGATATATCGGGTCTTGTGCATACCATAGCATACATAAGACTACCCACAGCACTAGCATATGGAACACGAACCATGTAATCGTGCTCCTCTTGAGATTTAGGACATGAAGAAGAGCTTAATTTGAAATGAGGAGCTAGAGGTGTACATACCGGTTTAGTTTTGTCATCCATACCGAATCTTTCTAGCACTTTCTTCAAATAAGACTTTTGAGTCAACCATACGCTCCCATTCTTCTTGTCTCTACGAATCTCCATCCCAAGTATTCTCTGTGCATCACCCAAGTCTTTCATCTCGAACTCAGAAGCCAGCTGCTTCTTTAATCTTTCGATCTCATCTCTATTCTTTGAAGCTATAAGCATATCATCGACATAGAGTAACAATTAGATGAAAGCTCCATCTGGTAGTTTTCTAAAGTAAACACAATGATCGTGTTCACTTCTAGTGAATTTCTGCCCTTGTATAAATTGATCAAATCTTTTGTACCACTGCCTTGGCGACTGCTTCAGTCCGTACAAAGATTTAATCAACCTACACACATGATTCTCCTTTCCAGCAACTCTGAAACTACAAGGCTGAATCATATAGATTTCCTCCTCCAAATCTCCATGTAAGAACGTCGTCTTAACATCCAATTGAACCAACTCTAACTCATATTCTGTAACTAAGGCAAGTAGGATACGAATGGAAGTATGTTTTACAACTGGAGAGAAAACTTCATTATAGTCAATACCTTCCTTTTGAGCAAAACCTTTTGCCACGAGCCTTGCCTTGTATCGAGTAGTTGTTTGATTTGGAGATCCTTGCTTTTTGGTGTAGACCCATTTATTGTCAATAGCCCTTTTTCCCTTTGGTAACTTTACAAGTTCCTAAGTCTGGTTTTGATGGAGAGACTTCATTTCTTCCTCCATAGCTAACTTCCACTGATTACTTTTACTGCTGCGTAATGCTTCACTGAAAGTGTTGGGGATGTCATCATCAATACTGGAAGTGCATAAGCTACCACCATATCTTTAGTAAGCCATCCGGGTTTCTTTATTTCTCTTCTTGGCCTCCATGTTGCTATAGAATCATCATTATCAACATCATCGATTGTTTCTTCATTTTGTGGGACATCAGAAGAAACAATCTCTTCTTCAACTCTAGGTGTCACCTCCATAGTTGAACCCTTCTTCGATGTAGAACTAACTGGTACATATGGAGTTGCATCAAACTCCACCCGCTGCAATGCCTCTGTGGTCTTGTTCTCCACCTGTTGAGAACTTGAAGTTTTCATCATTGAAGCTTCATCAAATGTGACATCTCTACTACACACAAACTTTTTATCTTCGAGATCCCAAAGCTTAAAGCCCTTTACTCTACCTTTGAATCCCACAAAGATAGCCTTTCTAGCACGAGGATCCAGTTTACCATCTTTGACATGATAATAAGCTGGACTCCCGAATACACGAAGGGAATCATAGTCTTGTGCATGCTTTCCAGACCACATTTCCATAGGAGTTTTACCTTCAATTGCAGCAGAAGGCAACCGGTTTACCAAGTGACTTGCGTAGCTCACAGATTCAACCCAAAATTTTTTATCTAAACCAGCATTAGATAACATACACCGTACCTTCTCCAGTAAAGTACGATTCATACGCTCAGCCACACCGTTCTGTTGCGGAGTATGTCTCACCGTGAAATGTCTTTTAATACCCTCGTTCTGGCATACTTGCAAGAATGGATCAGAAGTATATTCACCCCCATTATCAGATCGTAATACTTTGATCTTTCTGCCAGTTTGAGTCTCCACCAATTTCTTCCATTTCACAAAAATCTCTAGAACCTCATCCTTTGCTCGCATGGTGTACACCCACACACGTCTAAAGAAATCATCAACAAATGTAACAAAATAATGGCTTCCACCAATTGATGCAGTCTTGGTTAGTCCCTATACATCATTATGAACATATTCAAGGATCTCACGAGTATCGTGATTAGCTGTACCAAACTTGACCCTTGTTTTCTTGCCTACTACACAATGCCCACAGAAATTTAATTTACAGGTTTTGGTACCTTTTAAGAGTCCATGCCTCATCAGAGTTTGCAAAGACTTCTCTCTAGCATGTCCCAGTCGTACATGCCATAACTTGGTGGTGTCTCTGTGCGCCTCAACAACATTTGCTTCATCAGTTGTACCTCCCTTCAAATAGTTCAAATTGTGACGCCGAACCCCTTGCAGAATCACCATAGCCCAATGTGTAAATTTCATTATACCATCTTCAATGGTAACCTTGTAGCCTTTAGCTTCCAAAGCACCCACAAAAATTAGATTTTTCTTTAAAGTTGGAACAAATCTAACCTCTTTGAGTTCTCTGACCATTCCATCAAACATTCTGAGCCGAATTGTTCCTATCCCCATTGTGCGACAAGGTTGATCATTCCCCATCATAACTGCACCGGATTCTAGATTACGAAAATCTGTAAACCATTCCTTAATAGGACACAAATGATAGGTTGCTCCACTATCAAGTATCCACTCGCTCGAACTAGCCATGTATGCTGCAGGAGTAATACTTAATGAATAATCAGAGTCTTCATTTTTCTGTGCCATGTTTGCTGCTGCTGGTTTCTTCCCTTCTCTCTTTTGAGCCTTTGGACAATCTTTCCTCCAATGGCCCTTTTCATGACAAAAGGCACACTCATCTTGAGCTATTTTTCTGCTTCTCGATTTGGATCGAAAATTCTTTCCACCATGCTTCTTTTGTTTCTCCATCGCCCAATCTCTACTCACCAAAGCTTCAGACGATGCTCGTTCAGAATTTTTATCATTATTCCGAATCTCCAAACTTGTCAATGATGTGCAAACATCTTTGAAGACGATCACACTCTTCCCATATATCAAAGTAGTCACAAAATGGCTATATTCCTCTGGTAGTGAGTGTAACAGAATCATAGCCTTGACTTCATCTTTAATATCTTCACCAAGATTTTTCAAGTCAGCAAGTAACTTTTCAAATCTTGAAACATGATCGTGCATTGACACCCCATGCTTCATTCGAAAACCATATACTTGGCTCATTGCATGAAGGCGATTTTCAGGACTTTTCACCAGGTACTTCTCCTCCAATGTACGCCATAAAATCACTGCACAATCCTCATCTTTCACCAAGTATTTCACCTCCTTGGTCAAATAAGATCTGATCTGACCACAAGCTTTCTCGTTCATACGATCCCAAATTTCTTCATCATACAAGTGTCTTTTATTTTTTAGAACAACATCGAGATCGATTTGAATAAGGGCATCCATAACTTCGCGCCTCCACATGCCGAAGTTGATTTTCCCATCAAACTTTTCAACATCGATCTTCTGGCCTCCTATAACAGGTGCTGAATAGCGATTTGACAAATCTCGCCTCCCACCTGAAGTATCTCCAGAAATAGTCTCGGTAGATCTCTCCCCAATTCTGGAAGTTTCACCTTCTACCATTTTCACAACGAACTATTTCCACTTGAAAAACAGTCTCTATGATGTTAATTTCGCGTGAATAAATGCACCAGGAAAGTTCCCAGGAAACTGGACGGGAACTCGGTCCCAATTAAAAACCAGAATCCTTAGACTCTTATCGCCTTATTGACAGAACTTTCCTAGACATGCAAAAATACACACTACTTACAATAGACTGTCTCCCAAGTACAAATGGTCGTCTTCACTGTATACATGAACAGTACCGTATGTGAACAGTACCGTATACATGAATAGTACCGTATCCCCCAAGTACGAACCGTCGGCTCTGATACCACTTGTTGTGCGCGGAATGCGGAATCAAGCGCACTAAATAATCACAGAAAAATAAAGGACACAAAATTTACGTGGTTCGGCGGTATGCCTACGTCCACGGGAGCAAGAGAAAAATAATTGTATTACTAACAATTATTTTAGTACAAATTTGAGTAAAGAAATCTCACTTTCCCCAGTACCCAAATACACCCAGTACTCACACACACACTCTCCAATTGCTCACTCTCAAAAGCTTAGAAACTTATAAGCTTCACAAACTTGGGATGATTTCAAATGAATGAAATCCTTAACTATTTATAGGAGAAGTGAATTACTATGCTAAGAATAAAATAATTAAAAATATAATTTTTAATTATTATTATTTTTCAAAACCATCACCTATTCTCCATTTTCGGCTCACCAAATCGTTTTCACCTTCAAAATTGGCCGGTGCCAACTTTGGCCAAATTGCAACACGTTTTGCTTGCATGCTGGCTTTGACTTTTCAACATCCATTCATCACATTATTCCCCATGATATATATGGAGTTGCCTACCCCCGATTTGTCGTATCTTAACTCCCTTTGAGGAGTCCCTATGTATCAAAAAAAAAAATCAACACATTAGGCTTTAGTTATCATCGTAGCTTGAAAATAATTGCAATAGAATCAAACAAATGAAACTATAATCACACAAATAAAATGAGTGACAATTCTGACCAAGATTTTTGGGCAAATTAGCAACAAAAAAGAAAAAAAAAGTTGTCTCTCATGAGTATTGAGGGTGATTGAATCATTTTTTCCAATTTAGAAATTAATTAAAAAGGTTAAAAAGTAGTACATTTTTCACTTATAACCTCTTTTACGAGTATATATATAATTATTCTCAAGTGCAGATACTCTTTTTTTTTTTTATGTGGACATGCTATTAAGTTATGTGGTTTAATAGACTTATTTTTTTAATGAACTACAAAACCGTTATGTTTAATAGTATTAAAAACTAATTTTTTTAAACCATACGGCTTAAAAATGTGTCCTCAAGAACATGTAATGCTTATAAAACTAATCTAATGTCTTGTATTTTGTGGTATCTTGCATAGTGAAATTTATTTATGTGACAAAGCCTTTCGCTTTGAATTAAATATATAAGGTTGAGACAACATTCATTCATTAGTTAAATTTTGTGTATCAGTTAGGCTTGAGTTTCTGTTAAGTCTCATAGCAAAACCTATTCAATTGATAAAGTCTATAGCTTATTTTGACTATGATGACAGCAATGCAGGAAGAAATTGAAGCTCTACACAAGAATAAGACATGGGAACTTGTACCACTACCACGTGGAAGAAAAGCCATTGGAAACAAATGGGTCTACAAGATCAAACGTGATGGCAATGACCAAGTGGAGCGGTATCGTGCGAGACTGGTGGTGAAAGGATATGCTCAGAAAGAAGGTATTGACTTCAACGAGATATTTTCTCCGGTAGTTCGACTCACAACAGTCAGAATAGTCTTGGCAATGTGTGCTACATTTGACCTACATCTAGAGCAGTTAGATGTGAAAACTGCATTTCTTCATGGAGAACTTGAAGAAGAAATATATATGCTCCAACCAGAAGGTTTTGCAGAAACAGGAAAGGAGAACTTGGTTTGCAGGTTGAACAAATCTCTATACGGTCTCAAACAGGCGCCGAGGTGTTGGTATAAGAGATTTGATTCCTTCATTATGAGCCTTGGATACAACAGACTTAGTTCAGACCATTGTGCATATTACAAGAGGTTTGAAAATAATGATTTCATTATTTTATTGTTGTATGTGGATGACATGTTGGTAGCAGGCCCCAACAAAGATCGAATCCAAGAATTGAAGGCACAGTTGGCTAGGGAGTTTGAAATGAAGGACTTGGGACCAGCAAACAAGATTCTAGGGATGCAAATTCACCGAGACAGAAATAACAGGAAGATTTGGCTTTCGCAGAACAATTACTTGAAGAAAATCTTGCGACGCTTCAACATGCAAGATTGTAAGTCAATTTCTACCCCACTTCCTGTTAATTTCAAATTATCCTCAAGTATGTGTCCTAGCAATGAAGCGGAGAGGAAGAAGATGTCTCGAGTACCGTATGCATCAGCAGTGGGAAGTTTGATGTTCGCTATGATATGTACAAGACCGGACATTGCACAAGCAGTGGGAGCAGTCAGTCGATACATGGCGAATCCTGGTGGAGAGCATTGGATAGTTGTGAAGAGGATTTTGAGATACATCAGAGGAACCTCAGATGTTGCATTATGTTATGGAGGATCAGAGTTTACTGTCAGGGGTTATGTGGATTCAGATTTTGCAGGAGACCTTGATAAAAGGAAATCCACTACTGGTTATGTGTTTACACTTGTAGGAGTAGCTGTAAGCTGGGTTTCGAAACTGCAGACCGTTGTAGCTTTATCTACAACAGAAGCAGAATACATGGCAGCTACACAAGCTTGCAAGGAAGCTATTTGGATACAAAGGTTATTGGAGGAGCTCGGGCACAAACAAGAGAAAATTTCTGTGTTTTGTGACAGTCAGAGTGCTTTGCATATTGCAAGGAATCCAGCCTTTCATTCCAGGACAAAGCACATAGGAGTTCAGTATCACTTCGTTCGAGAAGTAGTGGAAGATGGAAGTGTGGATTTACAGAAAATCCATACGAAGGAAAACCTAGCAGATGTTTTGACCAAGCCGGTAAATACTGACAAGTTTATCTGGAGTAGATCCTCTTGTGGCCTAGCAGCAACGTAGGCAACATGATTATGGCGAAGCAGAAAGGATGGTGTGGAGGTTGATTGATTCTCAATCTAATCTCCAAGTGGGAGAAATGTGAAAGTCGTGTGCTTCTAGATGCACACGGCTTTGACATTTTCTAGAAGCACACGATTTTCACATTTTCAGTTTTCAAAGAAGAATTCAAAACAAAGAAGAAAGTTTGCAAGTTGGCAGCAACAAGTTTACAGCAAGAAGGCCAAAACTTTGGCTATATAAAAAGAGTCTCCCTAGTTCATTTCTCATTCCATTGAGAGGAATCCAATTCCATTCTTGAGAGAATTTGGAGTTGAGAGAGAGTTTTGAGAGCTTGAGTTTATAAGCTCTTGTTATTAGTGTTTTGAGAGTTTGGGTGTATTGGGGTTTTGGAAAGTGAGCTAAAATACCACAATACTTGTAACTCCTTTTCACTAGTAAAATATTTCCTTCTGTCTTCGCCCGTGGACGTAGGCTAAAAGCCGAACCACGTAATTTTTGGTATCCTCTTTTACACTTGTTCTTTATTTTATTACAATTTTACTTTAGCTGCGTGTCTACTTTCACCACCAATTTCCTAACATTATGTTACTGGTCGAGGATGATGAAATAAGGCAGAGCATCTTTAGTATGAAGCCTCTCAAAGCTCTGGGTGTTGATGGATATCCGGCTATTTTTTATCAGAGCCAATGGCATTTGGTTGGTGAATCTATTTGCAGGTTGGTCAAAGAAGTTTTCAGTAGTGGTCGAGTTCCAAATGATATTAACCTTATGTTGCTATTTCAAAGTTGATAACCCCACGAATGGGAGATTGTCATTTTACCCCCTACAGAAATTGACATATAGCATTTACCCCCCTCTGTTTTTATAATGGCTAAAAACCCCCATGACAGCATAAGTTTACAATATTACCCTTATTTTTAACTACTCTTTTATTTATATTTATTATAAATTAAATAAATTACATGACTAGAAACTAAATAAAAAAATAAGTATTAAAAAAAAGAAATATATGTTTTGATATGAGAAAAAAATTAATAATAAATTTTTTTCTTGTAATTATTTATTTTGTGAACATTTTCTTATAATAAACATTTTGTAATATTTTAGAATTCAATGTAAAAAATAGACAAAATATTTTATTATTTATCTTATAATAAATTTTTATTTGTCATTCAAGTTTTCTTATAATAATTTTTTATTATTTTATAATAATTTTCTTATATATTTATTATAAGAAAATTTCATAAATTAAATAAGTACAAGAAAAAAATTTTATTATTAATTTTTTTCTCATATCAAAACATATATTTCTTGTTTTTAATACTTATTTTTTTATTTAGTTTCTAGTCATGTAATTTATTTAATTTATAATAAATATAAATAAAAGAGTAGTTAAAAATAAGGGTAATGTTGTAAACTTATGCTGTCAGGGGGGTTTTTGGCCATTATGAAAACAGCAAGGGGGTAAATGGTATATGTTAATTTTTGTAGGGGGGAAAATGGCAATCTCTCCCCCACGAATTTGAAGCTTTATCGACTCATCAATCTCTATACAGTCCCCCGTAAAAGGGTGATTGCCACTTTCCCCCCTACAGTAACTAATATATACCATTTACTTCATTATTATTTTTATAATAGCCAAAAGCCCCCCTGACAGCATAAATTTACAATATTACCCTTATTTTCAACTATTTTTTTATTTACATTTATTATAAATTAAATAAATTACATGAATAGAAACTAAATAAAAAAGTTAAGTATTAAAAATATATGTTTCGATGTGAGTAAAAAAAATTAATAACAGTTTTTTTGTAATTATTTATTTTGTGAATATTTTCCTATAATAAATATTTTGTAATATTTTAAAATTAAATGTAAAAATATAGACAAAATATTTTATTATTTATCTTATAATAAATTTTTATTTGTCATTCAATTTTTCTTATAATAATTTTTTATCATTTTATAATAATTTTCTTATAAGAAAATTTTCACAAAATAAATAAGTACAAGAAAAAAATTTTATTATTAATTTTTTTACTCATATAAAAATATATTTTCTTATTTTTAATGGATAATTTTTTATTTAGTTTCTATTCACGAGATTTATTTAATTTATAATAAATATAAATAAAAGATTAGTTGAAAATAAGGGTAATATTGTAAATTTATGCTATTAGGGAAGTTTTTGGCTATTATAAAAACAGTAAACAGGAAAATAGTATATGTTAATTACTGTGAGGGGAAAGTGGCAATCTGCCCCCATAAAATTATGACCAAGTGGATTGCTAATAGGTTAAAGGCTATTCTTTGCGATCTCATTGGCCCGCAGCAAACAAGTTTTGTCCCGGGAAGACACATTATTGAAAACATTGTGGTGGCTGAAGAGGTTATTCATACAATGAGGAGAAAGGTTGGAAGTGTGGGGCAAATGGCTATTAAAGTTGACCTGGAAAAGGCTTATGATCGGCTGAACTGGAGTTTTATATTTGAAACTTTAATTGAGGCCGGAATACCAATGAATCTGACCTGGATTATAATGGAGTGCATTACTACTGCTAAAATGAATGTTCTCTGGAATGGTGAATTGACGGAGGAGTTTAGACCCTCGAGGGGGATTCGACAGAGTGATCCTATTCTCCTTACATATTCGTGCTTTGTATTGAACGCCTCAGTCATGGTATTTACAATGCTGTTAATGCTGGGGGGTGGAAACCGATCCGTTTATCACGTAAGAGAATCCTTCTAACCCATCTATTTTTTGCAGATGACTTGCTTCTATTTGCTGAAGCCTCCTCTGATCAAGCTAAAGTTATTAACGCGGTCTTAGATGAGTTTTGTCGAAGCTTTGGGAAAAAGATGAATAGAATAAAAACCAATATTTTTTTCTCGTCTAATGTCCCGGCGAACGTGGCTAGGAGTATTGGGAAAATTTTTGGTTTTACTATCACTAATAATCTTGGTCGATATCTTGGTATGCCCTTGCTTCATTCACGGGTGACCACGACTACTTACCAAGAAATTGTAGATAAGGTGGAGAAAAGGATGTCAACTTGGAATACATCTCACCTCTCTCTAGCTGGCCGTATAACTCTTGCACAATCTATCCTCCAAGCAATTCCCATTTATGCCATGCAGACGACATTCTTCCATCTAGAGTTAAGAACAAGGTTGATCAAGCGCGTCGACAGTTTATATGGAACGGTACTACAACTGGGCGAAAGCTTAGCCATGTTGGATGGAACACAATCTACAAGAAAAAAGTTAGCGGGGCTTGGGCTTCAAAAATCTTGAAATTATGAATCAAGCTTTGCTTATGAAGATTTACTGGGGCCTTATTTCTTCGACTGAGAGCCTTTGGATTAAAGTCTGGTATTCAAAGTATGGGATTAGTAACTTGAAGTTACAGGCTGATTTGCCAAACACAAATTGCTCTTCTCTTTGGGGTTCCGTTGGCAAACTCTTGAACAAAACTATTATGGGTGCTGGCTGGTCTATCGATAATGGTGAAAAGGCAAGGTTTTGGTGGGATTGTTGGCCCACAAAAACGCGTCCTCTTATTGATTATGCTATTGCGGTATTGCCCCAGTTCATGAAGACATCCTGCATGGTAAGGTTGCTGACTTTGTGCATTTGAATAGCCAATTGAAATGGGAGACGATCAGTTCTGTATTGCCGAGTCATATTCTTCTTAAAATTGCTTCCATTCAACAGCCAAGACCTGAGAGAGGATAGGATCAGATCTTTTGGTCGGTTTCCAATACGAGTAACTTCATGTTAGATCTGCTTATCACTATCTTGCGGGATCTAGGAATGAGGATAAGGATTTGAGCTGGCTTCTTGCTTGGCGATGGAAGGGGCCACAAGCTATTCGTGTCATTTGGACTGTGCTGCATGATAGACTCAAGACAAAACGCGAGCTTATGAGAAGGCACATTGTTTCTAATGGTTATTGTGATCGATGTGGATTGGATTTGGAGAGCACTCTACATGTGCTTAGAGACTGCCCCATGGCAAAACGAGTTTGGAATCATTTCGTTCCAAGGAGCCTCCAAGCGGATTTTTATTCCAAGCAGCTGAAGAAGTGGATAATTTATAATGTTCAGAGTAAGGAGCAATACAGATGGAATTTAGATTGGAATTGTATTTTTGAATTCACCATTTGGAGGTTGTGGTATTGGAGAAATAAATTTCGGTTTGATGTTTATGTTGATAGTAAGTTTGTGACTCAGGACATAATGACGTGGGCTGAGGAAAATCAACGTGCTAATGATTCTTTGCTAGGTACGGCAGCCAAAAAGAAAGTAGTATGGATTCACTGGTCGCCTCCTATATGGCCTTGGTGTAAACTCAATTCGGATGGTTCGAGCAAAAGGTTTGGCCTTTCAAGTGCTGGAGGTATCATTCGGGATTATAACGGCAATTGGATTCGGGGATTTGGCCTAAATATTGGTTGTTGTTCGATTACGAATCTTGAACTTTGGGGTCTTTATCAAGGCTTGCTGATTGCTTGGGAGATTGGAATTCGGTGGATATTGGTAGAAGTGGATAGTTTATGTGTAACTCAATTCGTTGCTAGCTCTTCTAGTCCCGTCAATGACTGTTCTCAGCTTGTCCTACCTATTCAGGACCTCTTAAAACAAGAGTGGCATGTGGAAATTAAGCATATTTATCGTTCGACGAATTTTGCTGTTGATACTCTTGCTGATTATGCACACTCTCTACCTTTGGGTCTCCATATTTTCGGTTCACCTCCGGCTTCCATTCATCACATTATTCCCCATGATATATATGGAGTTGCCTACCCCCGATTTTTCATATCTTAACTCCCTTTGAGGAGTCCCTATGTATCAAAAAAAAAAAAAAATCAACACATTAGGCTTTAGTTATCATCGCAGCTTGAAAATAACTGCAGTAGAATCAAACAAATGAAACTATAATCACACAAATAAAATGAGTGACAATTCTGACCAAGATTTTTGGGCAAATTAGCAACGAAAAAGAAAAAAAAAGTTGTCTCTGATGAGTATTGAGGGTGATTGAATCATTTTTTCCAACTTAGAAATTAATTAAAAAGGTTAAAAAGTATTACATTTTTCACTTATAACTCTTTTACGAGTATATATATAATTATTTTCAAGTGCAGATACTCTTTTTTTTTTTATGTGGACATGCTATTAAGTTATGGGGTTTAATAGACTTATTTTTTTAATGAACTACAAAACCGTTATGTTTAATAGTATTAAAAATTAATTTTTTTAAACCATACGGCTTAAAAACGTGTCCTCAAGAACATGTAATGCTTATAAAACTAATCTAATGTCTTGTATTTTGTGGTATCTTGCATAGTGAAATTTATTTATGTGACAAAGCCTTTCGCTTTGAATTAAATATATAAGGTTGAGACAACATTCATTCATTAGTTAAATTTTGTGTATCAGTTAGGCTTGAGTTTCTGTTAAGTCTCATAGCAAAACCTATTCAAATCATAAAGTCTATAGCTTATTTTGACTATGATCATGTAACGACCCGCCCCGCACTCCCAGGGCGAATCGTACTGATAGCAGCTTAAATCTCATAAAATAATAATAAATAATCCTTTTACAATCCATAAAAATCATATCCTTGAAAATAAATACAAAGCAGCGGAAGAATTGAAAATTCATGCCAAACCATCTAATTCCACCATTCAAATCCTTCTCGACGCCCAACACGAGTCCTGCTTACAGAAACTGAATCACAATAAACTATAATGAGTACAAAACTCAGTAAGTAAACCAGTTTTGTATATATCAAAAATACATACATACATATACATATCAAATGAATGTCGTGCCATGGTATTCGAAAACATCGTAAAACGAATCATCGAAATCTCATTTTTGTCTTTCTCAAACTTTCACTTTCTCTTTCAAATCTCTTACTTGAGTTACCTTCATTCGATTACTGCTTAGTAGGACACTCCCTTAACTTTCATAACTTTCTCTTTCATACTCTTTGGGCTTCTCGCAATGCGTCCCTCGCCCACTTATCTCATAACTATATAAACATCTGGAGAGTCCTCCACTAAGCCAGTAACGAATTCAAGCATCCAAGCTAAAACTGTAAAACAATCTTTCTTTCTTTTCAAATCTCATTTGCTAAAATCAACTTTCTCCTTTTCCAGAAAATATGGAAAACATAATGCATTTTCGTGCTTATGCCAATGAAATATTCATATGTATGCCCATGTCACTGAATACATATATCAACATCTCATATCAACACATCACATAAACACATGGGCATAACAGATAAATCAATATTCGTACATATCTCAAAATAGACTTTTCAAACATGTCAAACATATATATTGTTTATTGTGATTCATTTGGAAATCCAGTTTACTTACCTCCTCGTATCCTCGAGTAACAAATACACAAATCGATATCATCGGCCTACAAATAAATAAATAATACTCGCATAAGAATCAAATTAAACAATAATTATAAACTCCAATATTCTCAAATTCCTCAACATAATCACATTCCATACTTAACCTCAAATAATCTCAATTAAATCATAAATCATCAAAGTACTCATAATTCTTGAAATTACGAAATTGCCCTCAAATATCAAAATTACCAAAATGCCCTTGAATCATCAATATTACCAAAATACCCTCATCTCAATATTACCAAATTAACCTCAAAATCATAAATTACCAACTTATCCTCAATGCCAACAATTACTAAAATACCCACAAAATCAGAAATTACAAAATTGCCCTTAAGACAGTGAAATTACCGAAATACCCTCGCCGGTCAACGGTCACCGGAATTCAACCGACGGCGACGGGAAGCTCAGAACTGAAAGTTCCAGCCACGCTGAGTCCAATGGTGGCGGTGGTGTCCTCCCACGCGCGGTGGTGGCTCCGGATCGAGCTCCCAAAGCCGTAAATCCTCTCACGGCCGATCAACGGCAAAACGACGTCCCCGGCATCCATGGCTGGTCGGAAATGACAGAGGGAAGGGTAAGGAACAAAACCCGAGTACTGGCTTCACCGGAAACCGGCGAAATCACGGCGAATCGAGCCGGCGATTCCGCGGAACTTCCAAGCTTCGATCGGCGGCTTTCCGATCGATTTCCGGCAGCAAGGACGGCATGGATACGTTGCTCATCTCTCAAGCTTCGAAACGGTACCAAGATCACCCGGAACGGAGGCCGGAATCGGGAGAAACGGCCGGGTCAAACTCGCGGGTCCGGGTCGGGTTCGGGTCAAACGGGTTCTCTTCTCTCTCTCTCGGTTCTCAACTCTCTCTTCCTTTCTCTCTCTCTTTCTCTTATATATGGGTGCCAAAAATGGGTCAAAAGCCGGGTACGGGGTGTTACAGATCAGGCCCATATATAGACTTCAATAAGTTTTTTTATTATCGTTTTGGAGCATCATGGTGAATTGGTGATATATATGAGCTCTTCTTGCACGTTTCAATAGTTGAGATATGAAATTTATATCACTACATTGTAAGTGTTGCACTGCTTTTACAATTCCATGGGCTCATCGGACCATATATCAAAGGGACCTATTGAATAATTTTTTTTTTCACTTTGCACAAATAATAGGGTAAATGGTCACTTGGTTCTTAATACTTTGATTTAACAGACAATTTAATTCTTATATTTTAAATAATGTCTTAAGACACCCCTAATGTTATAATGTTACATTATTATCCTTATTTTTTTCTTTTACAATAATACTCTTGCACCAATATTCTTAGAGAAATTAATGAAAAGAAATAAAAAATCAATTTAACAAATTAGTCTTACAAGCAAAATAAAAAAAAATAGTGTAAATTTTTATGTTATTATATTTTACTTTTAAGATTAAGTTGGTGGATTAATTTTTTAAAATAATTAATAGTAACATTGTTGCTAGGATACTAAATATTGCTTTAAGTTAGTTGATTTTAATTCATTTATTAATAATTATTAGCAAGATTGTTGCAAGGGTACAAAATAATAATACTTCTTTTGTGCTAGTATTTATTGGTTAACTTATTAATTTGCTAATGAACTTATTTATAAATTAACTAATTAATGTCAAGAATATTGTTCGAAGGGTATTATTGTAAAGGAAAAGAAAAAGAAGGGCAAGAAGGTAATAAAATTAACTGCATGTTGTCTTGAGATGTTTTTTAAAATATAAGAATTAGACGGACATTTAAATCAAAATATAGGGGGTAGATAAGCATCCACACCACAATTAATATAAAATTTTTTTAGTCTAATTTAATTAACCTTTTTAATATTATTTTAAATGTAAAAATAATTTAATATTATTAGTCTACTAGATAGATTTATTTATATTAAATTTGTGTCAATTAAAAGCTTTTTAAGTCAATTTTTTAATTACTATAGTCAAAGAGTATGATGGACAAAAAGAAATTTTGATGTCTCTTCTTTAAAATTTGTGGGTTTTTGTAACTATTTCCCCAAAATCTTGGGAGTTTTGGGGGTATTTCTCCAAAACCTTTAAAGTCCTTTTCGCTTCATTTTTTGTTGCATTTGTAATCAACAATCTAACTGGACCTGCATTAAAAAAAAAAAAAAAAGAAGAAGTAAAAGCCCCACAAAAATCAGTACAAATGAAAAAAAAAAAGAAAAGTTCTTTTGTTCCTGGTATAAGCGTTGCCACAATGAGACCATAAAATTAAATAATCCATGAGCGGTGCAATGTGCAGTAGTGTTTCATGAATCAGCAAAACACAACTTTAATAATTCGGAAGAGATTAAAAATGAAGAGCCAAAACAGCAATTCACGCGGCTTGTATTAGGTAGAATACGGTTAGTATGAGTGGGCCCAACATGGGAATCTCAGTAACAAACTCAACCACAGTCCTGTACCAGACCTCAAATAAAGTAAACAGACAGGAGATGAAAAGAAAGCAGAGAAACAAATTCTTTAAAAAGCAAAGTAAAAGCTCCTCTTTCTCATAACAAACCCTTTGCAATTATTTTCATTTAATTCACCGGCTTTCTTTTTTCCTGATTTGATTTTTTGGTAACTGAAGCAGACAAATTTAAGGTCCAAAAATGTATGCGGAGATCGCAGATTTCTTTGATCCCAACTCCATGACTGAAGATGCTGCTGTAGCATTCAATGGAGAAAACTTTAACGCCATTAGCACTCATTTGATTCACGACTCCGATCAAGTTCTTAAGTACGATCAGTCGAATTGGGACTCACAACAAGCAAATGGCCAGCACGCACCAGACCTTTTCAATCTCCTTCACTTGTCCCCCGGATGCCATGGCTTGACGGGTCACCTTCCATCATCGTCGATTGCGCCTCCAGCTTTGTATGACCCAATATTTCATTCGAACTTGCCCTCTCAACAGCCACCTTTGTTCGGAGAATTTTTCCAATCAAGTAATTACGAAGATGGCAATGGTGACCATTTCAATAATTGTGTTCTTGATGAGTTCAATGGGGAAATCGGCATGGCTTTTACTGGTACAAAGAGGGTTAAAGCAACCGGCAAGGTAAAAAAGCCCATCATTTCCGAGCGCCAAAGGAGAGTAGAGATGAATGATAAGTTCGCTGTCTTGAGGAATTTGGTTCCCAACCCTAATAACAAGGTACGTATATATTTAATTTCTTCAGTAAAAGTTGTAAATCTGTTAATTAAAAATATGATTAATTTCCTCATCATTTGTACAAACAACAAATTAAGGGTGATAGAGCATCGGTGGTGGGAGATGCTTGTGAGTACATCAAAGAGCTTCAGAGATCGATCAATGAGCTAAAACCACTTGTGGAGCGAAAAAGATTTGCAAGAGAAATTAGGAGCAACAATGAGAGGCACAATATTGAGGGTTGTGATCATGACATGAAGCCTGCTCCACTTGTTGACCCAAATAATACTGCATCTTTAAGAAGCTCTTGGCTTCAGAGGAAGTCCAAGGACATTGAGGTCGATGTTCGTATAGTTGATGATGAAGTGACCGTCAAGATCCTTCAGCGAAAGAAGATTGATAATTGCTTCTTGTTTCTTTCCAAGGTTTTTGATGAGATGCAGTTGGACCTCCAACATGTTGCCGGTGGCCATATCGGCGATTACTACAGCTTTCTGCTCAATTCCAAAGTGGGTTCTTTTCATTTTTCCTGTATCAGTATTTGACTTCTTGGTTTTCTGATATGGGTATTAAAATTTTGCTTATGTTTCTAATTTTGCAGGTACATGAAGGTTCTTATGTTTATGCTGGTGCTATAGTCAATAAACTAATTGAGGTTATGGATAGACAATATGCAGCTGCTAGCATTGCACCAATCAACTGTAGCAATTAGGAATTTAGGATTGGAGAAGATGATGATAATGGATTTTAACAAATTAAAGTTTGTTCAAGGATGAATGAACAGAAAATGGCAGTTTGTTAATTTACAAGTACTTGATGTTATGGTTTTTAGTTAACTTTGATCTAGTGAGAAATGCATCCCACATATTTTTTTTTAAAATATCCCAATCTAATTTTATTGGTATGTTTCCATATTCATAATCACATCGTTAGTATGGGAACAAATGATGGAATATTAAGATTGCGTTGCACCAACACACTCCAAAAGCTTCTGCCATTTAATATTAATTATGTAAACAAGTCAAGTACCTATTGTGATTATAATTTCAATTTGTGAAGTCACCAATTTTTATATCATAATATTATTTCATCTTCAATGGTACTTATGAACCAAGCAAATAAGGAAGCTGGCTGAACTAAATGTCAAGAAGTTTGGAGGGACAAGGACTCTTATTCACACAGTACTGCAGCATATTAGGATTTGCAATATTCAACAAAGCAGAAGATCATGATACAACTAGTACAAATTGGATAGCATTCTAAATTTTATTCATACTATAGAATATATTAAAATTCACACTAAACAAATATGATTATTATGCAGGACATATCTTTTATTTCTGCAGTAGATCTCCAATAACAAAAGCCATCATTCATGCCGGGATATCACAAATAATGGTGATTCCAGGGAGCATCCACGGTCCGTGGACCTGTAAAACCAGCAATACTATTTTATGGTTAAGGCTTTTCAGAACTAAATGTAAATTCATGTTAACACTCATGATGGATTAAAACAAAATCACTATTTAAGGTGTCTTGAACGCGTGCTTGAGTTTGATTAAAACGTACCATATGCACCATGTAAAACCAAAAAGTTAAGAGCGTTGTTGGCATTCAATCCCATTGACATAACTCGTCATACTTAAAAGCTAGCTCAAAAGCAGATGATTTTTCCCAAACTTATTTTATTATCCCAGTAATTAGTCTCTGCCTATCTCGAAAATTTTTGTAATCAATCGGAAGGACGTTCACTTTTGTGAGAAATATCTGAAGTAGAAAGTCGTTTTTTCTATGAAAAATACTTGGAAGCATAATCTACAATAGTAAGCGTTTGTTTAAAAATAAGACTACGAAATGGATCGCAAACCTTCCGTATCGACAGGAATAAAATGAAAATTGGGATCAGAATTAGTTCAAGATCCTTCTCAATTAAATACATAATGTCAAATTTGAGCATTTCTTTTGTTTTTCTAAATTTGTTAGAAGTCCCGTGCAGCATGAATGGAAAATTAAGAAACAGAGGTAGGCGGACTTACAAGCAGGGTTATTACAAGGCCTAGAGGGCCGTCCAGGGTTCCTTGCTGTTGCCATCACCTCTGAGATTAGGAAAAGCATCACAACAAGAAGAAACACCGAAGAGATTGAACAAATCTTCGAGGCCATCTCTTTTCACGGAGCAGTGCAAGTTTCATGCATCGCTTCACAATTTCGAGACCTAACCCATCTGAATATTTTACTATTTTGAGTTTGACTTTCATTTCTTTAAATCTTTAAAAAAAAAAAACTTAGGAGTACTAATCAGATATATTAGATCTTATTCAAGAAAACACAATTTTGCTCCCACATTTTTAAAGAGATCTTGTTTCCTTAACAATCATATTCAAAGAGAGTTCAAGTTAATCAACAATTATGTAATCAGTTAAGAGTCATGAGCTTTATTATTAGTTTGATGAAAGAATACTATATTCCAAACGTACACATTTACTCTCCAGTTGGAACTTTTCAAATAAGATTTAAAACTGTTTACGATGAAAGAAAAAGAAGATAATTAAATTTAAATAAAAGCTATAAGATAATAAAATATAGAAAAAAAAATTTGAACATTTGAAAAGAGACAGATACAATAACGGAATCAATTCTTACTGCATACAGAAAACCTGAGGGGGTGATAATAAGACTTAATTTGCTGAGTTTATCATTGATTAAGAGTGATGAAGCAAGATAGCAAGAATGAGTCAATTTCTTCTCTAGTTGAACTTTTCAGTTTCTCAGATCTTAAATTGTGATGAGTAATAAGGACAAACTCAGACTCATTTAAGATTATAAAATCATTTAAAGAATGACAAGTTAAAAAAATCAATTCTTACCAAGTACTGAAAAAGAGAAAGGTTATAACTTTGTATTTGAAATTGCAACCATGTATTCAAATAATATATATATATATATATATATATATATTATTTTTTAAAAATCAACGGTTAATAATTTAATATGCTATTTTATTGTCACTGTAATATTGTAAGAGAAGGTGTTGAGCACTCTTTATCATATAACTTGGTTGAACTGAAAAAGTTTTGGTTGGTGTTAACATCACTGATGCAAAAATGCACCATTATTCAACGGAATTTCACTATTATGCAAAAATGCACCATTATCCTGATCCCCAACAGGTCGGAGCCTAAACCACGTGTTTTCGGTTGATTCTATTGTTAACAGAAAAATAAAAATCGTTTGATGTAAGATCAAAAAATTAAGAATATATATATGTGTAACAGTTTAAGTACCATAAATTTGGTCACTATGGATTTGGAGACTTTAGATGTGCATAGTCAATATAAATAAAAAAATTTTAGAATGTAAAAGCATGTGAATCACATGATAAATTAATAAACAGAAAAGACCGTATTAAATAAAAAGGAAAAAAAAAAGAACAACTAATGATTTAATCTCCCCTAGCCGAAAGTTCCTATAATATAGAACTATTGAACTACTTAAAAAAGAAAGTTCTTAGAAGAGAATGAACAGATTCCCTTTTTTTTATCTTTTTTTTCAAGGAATCAAATTTTAACCGTCGGAATGTCTTTACAGGTATTAGATCGTTGCTCTATAATTTTTTTTTTTTTTAGATACTGAAAAAGTTTGCTTCTTCAAATAGAAAACTCGTTAGTATGAAAAATTACCTTAACTAATTTTTCAAATACGAACCAAATAGATTGGATGAGTTATAATAACTCTGGTTCTCAAAATCTTCGTATATGGACTATAAAAACATTTTATAATTTTGGGCGGTCGCGAAAGTGTAGAAGTGCTTATGAAATTAAAGTGCACAGCAACCCATATTTGAATTGTTAACCCATAACAGAAGATTACACTTTTAAATTCAATAACTGTATAGTGTTACAAAGTACAGCGAATACTATAAACAAGCGAGAAACTTGCACAACTAAACCTAGAGAAATTGAAGAAGCAGGAGGGTACGGTCAACAAGCTTGATTGATGCATAAATTCAATTAAAAATATCGCTAATAACTCAGATCAATTCCTGATAAGCAGGAAAGAAATTAATAATGGTGATCCCAGGGATCATCAGGTCTACCGGGTAACTCCCAACCTGATAAAAAAAAAAAGTGTTATCATCAAGCTAACATAAAAAGTTATCAAGAAACGTTATATAGGATTTGCAACTGTGGCTAGCTTCCCTTGAATCAATTTCCAATATCGGTAGAAACGTTACAAAGAACAGAAGAGCACAAGAAATTACACAGATTTTGGATGCCATGAAGAAGCGTGTGTAGCTATAGGGCACAGGTTTTATACATATATATATGGAAGCCAAATACGTATGCAATAAATAAATACACACACACGTTTATTTATTCAAAGTCCTATAGTAGCAGATTGAACTCCAAAAAACTTTGTTATTGAAAATTCCATTATTCTTGCAGCTGAATTTTCTTTATATTTTGCTGCCTCGCTGACGTGAGGTTTAGTAAGAAAAAGTAATAGAAGATTAATTCACGTAGCTTTTGAGATGGTCAACGAAAGTTTTTAATTTAAACTAAGGATTTTCTTCAGGGGTTATTACGGTTATTATTTTTTGTCTGAACTATGAGGTGGTCTTGAGTGGGCCCCAACTGTACGAGGTATTTTTAAGCCCATACCACAACCCAGACTAATCCCTGCTCACACCGGGTCGGTCCGTAGGGGGTAATGTTGGGGAAAAATCAAGTTTTTAAATTTTTATAAAACCTATTAAGGACCGCTCTCATATAATATATAAGAACACGTAATCTAGAAATCATACCTTGAAAATCCGAGTTGGCTTTTTCCACTGAAGTGATTTAGGCTCCTGGATCACGATCTGCCACCACCACTCCTGTTGGATCACGATCCGTCACCACCACGCTAGTTAGATCACGAACTATCCCCAATGATCTTCCAGGTTATGACTTAGATTCGATCTGCACTTGACGTGTGGGCGCCTTTATCACTACCAAAGCAACTAGCACGAAAAAAATTTTCTCTCAACAATAGAGAGAAAAATTTTATTCTTAGATTTGTGTAAAGTGGCTTCTTCTTTTCTGTTGAGAAAATAAGTCTTTTATATCTCCCTTTAGTGAAACCTTAGGCTCCAAAATAATCAAAAACTAAACTCACGTTATTTACTTTTCTAATAGGGGACCCACCTTGTAAAATAACATAAGGCCCCTTATACAAAAGCTAATTAAATAGAGCCTCTCACTAAATGATATAATTAGGCTTTTGACCCAAATAGCTAGTTATCTTGCTTATTAGTCCAGTAGTGGTGCAGTCAATTAAATGAGCTAACCCGGGGATCATTTGGGAACATACAATAGTAGCTACAACAATTATGCATGTAATTAAACTAGCCAAATTATTTAATTCCAAATCTACTCCACTAAAAGATTGAAACTGACTTCCATAATTGTATGCTCAAATAATAATTCGTCCCAAGCCATATTGATTTCTTTACTGCACAATCTTTTGTACCACATCGTTAATTAAATTGATATCTCAACTGTCCAATCAATTTAATAACATCTTATTCCTTGATCCTTACTGGTTTTCTCTAATGATCATTTTCAACATACTAAATATGTTGACACACTCTGGCCAGAGAATTCTATGATCAAGTACTGAAAACCTATCAAGAGATGTGTTGTACAAATTCTATATTGTTAATCTATAACTCCAATACTCATAATTGCTCCCACCAAGATACCGGGTAATCTTGACCATAAAGATGTGTCGTGCCCATTGGTAACTCAAATGGAATAACAATCACAATCATGAAATCATAATTAACTCAAGATTAAGATTACAGTAAAATCAACGCCTATGAGATTTAATAAGCCTGACAGTTATTACAAAGTTAATTAAATCTCATATGTGATCCAGTTCAATGTAGTCGTACTACATCAATAAATTCATACATGATTAAGACAAATCATTCAATAAATTTATTACAGTTTATAACTAAATAAAGTGCCCAACTTTATTTATCAACTGCGAACCAAATTTATTTAATCATAAGATAACTTGTATTTATGTCTTCTGTGAATCCACATGGTGATCACATAAATACATATAATATGATTAAATGGACTTTAATAAAAATATAAATGCAATTAAGATATTTGAATAAAATA
This sequence comes from Citrus glauca, assembly GCA_029633175.1. Lineage (NCBI taxonomy): Eukaryota > Viridiplantae > Streptophyta > Magnoliopsida > Sapindales > Rutaceae > Citrus > Citrus glauca. The sequence goes on from JAQOOD010000009.1 coordinate 2,722,809, forward strand.
CCTCATTAATTTTATTAATCAGAAAAAATGTTTATTACAGTTAAATAAACACATATGCTTAAAGAGCATAATTTCCCAACAGGTAAAGTGCTGACTAAAGTAGTGACTTCATACGAGAACGATGGTTGAACCCCTGACCTCTCTTAAGAAGTGAGAGTGCCTGAAACCGACATAGGTGGATAGGTAGAGAAAACCTAGGGGCAGAGACAACTCTCTCTAAGGAACTCGGCAAAATAGTCCTGTAACTTCGGGAGAAGGGGTGCCTCCTCACAAAGGGGGTCGTAGTGACCAGGCCCAGGCGACTATTTACCAAAAACACAGGTCTCCGCAAAGTCGTAAGATCATATATGGGGGTTGACGCCTGTCCAGTGTCGAAAGGTCAAGGAAGTTGGTGACCTGATGACAGGGGAGTCGATGACTGAAGCCTTGGTGAACGGCGGCCGTAACGATAACGATCCTAAGGCAGCGACATCCCTTGTCAGGTAAGTTCCAACCCGCACAAAAGGCGTAATGATCTAGGTACTGTCTCGGAGAGAGGCTCGGTGAAATAGATATGTCTGTGAAGGTGCGGACTACTTGCACCTGAACAAAAAGACCCTATGAAGCTTCACTATTCCCTAAGATTGGCTTTGGGCTTTTCCTACGCAGCTTAGGTGGAAGGCGAAGAAGGCCTCCTTCCGAGGGGGCCCGAGTCATCAGTGAGATACCACTCTGGAAGAGTTAGAATTCTAACCTTGTGTCAGGACCTATAGGCCAAGGGACAGTCTCCTACAAATTCAAAATCTTTATTAAAGGACAAACCAAAAAAAAATCTTAATCATATATTTCTATACATGCATATAGACATATGTAATAAAAAAATTATGAAGAATTAAGCACAAGCTCTCAGCACTAAATTTAAATCTATTTTTAATTATCTGCAGCCCAACAACAACGTATTTCGTGGAAATTAAGAAGCAGCTGGACCGATTATCCCACAAATTTCAACAAGCCAATTTAATATTGGTTAAAGTATCAGTTATTGTGGTCATTTCTTTGTAAATATGAGAGCATTTGAGGGATCAGGTCAAAAATTACAAATAAAATTCAGCCAGCAAATTGATTTACATAAATATAATTTGAATGCTGAAGACAAGCAACGGTAGCAACGGAATCACATTCAAACCAAATATGAGACCAACCATTGGATACAACAGCGAACAACTCAACATAAAATGACGAATAAACTCCACAAAAAAAAAGGGCATATTAAAGCAACAAAAAAACAACCATTGACTTTTCGAGAAACAGCCCCACAAGAAGAGAGAGACCAGATATGATTAGTTGGTTTGGTTCGACTTTAATTAGAAGATGATTTTTAATTACTTACTTAATTATCATAAAAAGGAAAATTTCATTGACATTGTTATAAGCCAATTAATTAAGAATAATGCTTGGGATCCAGTATTTAAGTCCCAATTTAACATCACTAAAAGGGTACAGAAGCATCAAACTTTCACAAGAGGCAGTTTTTGCGAGCTTAGGGGCTGTTCGGTACCATTTTGAGGTGGGTGTTTTCATTTTCATTTTGAGAATACAGCTGTAATATTTGTTCGGTGAATTGGATTCAAAAAAACAAATTATAAAACAGATAATTTGAATTTTCATTTCTAGTTATAAAAGTGAGAACTCAAAGAATCCCAATACAAACTTTAAAATAAATTACAAAACAAACCCCAAGCCTCGTCTCATTATCCGAATCTAAAAATTCACGGCTCTGTCTCTCTCGTGGATACATCTCTTCTTTAACCACAATTCATTGTGACAACTCTCTCACTTCGACGCAGTAACCAAAATCAATTGTTGCTGCTGCCGCCTCTCGGCTCTGTCTCGGCCGGTGGTGGTACTACTACTTCGTCTCTGCTCTGGTTCTGCCATGGTAGATCGACTGCTGTTGCTACTCTCTGTTGAGAAGGGCTTGGCGACCAGAGGCGGCGAGTGAATCGCCGAGTGGAGTGAAGACTAGGAGAAAGAAGACAAGGAGTAAGCCGAAGACTATGGCGGAGATGATGTCTAGAAGTTTCCATTGTTGAGCTTTGCGTTTTGATATGGGTAAATTCAGGTGACCCATACTGCAGGTGAAGGATCCAATTAACTTAAATACTTAATTGCATTTTCGACAAACTACTCAGGCATCAAAGCCCAAAGGAGCCGGTTTATTGGTTTTGAGGAGATGATGATGAATTGATGATGGGACTTGGGTAGTGGGAATCTGGAATTGATTTGAGTGAGTATTGAGTGGATGAGTTCGGTGGAGTAAAGGCAAGCACGGTAACTAGTAAGAAGATAAACTGCAAGATGACGATGACAAAATTAATATTAATCAAGCAATAATTTTATATACGTATTATACCATGTGGATGTGTGGTCCGCAGCTGTCTACTTTCTACCGTATATTATTTATTTCGTATTACAAAATCTAGTAGTGTTGTGATAAATTAATGCTAAACTAAATTATTTATGGTATGTTTACGTATGTATTAGTTAAATAATTTTTTAATTATAATTTAAATGTTTAGTAAAAATTATTTTTGAGAATGATACTACCGAACACTTATTCTCTGTTTTTATCATTTTAAATTGTGTCTACCAAACATATATTACTTATTTCAATTTTAAAATATAGAATATAGAAAATAATACCAGACGTGTATTTAAATTTGAAATACTGCAACTATAAAACACCATTTTCATTCTTATTTTTGTTTTCAAAAAATAAAAATTCAGAAACAATACTAAACGACCCTTAGAAACTTAGTAGGAGCATTTTCCAAAAGAAAAGAAAAAAAATTACAATTTGATATGTTGCATAGAAGACGAAAATCATAATTATTTCGTCTTCTATCATTTTCATCCGATATTTTCTAACTCTAAACTGTATATAAGATTTAAGAAAACTTCAAAAGTACTGCTTCATTCATTACAACGAATTTATAGTATGATAAATACACATATTCTAAATGCTAATTTGATCTGAGCAAGACGCTGGCAGATCTTAAATATCATAATTGGTAATCAAGGTGGAGGAAGCAAGAGGATTCCTCTCACTCTTATTTTGATTCATACAGTGTATAATATTAGAACATTCTTACCAACAATTATAACACATCATGTATTCTTAAAGGAGTTAACGCCTGCCATGATGATGGTAATGGTAACCCTCGGGATCGGCATTTGTACCTGGACCCCTAAGCTCCCTAGCATGTCCACCTGAAAAACCAATACAATGTTACTGATGATCAAGATTATAGGTAAAATAGTAAATTAAAAAACACAAAAAGGTTAAGACCTAACCAAATCTACTCTACTAATTACGTTCTTTAATATTAAATATGTGAACAACCAAGAAGAAAACACGGACTTACGAGTCATATTGTAATTACAAGGCTTGGACTTGGAGGTCCCTCCAAGTTCTCTTGCAGCAGTCACCTCCGAGGTTATTAGAAGACCAATAACGATAAGGAGAGCCGCTGAAGCAAATAAAAAATGGTTCTTGGCGACCCTTTTTTGTTTTATTCTATTTCTTTTTGTTTGGGGTAGAGCAGCTGTTGGGAAACAAAACATATAGAGCGGAATGCAATTTAGTTGCATGCGCCTTGAAGCTAAGGCCCTGTATGACTGCCGTTTACTTTTACATTTGTGATAATTCAAAGTCTTAAAGCAGATTGGACTCTAATGAACTCACATTTGAATTTTTTTCATCACCCTTTACTACAGTCAGTGGCGTAGCTTTTTCAACAAAACGGGTACGTATCAAATTTTGACCCACATATATTTAAACATTAATAATATAATCTAGTATAGAAAATTAGAAATGTCAAATATTCATGCATGACAGCTTCAAACCACATACTCCTACTACCGCTAGTGACTTTGGACACAATTGAACCTAGAAAGTCAAGATATTAGGTTATGGTGTAATCTTATCTTAACCCGAGATGACATATAACCTCAGAAAGATTTTATGCAACAATAAAAGAGAGGATAAATTTCCCTCTTATTGATTTCAAATGGCTCAAGATCTAATTCGGTACAAAATGTTCAATGACATAAAAAGTAATTAATCAATCATCGTACATCATGAATTCATCATTTCTTCTGCCAAATATATAATCCATGACCGCTATGATTTCTTACCATAAATAAACATGTCATAAAGTCTTGATATCAGCCAAATGTATATCTTAATTCATGGGTACCAACTAGTTCAATTGATAATAAAATCTCTTAAGTGAAGACATATTACTATGATAATTAGTTCGTTATTGTTTGGAGAATATGCTTCGACGAGACCAGCCATGACGAGCAGACATCTGGTAGCATGGTCTCGCGAGCAAGTATATACTGTAAGAATCTGGTAGCAGGGGAGCAGGAGCAGGAATATTCTGCTCGTCCACGAATGCACCATCCGCGCGGCCGATCTTTTGTTAGAAGCATAAAGTCATTCTAGCTAAGGCTTGAGTCGAGGAGACCCAGTCAACAACAGTTGGTGAGACGTGCTCTCCAACCCGAGAATCAAGGCACAAAGGCCATACAACCACCCACGATTACAAAAGTGGAACATCCATTTTCGAGAGGTGGGAGGATAACAAACGCGAATGGAGGGATGGTCTGAATTCAAGAGAGGCCTATAAAAAGGTAGCCAACGAAGGTAAAAGAGTTAGAATTTTTGACATTATAACAGAGATAAAGAAAGCTCTAAAGAACTAAGACTAAAGAAAAGTCATAAGATTTGTGGCTAGTGTTCACAGAACTTTCATTTCTGACTTCAGCGTTGGAGGATTTACGTCGGGGAAACAACCGGCGTACTCTGACTTGCTTCTGTGTACGCAAGAACTTATGGAGGAGAAGCCTTACAAGGAGAGATCCTGATCTTGGTGGAGTTGATCAAGCAAAGATCCTGGTTGTAGTAAAGAGGGCAACCAAAATCTCGCATCAATATTTTGGCACCGTTTGTGGCGAATTGATCAAAAAGCTTCTGTTGACAGAGAGAGGAAAAGCAAAGAAAGAGAAGAAACAATGGATGTAGGAGGAAGTAGTGTACAAGGAGGTGATACGAGGCTTAACGAATCCGTGACGTTAAGGGAGATAGCCATTACATTGAAGCACGGGAAAAAGCCATGCAAGACCGAATGGAATGGATGGAAAAGCAGATGGAGACCCTGACAACCATCTTACATGAATTGAGGAGTGAACGAAGGGGAACCCATGAGGAAAGGGTGAGAGGTGGCGGAGTGGTACCAGGGCACAATGGTAGGAGGAGAAGTACGACCACTAGGAGATTTGGTGGTGAGAGAGGTAACTTATCTCTACAGGGAGAAATTCATAGAGAAGAAGAGCAATCCCCAGGAAGACATATTTTTAATGAGGATGACGGGGTGGCGAATGCAGAGGAAATAGAGCTCAGGCAACACTTATATGCTGTCAAGCAAGAGCAGGATCAAGTTGCAGCACGTGACCCTGGTCGTGCGGTGTAGCTGGAGGAGGAAGTGCGCAGACTAATACATGTAATTGATAACATGCAAGAAATGACCAGAGCACTTGGTTGGAGGATAATGCTGGATAGAGAATCCCCGCTCTCGGTAGTGATCATGAGGGCAGTCATTTTAAGAGATTTTCGCCTCTCAGACCTTAGATATTCGAGGCAAACTGATCCATTGGTGCACATAGAGCGCTTCAATGACATAACTGGGGTGCAAGGACTGTCTCAAGCCCAAAGATGCGGGGTGTTCCCACTATCTCTAGAGGGACGAGCATGCGAGTGGTACAGGAAACTTCCTCAGGGGAGCATTAAAACCTTCGAGCAGATGTGCCAGGAATTTACAGAGCAGTTTCATGGGGTAATGGCACCGGAAGATGATATGATGGAGCTGACGAGCATGAAGCAAAGAAAGGAGGAAACCTTTTAGGAATTCATCAAAATGTTCCATCGTTCTGTCCTCGACTTGAGAGCCTTCAACCATCCACATGCATTAAGGGGGTTGAAAAAAAAAAGTGAAGATAGGACAACTGTGGTATAACTTGAGAAGCCCAACTATTTAGACATATTCGGCTGCTTACGAGTAGACTAAGAGAGATATAGAAATCGAGGAGGAAAAGACATCACAGATTAAGACAGGCCAGCTAGAAGGGTTGAAGAGGAAAGAGAAGAGAGTCGTACCAAGAAATGGGCCGATCAAGAGAATGGACCACCATACCTCACGTAGTAGTACAGGAGGTTAAGTAACCGCTTACCAGCCTCATTAGAGGCCACCACAGTATCAACGCAGCAGGGCGCAACTACCTCGTTCACCAGCTAGGGAGCCTTGAAGAAGGCATGACTTGGTATATGATCATCTTCATTAACACTCCCACGGTGGTAAAGGGAGCAGACTAAAAGCGCTGCCACCAACTCCAGCTCAAAACGGCACAAATAAGGAAAGAGTAGTGCATATGATCGACCAGAACCAGGACTATAGGCGGTATACTTCCTTAAAGATGCCCTTGGAAGAGATGTACGAGGCCATAAAGGACCGAGGATTACTGTATCTTCCGGCCCCAATAATAAAGCTACCCAGTATGAGGGATAAGGGACATTATTGCAAGTTCCATAGCACTCATGGCAATACTACAACCGAATGTAGAGATCTCAAGACCCAGGTCAAAAATTTGGTAAGAAATTGATACCTAGACGAGTTTATAGATGAGACTTTTCCGATGGTGGCCTCGACTTGAGGCACAAGTAGCCTACAATAAGGGGGATTACTGGGGGCCCAACATTGGCTGGAGATTCTAACAGATTGAGAAAAAAATATGCTAGATATACCATGACTAGTAAAGAGGTATTCTTCAACACCCCAGCAATCAAACGAGCAAAAGTTAAGCAAGTGCCAATTATGTGGACAGATGAGGATGAAGAAGAGATTTTATACCCACAGGAGGATGCCTTAGTCATCAAGGCCACTGTTGCTAGCAAGAAGTTTGACTAGATACTGGTCAATACATAGAGCTTAGTTGATGTCTTGTTTAAGTCCACTCTGGAGGAGATGGGAATAGCAAACCTGAGGTTGGAGCACACCAACACCTCCTTGAAGGGATTTAGAGGAGGAAAGTTGGTCCCCCTAGGTGTGGTCGAGCTACCTATCACGATCAAAAGCTCTCCGACAGAAAGGACTATGATACTGGATTTTGTGGTGGTTGATAAAGAGGGTCCTTACCAGATGATCTTAGGTCGGCCGTTTCTGAGGATGAACAAAGTAGTACTGTCCAACCATTATCTTGCTCTCAATTACCAGGTCAATGGGGTAGTTGGAGTGGTATGAGGAGACTAGAGAATCGCACGAAACTGTTACTCCTCGGCAACAAGGGTAGCAATGCAGATAATATCCCTTGATACCTGAGTGGAAGCCAAAAATGGCAGATAGGAACTTGTAGAGGAACTGGAGACAGTAAGTCTGGGATAAGAGGATCCGGGAAAAACGATCCAAATTGGTTCGAGACTTAAAGAAGAGCAGAAGCAGAAGTTGATGCAATGCCTTCGAGCTCATACAGATGTGTTCGCTTGGACACATGAAGACATGCCAGGGATTGACCCTGAGGTCGCATGTCATAAGTTGGCAATAAAGAAAGGTGCTTAGGCAGTAAGGCAGAAAATGAGGTACTGCAGATAGAACAAAAATGTTCGTGGATGGATCTTCTTCCTTTCCTAAGCGCAATGCTCGGAAATCTTCAACTTAAAATAGAGACTTCTGATCCATCCCTTGTTTTCCAATTGAAGAAAGCCTTCTATTATTATTATAAGGGGCGAATCCTACCAAAACTGAGAATGAGTGGATAAGCTCGAAGATAGTCATAGAGTTATTCACCACTTAGAGCTAATCATCTCCTAGCACGAGTAGCATTAGCGAAGGCAAAAAGGGGATCAGACAAGGTGACCCAATGTCCCCTTATTTGTTCCATCTTTTTTATTGTGAGTGGCCCGCGTTGAGTGCTATTAATATGTGCAATTCTTACTCTTGAAGATCCCTCGGATAGGAGTGAGGCTCGTCAGAGAGCAGAGGGAGTCAAGCCATTGTTGTCCCATCCAACAAAATGAAATCACCCCTGTGACCCAGACATGGGGCTTGGTATGATAAGTTTTATATCTTTCTAATCAGTAAAGGTAAAGGCCTTCTTATGAGTCGTTTCGAGTCCATTAACTTCGTTTTTTCTGTCAGAAAAAGGCCAAAAGGCCTCAGGTCATAATAGAGTATAGTATGAGTATGAAGATAATGCAGTTAAGCCGAGACTGGCTTTCGGTCAGACTTTATTTGACCCCACAGTGGTTTCAATGACTGATAGGTATAGTAATTAAAGGCTTTCCTGGCGTTTGGAAGCACTAGAATTAGTGGGAAGGAAGAAAGAGGCCTATGCACAAGCTTGATATTCAAAAGCCCAGGAAGTGAGATCAGCCTAAGACTAAGGCCGAGCAACTAGCTGCTGCAGGATTGGACGTCTATCTATCTCACCACCCTCCTCTACTCCTATAAAGGCCAGCGCCTCGTATGAGACATCGAACGGAACTTGCTGCCCGTAGTGCTTCACTTACCTAGAAGAGTTTTTCAGCAAGACCTTTTCACCATATAGATTGAGGCTGTTTGGTATTCCTTCTCGAGTTTCGATTTCTTCCGTTAAAAGAGACGGGGTATTACCACCAGATAAGTTGCGAGCTCGGAAGATTAAAGCCCAGGCTTCGAGATACACGATGATTGATGGGGTACTATATCAGCAAGGGTATACGCTCCTATTCCTTCGATGTTTAGATGAGGACAACGCGGACTACATACTGAGAGAAGTACATGAAAGAATTCGTAGAAACCATTCTGGTGGGAGGTCCTTGGCCTACAAGGTTCTAAGGCAGGGATATTTCTGCCCGACAATGCACCAGAATGCGCAGGAGAAGACCAGGAGCTGCGTGAGCTACTAGAGTTTTGCAATTTTCTCCAATCAATCACTAGAGAAGCTCACCTCTATGGTTTCCCCTTGGTCATTTGCTTAATGGGGAATTGATCTCATAGGGCCGTTGCCAAAGGGACGAGGAGCAGTAACACATGCAATAATAGTGATAGATTACTTCACGAAAGGGATTGAGGTAAAAGCCCTCAGCAGGATCACAGAGAAGAATCCAACAGACTTCGTATGGAGAAACCTAGTCTGTCGGTACGGGATCCCTTATGCATTGATAACAAATAATGGCATGCAGTTTAATAATCAAAGATTCAGGGATTTCTGCCAGAACCTTGGGATAAAGTTGAAGTATTGCTCGCCTGCTCACCCTCAGTCTAATGGACAAGTAGAAACAGCTAACAAGATGATCAAGAGGCTTTTAAAAAATAGGCTTGGAGTAAAAAAGGGTGCTTCGGTTGATGAGTTATCAAGTGTACTATGGGCATACAGGACAACCCACAAAACGACAACTGGGGAAACTCCGTTCGCCTTGGCCTTCGAACACGAAGTGGTCGTACCAACCGAAATAGGAACGACCACGCACCTGATAAATCATTTCGATGAACAAGAGAATAACGACCAGATTTGCTTGAATATGGATCTGCTAACCGAGAAGAGGGAGCAAGCATCGAAGGGAGCAGCCCTCTACCAACAGAGAGTTGCTCGATACTACAACCAGAAGGTAAATGTACAGCAGTTCAAGGTTGGAGATTAGGTGCTAAGATGAGTGAATCAGAACACCAAAGACTCGACTTAAGGAGTGCTTGGAACGAATTGAGAGGGGCCATATAGGGTCAAGCAACTAGTTAGACCCGGAGCTTACAAGCCGGTTCGCACGAATAAGCACGAGGTGAAACGTCCATGGAACGCAACATACCTCAGGAAGTATTACCAGTAAGACTCATTTATGTTTTAAAGTTATTTTTGTTCGTGCTTGTTACTCTTTACTTTTTATGTCAAAGCAATCTCATGTAAGCTGAACTCAACAAAAAATGAATCAATGAGGAATTTCAGTCAACTGTACTATTAAAAAGTTTCTAAGGCATGCAAAGGCTCACCAAGTCTCAGAGCCTGTCTTATGGCGAAACTATAAGCCAAGTGTACCAAGATCTGCTCGACCAAGCGAAGGCGAAAAAAATTTTCTAAGGCATGAAAAGGCTCGCCAAGTCTTAAAGCATGTCTTATGGCGAGACCAAAAACCAAGCATGCCGGGATCTGGTCGACCAAGCAAAGACGAGTAGACTCCCAAGCATTGAAAAATTTTCTAAGGCATGAAAAGGCTCACCAATTCTCAAAGCATGTTTTATGGCGAGACCAGAAGCTAAGAGTGCCAAGATCTGCTCGACCAAGCGAAGCTGAGCCGACTCTCAGGCATTAAAACGTTCCTAAGGCATACAAATGTTAAGTCTCAAAGCTTGCTCTGTGACGAGACTAGAAGCCAAACAAATAAATAAACCAAAACTTCAATACGAGAAGGCAAACAAGAACAATTTTATTGAGCTTCTAATAGTCTGCAACGTTGCTACATACAATGTTCAAAAAGCAATTACAATATAAGACAAGTTTAGGAAGACGGTGGGTCAGTAAGCCGAGCAGCCTCAATTGGCTATTCCACCTCAGGTGCAGGGGGTATCACCAATTGCATCCGGGGGGTACTCGCCTCACCAACATCATAGGGACTGCACAAGGAGGAGAGTTTTCCTCATCAACCATAATTTGCTCTACCTCTTCGACATCTTTTTTTGCCGCATCTTCGTCCATGTGTTGAGCAACACCAGCTGCAAGGTCACTTATCTTCAGATCAGGGTGCTGCTTCCCAAGGACGGCCATGATGTAATGATAGGAATGTCGAAGTCCCTGGTCGTATTGGTTGTCAGCTTCCTTCTCCAAGTTCTCGACCTGAGCTCGGGGAGAACTGCAGAGAGGTTCAAGCTGAGCCTCGTACATAACCTTCTGCCTTTGCAGATCTTCTTTAACCTTAGTCAGCTCTTCCTCGAGAGTAATGGCCTTTGCTTGAGCAAGAGATTCTCGCTCTATCAACTTTAGATTCTCGAGATTCAAGTCTCCTACTTTCTTCTTGGCAGTGTCGGCTTTGGTCATCGCCGATTGAATGTCCTTCTTCATCGTCCGGTCGTAACGGCCAACCTTGGCCTTATAGTAAGTGGCCATGCAGCTGAGGTAGAAGGTGTTATACTGCATGGCCCCCACCAGCTCACCCAGGGTGCAACCGTCAAAGTCCTTTAAGTCCTTCTTGCTTACGATTTTAGAAAGCTCGTTCATATAGGGGATCAAATGTTCTGCTCAATTTTCAGATAACCGTGATCTTGGCCCAATGGGGGGAGAAAAGAAAGTAGGATCAATGGCTGCTCCGCTAATTTCTCCGACTTTGGCACGAGGAGGTGGGAGAGTCTTCATGGGAGGAACCTGCTGCACAATGTTCACCCGCTTTACAGTGGAAGCGTCCTTATTCTGGTCCCACTTGGTAGCTTAAGGTCGAGGATGTTTCCGGGTCAGAGCCCCAATCACAACATTCTCCATCTTATGGCCGGTGGACACCAAACCAGACTCGACCAAATTATAAGTAGTTAACAGCTCTCGGTTTAAGCAGGAATTGATCAGTACAACCTCGACTCGCTTGAGCTGGTCGGGTTTAAGTGGGAAGTGAACACCCCAAGAACCTGCAATACGAACAGACATTTGATTAGAGTCAAACTAGTAAAGTGAGAATAACTATAGAGACAAGACATCTAAAGCGAGCAGGCAACCTGGGACTACGAATTGGGGTGGGACGCAATAATTCTTCCCGTCAATCTGTGCAACTTGACCCCAGGGACCCCTAACAAAAAAGAATTTTTTCTTCCAAGTCCCACCACCACCAGTTGAAAGATCAATTATGGGTTTCCTGCTCTTGGTACTAGATTGGAAGTAGTGTCAGTCGGCATCTTTAGGGCTGCTCTTTAGCTAATACAAGTGCTTCACCTCATCAACTGTGGGCTCGCTTTGGCAACATCTATCCCACAATATAAACAGACCAGAGAGTACTCTCCACCCATTGGGATTTAGCTGACTAGGAGCTAAATTCAACTCGTTAAGTATTCGGGCAAAGTAAGGTTGCAGGGGACACCTTAGCCCATACTTAAAACTCTCTAGAAATAGGGTGACAGATCCTCTAGGAGGCCGACTAGGAGTATCCTTCTTTCCTAGGACCCTAAGAAGTATTTCATCAAGAATCTCATACCTAACCCGGAGGTTAGTAAGCTCGTCTATTGTGGTCGTGCACGTGATGAAATCAATAGCGTAATTCTGTGATAAAGCTCTACCTCCTACTGTGCTCCTCACTTCTGGTTACGATATTTCTAGTGAGGGCATCTCACTAGAATCACCTCATTGGTCCTCACTCAGGGTGTCTTCCGAGCCAGATGATCCCTCGTCACCACTATTTCGGCTCGAGGAGGTTGTTTGGGGGGACATTCTCCTAGCACTAATCCCAACACTAGATCTAATGGGTTATAAAGGGATCCCGGGGTCAAAGGCAGTATCAGCAAGCAGACTAGGTAGGAAGTCTAACTTGTCATCATCAACCCCAATGATTTTCTCTTTACTTTTCGACATTCCCTAAGCTATAAACCGAGCACCACCACCAACTATTACCCAAGCAAAACAGAAAGAAAAGAGATATCAACAACTATCCAAGACCGAGGAAATAAAAGTAATACCTGAAGTAGTGGCTCAGTCAGAGAAAGTGGCTTAGTCGAAAGGAGACAATAATGGAAGCTTTTATGCCGAAACTCATTCGCCGGAGAAATAGAAACGGAGTAAATGACAAGTTTCTCGTTTGGGGTTTTGAGTTTTCCTAATGAGGAACAACCCCTTGGGCTGCCAGCATTTAATGGCAGCAAATCCTACAGGTTTCGTAACCCTTGGTTTGAAATTCAAATGGAGAGATAGATTTACACCACATCACCTCATCCGTAATTAAACGCGATACGACTATTGGCAAGCTTTTACTGCCCTACGCAAGCCAGAACCATTGAGTTTCTACTGTCAGCTCACTATGTTACCCAACACCATAAACTGGGGAACCGATGTTTAGGGATATACTTCAACGAGACCAGCCATGACGAGCAGACATCTAGTAGCAAGGTCTCGCGAGCAAGTATATACTGTAAGAATCTGGTAGTAGGGGAGCAGGAGTAGGAATATTCTACTCGTCCACCTGCGAGGCCGATCTTCCGTTAGAAGCATAAAGCCATTCCAATTAAGGCTTGAGTCGAGGATACTCGATCAACGAAAATTAGCGAGACATGCTCTCTAACCCGAGAATTAAGGCACAAAGGCCATACAATCACCCCCGATTACAAAAGTGAAACATTCACTTTCGAGAGGTGGGAGGATAACGGGGGCGAATGGAGGGATGATCTGAATTTAGGAGAGGTCTATAAAAAGGTAGCCAACGAAGATAAAAACGTTAGAATTTTTGACATTACAACAGAGATAAAGAAAACTCTGAAGAACTGAGACTAAAGAAAAGTAATAAGATTTGTGGCTAGTGTTCCCAGAACTTTCATTTTTGACTTAAGCGTCGAAGGGTTTACGCTGGGGAAACAACCGGCGTACTCTGACCTGCTTCTGTATACGCAGGAACTTCTGGAGGAGAAGCCTTACGAGGAGAGATCCTGATCGTAGTGGAATTGATCGAGCAAAGATCCTGGTCGTAGTAAAGAGGGCAACCAGAATCTCACATGAACAGTTATATTCCTCTGTTGCCGCCGATAGTGCTTTCAAGCTTATAAGATCAGCCAATGACGTTTTGACAGACCCTGAGAAAAGAAAAGCTTATGATAATCGAATTCGTTTAAATAAAGTGAAACTAAATTCATGCAGCTGTTGTCGGCCTCAAGGAGCTGGTGATAATAATTCCCCAAGAGCTTCAACTTACAAGGCTAATAATACTTCATGCCCTCGGAAATATAGGGCCAATCCAAAGCAATATTTTGTCAACGTCTGGGGAGAAGAAAGATTCTGATTTTAAGAAACTATTTGACTTCTCCAAGCTCTAGGATTTTGCCTTTTTTTTCCCCACCCCTTCCCTCTATGGGCGCGCCAATTAACTGTCCTTGAAAGGCTGTAAATGATTATAAGCACCCATTCGTTTTTTTCATTATTTATCAGTAATCTAGCAATTTCATTGGAAAATCTACTAGGATTGAACAGTAAGATCTACAGATTTTAAATAATAAATCAATTTGAAAGGATTAAAGAATTAATATTGCTAGTTGGAAATTATAAAAATCCTCAAAACAACATTATTGGAGTTTGTCTAATATATTAAAGGGACGTAAACAATGATGGAACCAGGATATTGGTTTCACAAGAGTCATAATAAGGAAATAATAAATTTTTTAATAGTTTATAACAGAAAGTCTGTAAAATTGAGGAGGCCAGTCGTGCCATGGTGGCACTGTAGTGAAGGCCGTAATGAAGAAATCATAATATTTAGTAGGGTATAGCAAACAGAAAAATGTAAAAATGAGAGGCCAAACATAAAAGAAACATAGAATCGGGTACAATTTTAATTCACCGTTTTATTTTTTTAATGATAAATTTATGGCTCTTATTTTCATTTCAAATTGCTCGCCATCATGAAGTTTTCGATTAAACAAACGTGATGGTGTTCATTCAGCAAAACATTATTTTTTGATAATAACGTTGTTAAGTATGACTGCCATAATTGAAATCCCGTGGAGGAGCCTGTTCACCTGAAACAACAATGCAGTTTTACAAATGATGTGTGACCAATGTTACAAGAACAATTAAAAATTAAATTTCATGTTAACAAATATTGAAGCCTGAAATTAAGCAATCGTCACTACTTGAATATAGTCATATCTCATAATTTATGCTAAATAAAATGAAGCAAAGAAGACCTACGGGACTTGACATTGCCTCCAAGTTCCCTTGCAATCACTTCAAAGGTTAGAAGATGCACAAGAACAGCAAGAAGAGCCAACCAAGTAATACAAAAATTCTTGAAGTCAATCTTAACTTTTTCGTGGAGCATTATGTCTAGGACGCAAAATATTTATAAAATACCAAGTGTGGACTAAGTAATTGCTTGGATGGAGAAAGTCTTTAAAATTCAGAGTCTTTCTTGCAGCCCATTAGAGCTCGGTCTAGAGAGCTGGTGATAATACTAAACCAATTAAACATCAAATTTCTCACAAGCGTACAAAACAGCTGTCAAATGGCTCTGTATAAAATTTTTGGGGAACGAAATTAACAAAGAGAATATCCTCCGTTCCTCACCCACTATTGAATCCCACATAATCCTCACTGAAGTCAAAATTAAAAAAGTAAAAATAAAAAATTGGCCTAATTCCTTTGGTCAAAAACAGATCGAACCGAGTTGTTGAATTTTTAGATTGGATTAAAATTCTCTCATGATCTGACTTCCTCCTGTACAAAACTACACATGGATGATTGATAGTTAATAAATAAAAAATAAAGAAATTAAATTCTACCCATACATTATCACTTAAATACACATGGCACAAGATCAAAAAAGCTCATAAGAGCTCAGATCAAGAGAGGATCTTTGTCCATTTGGATTTGGCCAAATCTCTCCATTAAAGCTCATTGGAAATAAACCAACCAATGAGTTCTTCCTAGTCAAGCTATTCTAGATTCAAACAATAAAATATGTTTCGTTCAGATCGAACTATATAAGAAAGGCAAGAGTCATGCCATTGACATGGCAAATATTTAGCGCTTTTTATCATTTAATTTTCCATGATATTATATATGTTTTATAGCGGTTTAATGACAACCATGTAAGAAAAAATAAAAATATAAGTACGCTCTGTTTCAATTCCGAAGTTGGAAAAAAAGGGCCAAAATGGCAAACTCTCTACTCAACGATATTTCGTCATAACTGCCAAGAACATAGCTTGGAAGTTCCAAAATCTTGCTTTATGACACATATATCAATAGGTCACAATGACAAGGTTTAAAAGATAAAATAAAATAAGTAAAAAAATGCACAATTAAATTACAGAACTATAAATTAATAGCAGATCTCTACCAAAGGACCTCGAACATGGAGTAAACAAGAGTGACTTGCTGCCAGTTTGTTTGAAAGCTTAAAATTGTTGGAAAGTTTTCAAAATAAATGCATCTTATGGTAAAGACATGTCCTATTAATTGGTCCTTATAGAAAAGGTACCTTTCACTAAAGACATGTCTAATTAAATGATGTCTTGTTGTAAGGACATGTTCATTTAATTGTGTCTTGTAGAAAATATATCTTTTTACTAAATGATATAACTTTTCATGACAACATTTCACTTAGAGATGCATCATTTCATGGTAACATTTCATTTGAAATGGTGATGATTCAATTTGGACCATTGATTAAAATCAAATCTAGATCCAATGGCCATGAATGAAGGGGTATCATGAAAGATGACAACCCAGATGAGGGGCACAAGTATATCTATAAATAGGGGTCATGTTTAAGCCATTTAGATATGAAGTGAATGATCTTACACCACTCTTTTCTTAACATTCATTTCTAGTACGAATTTCAACACAAAACACTCATTTTTTTTGTGCATTCACATTTCAATATATTGTTTTCTGCAGGAACAATATATTATTTCTTACTAGGCTTGCAACATTCAAGAATATTTTGATTTGCTTTCGTCGAAGCAAACAAACAACTCAAGCAAACAAACAAGTGTTTCATTGTATCCTGGAGGCGTATTTGCTTAACCCATGTACATCACTCAATTAGTGGGGGCAAATAACATCTTAAAGAAAGCGACATTTGTAACGTGCCTTAAAGCACACAAAATTTATGCAGTTTCTTCCTACATACAAAGTTAGTTGTAAACACATTACTTTACATAATAAAGTTCCACCATTATTGTTGTATTTCTCTACATTTGCTATTCCCCACAAATTTTACCAACAACAATCTTAAGACGTTATTTCTGCAACACTGGCACCAAGTTCATCTCTTCAACAATTCACAGTAGATTTTGTCAAATTGGAGCAGTTCGATGGTGGCAACTTTATTCGTTGGCAGAAAAAGTTGCGTTTCTTGTTGACAAGCCTCAATGTGGTCTATGTTCTCACAACACCAAAGCCTTAAGAATGTGAGGATGAGACATTAGGGGAAACCAGAGTGCGACATAAGTGGAAGCAAGATGACTACGTGTGTAAGAGACACATTTGCAATGCCATGTCTGATCACAACAAACCTACAGCAAAAGAGATATGGGACTCATTAGAGGCTAAGTACATTATGGAATATGCCACAAGTAAGAAATTCTTGGCTTATAAATTTTTTAATTATAGAATGGTTGATAATAGACTTGTGGTTGAACAATATAATGAGATTTTGCATATTCTTGATTAATTCAACCAACATAACATGAAAATGGATGAGTCTATTATTGTCTCTTCAATTATTGATAAACATCCTCCCTCTTGGAAAGACTATAAGAAAAGTCTTAAACATAACAAAGAGGAAATTAGTCTGGATGGCTTAGGCCAAAGTCTTCATATTGAAGAGGAACTCAAACTTAATAGTTTTAAGGATCAGATTACTACGTCCTCTAAAATTAATGTCGTAGAGGAAGGGAAGGAGTTTAAACATTTTAATCACCCTAAGAATAATCAAAAGAGAAAGTTTGATTCCAAAGAGAATTAAAACAATAAGAAGAAAAAGAAGGGTACATGCCGCCACTGCGGAAAACCTGGCCACTTTAAAAGAGATTGTCGACTTCTAAAGAAACAAAAGGAAGTTTCGAACACAAATTTTGTGGCCATGATATCTGAGATTAATGCTCTTGAAGATCATAATGCATGGTGGATAGATTCTAGTGCAACCAAACATGTATGCAAGGATCGTAGTCTTTTCAAATCTTATAAAGCAATGGATGATGGAAGTGTTCTTTACATGGGAAATTCCTCCACTGCAATAGTTAAAGGAAAAGGCAATGTGCAACTAGAGTTTACTTCTGGAAAAACTTTAACTCTTACTGATGTTTATCATGTTCCTGAAGTTAGGAAAAACCTTGTATCTGGTGGCCTTCTTAATAAGTTTGGCTTCAAACTTGTTTTGAGTCAAACAAATTTATATTATCTAAGGGTAGTACCTTTGTTGAGAAAGGATACATGTATGAAGGAATTTAAACTCAATATCAATAATATGAATGTTTCTTCTGATTATATGGTTGATTCATTATCTTTGTGGCATAATCGTTTAAGACATGTGAATATTAGAAGATTGCATGATATGGCTAATTTAGAGTTAATTCCTAAGCATGATAATGATATGCATGAAAAATGTAAAGTATGTGCACAGACTAAAATCACAAGATCTCCTTTTTCAAAAATTGAAAAAATATTTTCTTTATTGCATTTAATTCATAGCGATGTGTGTGATATGCATAGTAATCCTTCTAAGGGTGGTAAAAGATTTTTTGTAACATTTATTGATGATTTTTCAAAATATTGCTAGGTCTATTTATTACATTCTAAAGATCAAGTGTTAGAAAACTTTAAAACTTAAAAAAAATGAAGTTGAGAATTTTTGTGACACTAAAATTAAATGCCTTAGAAGTGATAAAAGAGGTGAATATGCTTTTCTTGAATTTTGTGAATATGTTGGCATTGTACATGAAACTAGCACTGCATATACTCCACAACAAAATGGCATAGCTGAAAGAAAAAATAGGACATTAATAGAAATGGTTAATGCTATGCTTTTTAATGCTGGGCTTGGTAAAGGTTTTTGGAGTGAGGCTATTTTAACTGCATGTCATATCTTAAATAGAGTGCCTAATAAAAAAACAAAGGTGACCCCATATGAATTATGGAAAAAGAGAAAGCCTAATCTTTCTTATCTAAGAGTTTAGGGTTGTCGAGCCATTTTAAGACTACTAAAACCTAAGATAAAGAAATTAGGAAAAAGGGGCATTAAATGCATATTCTTGGGATATGCTGAGCATAGTAAAGTTTATAGGTTTCTTGTAACAGAACCTAATAGCTTTGTTGAGATCAATACTATAGTGGAATCTAGAGATGCAATATTCTATGAAAATAGATTTTCCACTATACCAAAAAGTATTGATTCTCAAGAGAATGATAAACAAATAGAAATTGGTCAAAAGTGTGATGCTAATAACGAGCAAAATCATTTGAAAAGAAGTAAAAGAATAAGGACTATAAAATCTTTTGGACCAGATTTTATAGTCTATTTTGTTGAAAGGACAAGAGACTCACAATCAAAACGGACCATGATCACATTTACTATAGAGTCTGATCCCTTCACCTATGAAGAGGCAATGAAGTCTCAAGATGCTGCTTTTTTTAAAGAGGCCATTAATGATGAAATGGACTCTATTGTGGGTAATAAGACTTGGAAATTAGTTGATTTACCACCTAGCTCTAATCCTATAGGTTGTAAATGGATTTTCAAAAAGAAGAAGAAAGTTGATAGAACAATTGAAAGATTTAAAGCAAGACTAGTAGCAAAAGGCTTTACACAAAAAGAAGGCCTTGATTATTTTAATACTTATGCACTTGTTGCAAGAATTGCTACTATTAGAGTCTTGATTGCTTTGGCTTCAATTTATCAATTTGAAATCTATCAAATGGATGTGAAAACAGCTTTCTTAAATGGAGAATTAGATAAGGAAATTTACATGAAACAACCAGAAGGGTTTGTTATGCCAGGACAAGAACATAAAGTTTGTAAACTAGTCAAGTCTTTATATGGTCTTAACAAGCTCCAAAGCAGTGGCACAAAAAGTTTGACAAAGTGATTGTCTCAAATGGATTTAATATTCATGAATCTGATAAATGTGTCTATAGCAGATTCAATGGAAATAAAGGTGTGATTATTTGTTTATATGTAGATGACATGTTAATTTTTGGTACTGATAGTGAGAGCATTGAACTCACTAAATCATTATTGTCATCTAATTTTGATATGAAAGACATGGGACTTGCTGATGTGATTTTGGGGATTAAAATTATAAAAATGAGAATGGCCTAGTATTAACCCAATCACATTATATTGAGAAAATTTTAAAGAAATTTAATGATTATGATTGTAAGTCTGTGTCAACACCTTTTGATTCAAACATAAGACTGTATCCTAACACTGGTAAATCAGTATCTCAATTAGAATATGCACATATTATTGGGTGTCTTATGTATGCGATGACTTGTACTAGGCCTGATATTGCTTTCGCTGTTGGAAAGCTCAGTAGATATATTAGTAATCCAAGCCAAGCACACTGGCAAGCAGTGTACAGAATTCTAAAATATTTAAAACATACAATGGATTATGGTATATGTTACACTGGATATCGTTCAATTTTAGAAGGATTTTCGGATGCTAGTTAGATTACTGATCGAGATGATCATATATCCACAAGTGGTTGGATTTTTAATCTTGGTGGAGGAGCTATTTCATGGGGCTTAAAGAAGCAAACTTGTATAGGAAACTCCACCATGGCTGCAGAATTTGTAGCTTTGGCTTCATGTTGCAAGGAAGCTGAATGGTTAAGGAAATTGCTTATAGAAATTCCTATTTGGCTTAAACCAATGCCTCATGTATCTATTCACTGTAATAGTGAGGCAACTTTATCAAGAGCATATAGTCAAATCTATAATGGAAAGTCTAGGCACATTGGTCTAAGATATAGTTATGTAAAACAATTACTTATAGACAATTGACTTTGTGAAATCATGCCAAAATTTGGCAGATCCCTTAACTAAAGGCCTTGCAAGGGATATAGTATTTAAAACTTCTAAGGGGATAGGACTGAAGCCAGCATCATCTTATCACCAATGATGGAAACTCAACCCAACACTTGAAATATCAAGATCTTGGGTTCAATGAGCAAAAGTACATCATATGTTGTGATAACAAGCACTATAATAATTTTAAATGCGTCCCAAAGGTTAGTGCTTGATACATGTAACATATGGGAAAGGTTAAGCTACTTAGCTTTTAATGGACTTATAAATATTTTAGTTACAGGGACATTCTAGATAAGTCTACCTATATGAGTGTAAGAGGTGGTGTCGCTTCCTATGTAACTTGGCTGGTCACTAAAGCGCTCATGAAAACAGGATATAGACACAGGGCCGATCCACTTGTCAGCTAAGGAATACTTGAGAATTTGAAAGCTTATGTGTGAGATATATCTGGTTAGTCGATTAAGGTCGCTAGTTCAAAGCTTGCATACCATGCCACCTTGATTAACGTTGATGTATTGTCACTAAATGAAGGTTCAAGTCCAAAAGACACCTTCATCTATGCATAAGTTTTCCAAGCCTGTGCAAGATAGTTTTTCAAAATTCATTTGTTTTGAAAATGGTGAGGGATTGTTGGAAAGTTTTCAAAATAAATGTGTCTTATGGTAAAGACATGTCCTATTAATTGTGCCTTATAGAAAAGGTACCTTTCACTAAAAACATGTCTAATTAAATGATGTCTTGTTGTAAGGACATATCCATTTAATTGTATTTTGTAGAAAATGTATCTTTTTACTAAATGATATAACTTTTCATGGCAACATTTCACTTAGAGATGCATCATTTCATGGTGACATTTCATTTGAAATGGTGATGGTTCAATTTGGACCATTGATTAAAATTAAATCTAGATCCAATGGCCATGAATGAAGGGTATCATGAAAGATGACAGCCCAAATGAGGGGGCACAAGTATATCTATAAATAGGGGTCATGTTTAAGCCATTTAGATATGAAGTGAATAATCCTACACCACTCTTTTCTTAGCATTTATTTCTAGTACGAATTTCAACACAAAACACTCATTTCTTTTGTGCATTCACATTCCAATATATTATTTTCTGCAGGAATAATATATTGTTTCTTGACAGGCTTGCAACATTAAAAGTATTCTGGTTTGCTTTCGTCAATGCACAATGCAAGCAAATAAACAAGTGCTTTATTATATCCTGGAGGCGTATTTGCTTAACCCATGTGCATCACTCAATTGGTGGGGGCAAATAACGTCGTAAGGAAAATGACATTTGTAACTTGCCTTGAAGCACACAAAATTTCTGCAGTTCTTTCTATATACAGAGTTAGTTGTAAACACATTACTTTATATAATAAAGTTCCACCATTATTGTTGTATTTCTCTACATTTTCCATTCCCCACAAATTTTACCACCAATAATCAACTGATTCAGCTGACTGTACTCAACTCACACATGTGCTGCATCCTTCCAGACATTGTGAGCTTCCTTAACACAGTTGACAAAATATGAGGCACATACAAAATGATAGTGATTCAACAGTAGCCAAATGTAAAGAACACGCAAGTTATTTCGCAGCGGGTCCAGGATTAGACAACATTGGATGTATTCTTTATTATTTCATTTAATTGAATCTGATGAAATAATAGCTCTAGCCTTCAATTATTAACCATTTCGGTTGCGTAGCTGTAACGTTACCACCAGAAAATGACCAAAAAAATGTGGTAGATAAAATCTAGCAAACACAATATATTATAAATCTGTAAGCATTTCTATTTAGTACTGTGATCATCACAATCTTTGTTGATGTTATGATGATAATGATGAAGCAAAGAAATTTGATACGAGTCTCTTATTTGCTTTTCTTACTTGTAGCTTACACAAGAGCTGCTGTCTTTGGAGAAGCTGACAGCAGATGCATGGAGAGGGAGAGACAAGCTCTACTGATCTTCAAACATGATCTCGAAGATGAATGGGGCTATTTGTCTTCTTGGGGAAGGATGGAAGATTGATGCAAATGGAGAGGTGTCTACTGTAGTAACCAAACAAGTCATGTAGTCGCCCCTCGATCTTAGTAACACATTACTTGTCAGGTAACATTTCTTCTTCACTGCTTGTATTGGAGCACTTCTACTATCTGCACCAGAGTGGCAACGATTTTGGCGGAACTCAAATCCTGGAGTTTATTGCCTCCCTCACCAAATTAAGAATCCTAGATCTCTCTGATGCAAATTTCGGAGGCAGGATTCCATATCAGCTTGGAAACCTCGCAGACCTGCAATCTATTAATATTGGATTGAGTGCCATCCGTGTCCGCAAATTTGATCAGTGGCTTTCTTGTCATAATAAATTATCAAGCCTCAGCCTACAGGGTCTCGACCTTAGGGAAGCGACGGATTGGCTGCAAGTAGTAATCACTGGACTTCCTTCTCTCAGAGAATTGGATTTATCTTCATCTGCTCCTCCAAAAATCAATTATCGATCCCATTCCTTTGTAAATTCTTCTTCATCATCACCAACACAACTTCATCTCTCTTTATGTGGTCTTTCAAATTCAGCTTACCATTGTTTGTCCCACATCAGTAAGAGTCTTGTCTATCTTGACTTTTCTAATAACCAATTACAAGGTCCTACTCCTGACTATGCATTCCGGAACATGACCTCTCTTGCCAGCTTGACCTCTCTGAACTATATTACTGGAATTTCAAAGTTCTCTCTTCAAATCACCCTTGTTCGTCCGAAGTATGCTTTTTCTAACGTGACTTCTCTGATAGATCTTGACCTCTCTAAGAATCAGATTACTGGAATTCCAAAGTCGTTTGGAGATATGTGTAGTCTAAAAACATTAAAAATTCATGACAACAATCATACTGCAAAGCTGCCGGAGTTGTTTCTCAATTTCTCTGCAAGCTGTGCCAAAAAGTCATTGCAGAGCTTCATGTTACAGAACAACATGCTTAGTGGATCATTACCTGGCGTTACAGCGTTTTCATCGTTAAAAGAATTGGATATTTCCAACAGACTGAATGGTACTTTCCCTAAACAATTTTGTCGACCTTCATCACTAGTTGAGTTGGACTTGGAAAGCGGCCAACTTTGGGTTCCTCTGCTGGGAAGTCTTGTCTTGGGTTCAATCGATTAAATGGAACACTTAGTGAAGGCATGGTAGTGAAGGCATGGGACGCCTTTCCATGCTATAGGGACTCTCTCTAGAAGGAAATTCTGTGGAAGGTATGATCTCTGAGGCTCACATGTCAAATCTCTCGAAATTGACCATCTTGGGTTTTGCTTGTAATTCATTGGCTCTCAATTTGAGTCCTGACTGGTTTCTTCCCTTCCATTTGAGTTTCGTTAAGTTTGTCAAACTGTAATTTAGGACCTCGTTTTCCAAAATGGCTGCAAAGTCAAAATAATTAGTCTTTGTTGGATATCTCTAATACTGGAATTTCAGATATTGTTCCCACTTGGTTTTGGGATTTATCTCCTTATTTATATCATTTAAACCTCTCTTACAATCACTTGAAAGGAAAGGTGCATAGGTGATAATCTACTAGAGCTGGTTGTTCTCAGTTACGATTCAATCATATTAATGGAAGTGTGACTCCAAAACTTTGCAGTTCACCAATGCTTCAGGTTTTGGACTTTTCTCGTACCAATATCTCAGGAATGGTACCAACTTGTCTCAATAATTTATCTGCAATGGCTCAAAATGGGAGTTCCAATGTAATCATCGAATATAGAATTCAATTTATTGATGTCCCAGAATTTGATTATCAGGACCGAGCATTGCTAGTATGGAAACAAAAGACTATTTATAAAAATACCCTGGGGCTTCTAAATGGTATTGATCTTTCAGACAACAATTTATCTGGGAAAATTCCAGAAGAAATTATAAGTCTTGTTAGGTTATACCCTATGAATCTTTCGAAAAAAAATTTAACTAGATCAATTCCTTCCAAGATTGCTCAGTTATCTTTGTTGAATTCCCTCGATTCTTCACAAAACCAGCTCATTGGTAAAATTCCACTAAGTTTTTCTCAGCTGAGTCATCTTGGTGTCGTAAACTTGTCGAACAATAACTTCTCCGGAAAAATTCCATCAAGCATTCCACTACAGACTTTTGAAGCTTCTGCGTACAAGTGAAATCCGGAGGTTGTGGTTCCCCACTTCCGAATAAATGTCCTGGAGAGGAATCTACTCATCAACGTACAGCCATAATTGTGCATAACAGCGAGGAGGATGGATTCATAACTCGAGGTTTATTTGTTACCACAGCTCTTGGCTTCATCGTAGGCTTTTTGGGATTTTGTGGTACCTTACTGCGCAATAGGAATTGGACACATGCTTATTTCCAGTGTTTGAACAATGTAGAAGGTAAGCTCTATGCCTGGCTAGCAGTGAAGATGGCCAAATTTAGGAGGCGGCTGGGAAGCTAATAGGTAATGTCCCTCCCTCAATTTATTAACTTGTTTCACCTTGACATCCCTGCTTTGAGCTTAACTTAAAATTGGTCATTTGCACTTTCCCATTTAAACCTCTTTATTTTATTTTGTACAACTAACTGATGTTGTTCTAACTTAATGAAATCTTCCCAGTACATACCAGCTGTAGTGCCAGTACACATTGCTAGCTTTTCTTCAAATGATGGATGCACTGGGAAGCTTTTGCTTAAAATAACATCTGATGTGTGATGTTGAGGAGCTCGATCAAGCATGTGATGATCTGAAAGCACCCAGAATTTTCTTTTGACAGAACTTTGTAATAAAATTTATTAAAAAGTGTGGACATTTTGGCATTGTGTAGACCTTTGAAATGTTAATTTCGTTGTGAAAATATAATGGCATCTTGTATGATATTAATAATATGATGCATGTATAAGCTCCATGGATGAAAAAAACTTCGCTCTCGCATTCATTTCAAACAGACAGAATAGATAAAGCTTAATTTCAATAAAATAATCATGATGGTGATCATTCAGCAAAAGATTAATAACAATATCAGTTTATGTACGGCTGTCAGAAACTCCGTAATTGGAATTCCTGGGACGATCAGTTGGTTTACTTCCACCCGGACTCGTATCAATAAGCTGCATAAGTTCCCTGGCATGTCTACATGAAACAGCAGTGCAAAAAATTAATGTTGTGTGATCAGTGTTACTTAAACAAAATAAGCAAATAAAAAACTAGTTTCATGCTGATCCAAGTGATCTAAAGCAGGCTTACGAGTCACACAAGGCTTGTAAGTGCTTCGAAGCTCAGTGGCAGAAGAAGCATAACAAGGAGGAGTGGCAGCCAAGCAACTCTTAGAGGCCATCCTTTTCCATGGAGCGGTATGGCTAGGATATTAGGTGCTTATAGAAGCCAAATAATCGCTTGGTTGGATTTCCTTTAAATAATTATGGATGGCAACAGTGCCGTTGATTTTGATCCTTTCCTTGTCAATTAAAGAGTAGTGCTAGGAAGCGAGAGGAACAAGAGAATCACAAGAGAAACGACAGCCGTTGCTGCCGCCTGCCGTTTTGCTTCTCATTCCTCTCGCCCGTTAAAATAATAAAAAAATGGTGCGTGCAGATAGAAATCCAAGCCTTATCTCCTCACGCAAGCCTTCCTCTTCCACTTTCCTCTCTCCTCACGTAAATCATCATCATCGTTCACGGCAACAACCGCTCTCGGCTTTATCTACTCCCAGCCGGCCTTTCCTCTTCCACTCTCCTCTCTCCTCACGCAAATCACCATCATCGTTCACAGCACCAACTGCTCACGGCGACGCACCATCATGGTTCATGGCAAAGTACTCCTTACGACAAAGCATGCTCCCGCATCTACATAGTTGCCGAAGCTTAGATTCCTTATTTAGCTTGTCTATTCTCATTTTGTCGCCTGTAGCTTCATACGATTTTTATTACTTGCATCAATATTTGGATACTTCCCAATTTGATTCACAATACGTTATAAGCATGACTATGCTCTATTATAGAAAGTATTATGTTCCCTTATATCTTAATCTTTATTGTATATATTTATTAATAAAACTATTCTTACAAGGATGTTCTATAGTTGTCATTAAAGTGGATTTTCTACATCAGAAAACAAGACATAGTTGCTGTTTATTTTACTCTATTGATTTTCATGATATTGTTGTTATACTACTGCAATATGTCTAACCTTAGCAAACTTGAATTTGTTGCCTTGGACATTTTCGTTGAAAATGAAAACTACCTATCCTGGATCCTTGATGTTTAGATCCACCTAGATGCTATGGGCATTGGTGATACAATTAAAGGTAGAAATAATACATATCCTCGAGATCATGTTAAAACTGGGATTTTTCTTTGCCATAACCTCCATCAAGCATTGAAATGCGAGTACTTCACTGTAAAGGATCCATATGTTCTTTGAAATTAGAGGTATGACCACTCGAAGTAAATATATGAGCCTTCGACTACGAGACTTCAAGGCAATCGATGAATACAATTTTGCGCTGTTTAGTTACTCCACAATTAAGATTGCGAGGTGATAGGATCACTAATGAAGGCATAAGAAAACATTCACGACTTCTCACGCCTCAAATATGCTGCTACAACAACAATATCGAGCATGAGAGTACAAGAGTATTCAGACCTAATTTAATATCTTCTTCTAGCCGAGAAGAACGACGACCTCTTAATGAAGAATCATCAATCTTGCCCGACTAGTAACGTAGCAATCCCGAAGCAAATGTTATTCCAGGTAACCAAAGTGGTAACCAATCACATGATCCTGGTCATTGCTGCTACTGAGGTAGATGTTGATACAAGATTCTGGTTGCTCTTTCAACGACCAGGATCTCTGCTCGATCAACTCTACCGCGACCAGAACTTCTCATCGCACTGTTTTTTTTCACGTTTTCCTGCGCTCACAGAAACGAGTCAGAGTGCGCCAGTTGTTTTCCCGGCGTAAACCCTCCAACGCTCAAGTCAGATATGAAGATTTTTGAGAAACTTTGGCCGTAAATACGATGGCCTTTTGTTTTGATCTCAATTATAGAGCTTTTCTTTTTCTCTCTTAGGATAACAAAAAATGTAACCCTTTTACCTTCATTGGCTACCTTTTTATAGGTCTCTCGGAGATTCAAACCACCCCTCCATTCGCGCCCATTACTCCCCCACTACTGCAGTTGTGGGTGGTTGCGTGGCTTTCGTGCCTTGATTCTCGGATGGATGAATACGTCTTGTCAACTGCCGTTGACCGGGTCTCCTCGATGTGAGCTTTAGTAGAAAATGGCATCTTGCCTTTACCAGCAAATTGGGCTCGCGGATAACGTGCTTGAGTAGGGGCAGAGTGTTCCTGCTCCTGCTCCCTAGCTGCTAGGTTCTCCTTTCCCCTGCTGATCTTAGCCGAAGCATATCCTTCTACCAGGTTCCTACTCGTCATGGTTCCTACTTGTCATAGCTGGTCTCGTCGAAATATCTCCAAACAGTAGAATTAATTACCAACATCATAGTAGTTAAAGTAAGAATGCATCAAACCATCGGAAATGAAGTCGTGAAGAAGGAAATTATGAACGGGACAAAAATAAAGAAATCATATGTCACAGTTGTGGAATAAAGGGACATTTTGGACATGAATATAATACACTTGAGCATCTTTCAGAGTCGTATCAAGCATTTTTAAAAGTCAAAAGAAAGAAGACGGGGAGGAATTTTGTGTTGATTCACTGCATCAAGATGCCTTGGACTTCTTTGAAGATAAAGATTAAAGGATCAACTACTCAATTGGATGAGATATCCAAGCCAATTGAAGGCCTACGTATATCGGTTTTATTCACTTTTATAATAATGCTTGCTAAGTTTGGATGAGATATCGCTTCTGCATCCACTCGTTCTCCTCGCGAAAAAGGCTGGCTGGGAGTAGATAAAGCCGTGAGCGGTTGCCATCGTGAACGATAATGGTGATTTGCGTGAGGAGAGAGGAGAGTGTAAGAGGAAAGTCAGACTGGAGATAAGGTAGATAAGATTTGGATTTCCCTCTGCACGCACTCATTTCTTTATTCATTCTTTTTGGATTTCAATTTAATTCTTTTTATTTTTTTTATTGTTTCAACGGGCGAGAGCAATGAAAAGCGAAACAGTAGCAGTTGCTGTCGTTTCTTTGATTTTCTCATTCCTCTCGCTCACTAGCATTTGCCTAATTAAAAGTTTACGTGCAAAGACTGGACCCAATCCACAGAGCTGGTGATTGCAAGTAAATTTTTTGAACATGAACCTACTTTTCATTCATGTTGGTTGCTTTTATTTTGGGGGTCAATTGTTAAAACTTACATATATTACAGTATAGATTTTATTTAGAATCTATATAACTATTTTTATATACTTGTATTTATGGGTGTCCAATATACCTGCTCGGATCAACCTCGAGTGATGCGGGCTTGGCTCATAAATTACTTCATATGCCTAAGATCCGACTTAAAACCTAAATTTTATTAAAAAATATTATCAAATATATATTATTTTAAATAATTATATTTATTTGATTCATCCATTACATATACCTAAAATTTATACATTTATAGTTCATATTTTTATTTCCAACTTTATTAAAATAAATTTAAAAATTATAAAAAATATATGTATATAATATTATAAAATATAAAATCCAACTATAAAAATTAGGATTAAAAAACTCAATCCAGTGCCATGATTTTAAGCCTGGTATAGATGTCAAAAAAATATATCCAAGCCAAGTATACGCATTTCCATACCTAGGCTAGGACTCAAATTTTACCATCCCTACTTCCATTACTATCCAGAGGTTTACCAAACATTGGTGGAAAATCTACACCAACTAGAAGCAAGAGTTCAAATTAAACTCGTTACATTTTAAAATCAGTTGGCACCCATATCAACAGTCAGCTGTGGGAACGATTACTAATTATTCTTGATTATGCGCACTAAAAAATTCAATTATGAGAGCATCCAAGTTCTAGTATTTGACCCAATCAGTTTGATAAAATAGGCCAATGTTCAACATTGACACAAACTTTCAGTTGAATAGGAATTGTCTTCACACGGAAAATCCAAATATTGGACTATTACTTTGCTCAGTTTCAGCGTTGAAACAGGAAACAGATGGATCAAATTTGTAATACAAACGATCACAACTCCAAATTTCCACAAGGTGCATAACACATAGAGCAATCAATTATGTACACTAATAGCAATATGTGAACAGACATACAAACAAAATGTTGTTAGTTATGTATTTAACGAGTCATCAGCTTCAATCGCGTTACTTCACAGCATAGGTAACTTCAACACTTTCGATTGCCTAGACGTGCTAAATAATCTGAAAAAAAAAAACATAGGTTTTGATTATTCAGAACATTGCTTATGTGAAACCAGCAGAAAAGTATAAACATAAAGAGAAAGAGGAAAAAATGCAAATCGAAAATACACTTTGCAGTTCCAAAAGCTGCTCCTTGAGAAGCAACTGCTAGAAGCTAACCAAATAGAAATTCTGATGTAACTAACTATCAGGAAATGGAGAATTTAGCCAAACCAAATTGAAGGGCAGATGCTAAACCAAATTGAGGCATTACTAATTTATATATAGATCTTCTCAGCTCTTAGTTACCATTTATTCAATAGGCAAGAGTTAGACAAATCTGAGAAATAATGCTTTAACATGTCATTTTCATCTAAAAATATCTGCCTAAGAAAAGCTTTCAGAAATAGATGAAGGAAATAGGAGCATACACCAAACAGAGTTCTAGCATAGACATAGAGAACAATCGAAGTGATTCAAAGGAGTGGGAACGTAAGCAATTCAAAGATATAGATCTATTACCAATGGAACCCGACTGACAAAAGCTTTCACTTAATCTGCTTAGTAGCAACAGTCCTCTGAACGGTAGAAACACCATCCACAAATTTTGTCCGGAATAGAACATTGGCATTATTGAACATTCCCTCTTTCAGTGATACCACAATAAACTGTGAAGCACCGAAGCCAAAAGAAGTCAGCAAAATATGGATGAAATTTCAACTAAGAACTTTTTATCCTGTTGTTCATGAACGTATGGACCGTTCATATTCAGTCCTTGATCCTACCATTCCTTCCTAATAACAAAAACCAGGCTACAGAGAAGCAGGCTACTCTCATTCTACCACACTTAACATGCCATTGGACATATGCCATTCTGCACACTCTTTTAACCCATATTCCTTTGATACAAAAGTTTTAGTTCAAAACATAATGGAGAAAGAAATAGAAAAGAAAATCATCATATTCAGACCTGAGAGTGCGGAAAGTGAGTCTTGATCATTCTCCCAATGTTTTGTGTGTGGCTCAAGTCAAGAGCCGCATCTACCTGCCAACCACCACAAGAATATTTACCACTTAAAGATCCATCTCATAACAATGTATTACTCAAAATATCAAATAGGAAAGATATAACAGAATAGTTCAATACTGAATTCAAATGAGAAAATATCTTGTGTTCAATCTATGAAAACACCATGATTTAACTTTGTTGTTCTCCAGATTATTATCTTTCTTACTTGATTTTGTGGCTACGAACATGGGAAGCTTAAATGCCAGAGGTCTTTTTTTAAAGGAGAACAATCAAATAACTGGTCCTTGTCCAAGTTTACTCAACATAAAACAATCAGTGTTGCATTTGAGCAACAATGACAAAAGTCACAAAACTTAAAAAACATTACAAAGTTTTTTTTTTTTGGAAAAAATCAAAAAATGTTTAATTAGCATTCTAACAAAAAGCCAACATAAAAGAAGATTCATCCAGAACTTCATGAAATCTGTCTGATTAACAGTCTTCATATACTCAAAATTCTTGCATGAGTTTGGATTAAGCATTGTTTCAACAGAAATATTCATAATTCAACTCAATATTTGATCTGCAATAATAAACTGAATCATCTTGACGTGGTGTTATTGTGCTATATAGCAGGATAACACATTAAACAATTCTCTGGAGTAAGAGTAAAAAGTGATGACACTTTCTCAGAAATTCCACTGCAGTTTCATAAGTTAAACCAAAAACCTATGAAAGGCATAAGTTTAGAATATATATCAGAGGCATTTAGATTCAACTACTTAAGTGGAAGCATAATGATCAAGGAGTGAACAAAACATGGTGAAAAAGCTTAGTTACCTCATCCAGTATATAAAGAGGGGCTGGCTTGAAGAGAAGCAATGCCAAAATTAAAGAAAGGGCCAACAAAGATCGTTGACCACCACTCAGTTCTGACAAGGACTGTTTCCAAACACCTCCAAATGCTACACAAACTTCCAGACCATCCAGGAAATTGCCACCTTCAGGAGGTTCTAGCTTCGCCATTGTGCCTGGTAATAGAGTAGAAAAGATGGATCCAAAGTCCCTAAGGAAGTGAAGATTCACCGACACAAATAAATTGTCAGCAACTATCAAATAAAGGCCAATCAGAAAAAAGGCAACTAACATGAAGCAAACTCACTTGTTAACTTTAACCCAAGTTACTTTTAGTGTTTCCTTCTTTTTTTCATCAAGCTCTTCAATAACCTTCTTAATTTTGGACTTGTCATTCTGTGCAAATATAAAATAAGCATAGGTAGGGGAAGGTAAAACAATGTCCAGAAAAATCTGAGCACAAACCTCAATAATATTTTTCTTTGACATCAAATCATTGTACTCATCTTCAGCTTTCTCAAACATTGCCATAACTTTCTTGTTCACCCTTTTCTCAAGCCTTCAAACAAGGGAAAATGAAAAGGGGGGAAAAGGGAAAGAAATCATCTCTCAGGCTCATAAAAGACAATAGTAATATTGATAATATAATGCTTATAGACAACTTGTACTTTCAAAACTTCCAAAGTCACACACCCTGACTGCTCAGCTTGCAGTTTCTCAAGTTCTTCCCTTGCTTTATAAGGATCACGTGATTCAAAATCATAATCTGTCCCACTTCTTCCAAATAGCTGTTTCTCAGATGCAATCCAGGCATGCTTCTCAATCAATTTGTCAACCTTTGTAGAGCAATCTTTCTGCTCCATCTCCATCCGTTTTACCTATTACAGAAAATTGCAAAGCTAACAATTTACGGTCTCAAATCATCAGAGAAGTTTATTCAGGGTAAGAAGCAAAATTACCTCATTTTCCAACCTCTTTCTCTCAAGCTTTGCCTCACCAAGCTTGTCTTGAAGTTTTTGCTGCTCTTTGAGAATGCCACTAATTTGGGAATCACATTCTTTCATCTTCAACCTTATCGCATTTAGTTCAGATTGTGCCTGATCATGATTAGTCCTTGTGAAAGCAACCTGCAATAGAAATGGATATTGCAATCACTTTCCACTCCAGATTTCAACCTTCAAATATCCATGCTTACCTTATTCTTTTGTTCATCTACTTCCGAAGTGAGACCATTAATCTGCATCCTCACTGAAGCCAACTGATTCTCTAGAGAAGCATGTTCCTTTACAATTGCTTCATGCTCCATAACAAGTCTCTCTCTTTCATTCTCATGCCCCTAATAGCAAGCAAAACAATGTGACAACACTTCAACAGCTATTGAGAACCAGCACATTCTTAACCATCAAAGTCTTTTCAGTAAGAATCAGACATACAAATATGAAAGAATTGCTGCTGACTAGAGCAATACAAGATGAAATTGATGTGTTACAATTAGAAATCATGTTTTGGTACTGAGCGTGAAGTAAAGAAACCTAAATCAAGAGCTTTCTTCAAAAATTAAGGCATTTGAACAGTACAAGTGAGCAAACCCAAGCATCATTTCACTACACTGATAATAACTGCTATCTTTATAAAAATTTCAAAAGAGAGGTAAAATACTGGAGAAAACAAACAGTATGGTTTGGGAGCTCTTAGAGGCCCTATTTGGAATTTTTTTGTAAACACTTGCGACTATGGTTTGGGAGCTAAGTTGTTCTTATTGTATAATGAAAATTTATAATATTTGCCTTTTTTTTTTATGCCTATAATATTTTTATATTTTTTAAAAAATTATTATTTAAAAATTAAATTTGCCACAAACTATCAATTTTTTTCATAACTACAACTTTTTTCTACAGGAACTACGACTTTTAAGCCACCTCAGCTCAATACCAAATAGGGTCCGATCGTATGGTCAAAATGAAGTATAACATTCATTTGTGCTAGATTGGTTAAGAGAATACCTATAAATGGGAGCACTAAAAAGAGCCCACATTACAGGTGTAGGGAATGATACTTTCTAATACAAAGCAAAATATCGAACAGAATCTAAACAGATCAACAAGAATACAAATGAGCTGGCAAAAGATATTATAGGCAATCTCATTGTAAGCAAAGTAGTATCAAACCCTACCTTGAGATCCTTTGAAGCTGACTGTATTTGGACTTTTATGGCCTTAATCTTTTTCTCTAAGTCTTTCAGCCTCCCTTCTCGATTGTTGTCGTGCTCTTTGATTGATTTCTCAAGCACTGACACTGCACTAACAGAGTTCTCATACAAAAGTTGCTTCTCTTTGGCAGAAGATTTTGCTTCTTCAAGCTCTTGCTCAATCTTCTTTACTATTTCACTGAGCTACATTTCCACAAAACAAGATTAAAAAACAGAAAGACAAACATGAAAAACAAAATTTTGCAAGAACAAAATGGCAGCATGATGAGTAGTTATTGGGTAAAAGTTACAAAAAGAGAGAGAAAAGATGGAAACCTTATGATGCTCATTTTGCTCAGCCCTGCCTTGGAATAATGAAAGGTCATATAATTTAAGTTCTAACTGTGCCTTAAGGTCCATATACTTTTTCTGAAATGGCAGGAGTTCCTTGATCTGAAATGTCAAGATTAGAAAATAAGCTAAAATGTTACTGAAAAAACAGTGAGAATGTATTTTATTGCACAGCAGCATAAAGATGAGTCAGTGATCAATTATGTCTATCAACTTTTAAGAAACAAAAACAAAAGATGGATCATTACAGTGAAAATCTTACAAATGCAGGCATGCTCTTTGTTTACCTAAAATACGCAGCAATGTCAATTCCAAACCACTGTATGGCTTGAACTGAGAACCAAAGTTCACAAGCCATGACCTCAGTTGACAATCATGTTACTGCAGAAATTCTAAACTTAGCACACAATTCAGTTCATATGAACAATAAATGAGTTACTTGACTTGCTATGGAAGAACTGGATCAACAAGTTGAAGACTACAAAAACTAGGAATAAATACTGTGACAGGTAAATTAAGTTGTCCAGAATAAAAAAAATGAATGGAGTATATTCAATATATTTCTAATATGAAGTTAAACAGACAGGCGTGCCCAGGTGCATACAAGCAGGCATGCCCAAGTGCATCAAATACAGAAATTTCGCAGAGGCAGAAACTTCTCACAAATGATGGGTCATAACTAATAGCATTAACCATAACTCGAGAGAACAATTATGCTACCACATGGCACAAAATTGAACATAGAACTAAGATAAGCATACTGAAAACATGAATGTAGCAGCTTCAATACGACCAAATAGCCCTGGACTTAAATCTCTTTATCATTCCAGGCCAACGATAAGTTAAAGGACTCGTACAAATACTTCAAGTTAACAAGAAATGAGAAAACAGAGACATAATAGCTACGAATCAATTTCTATTCCAAAAGCAATTAATTTTTACAAGCACGAGATTCATTATTCTCCTGCCCTTTATTTGGTAGAAAGAAGAAACTGCTACCTTTGCTTCAATCTCAGATAACCTTTTCTGATGTATTACAAGGTTTGATTCAGCCTCTGCTAATCTGTGGAGTTGCCTTAACAGATCACCACCACCCCTGCAACAATAAATTATTAATTTGAAAGGTTTACAGGTAGCACATGCATGCAAACACCTGAATTTTCAAAGGAATCGTAATTGAATTGAAATCCCACAGTGTCAAATAAAACAAAGTAATCACAAACACTTCAAAAACTCTGAAATGTCATTTACCACCATGTCATATCTAAGGTGGAATGGGAAAAAAAAAAGGAAAAACCATTTACGACAATGCAAAGAAGTATGCCTATGAAAATTCCAATTAAAGAAATCAAGCAGAGTATTTACCTGCGGCTTCCACCAGTTAGAAGGCCGCTTGGTTGAAATATGTCGCCTTCAAGAGTAACACTGGGAGTACGAATTTCATGACTAAACGCAACCTGCAAAAAAATATTACAGTTCAGGTCATTATACATGCATTAACAAGTAAAAGAGGCATATCTGACAATGAAAAAGGAGACTCTGTCCACTATGTACACAGAAACATAATATTAGAGGAGGATTATTTACAAAATAATGGTTCTTAGGATAGCAAAATGAAAAAAGTCACCCAATCACTGACTTCCACAATTGCTTTGCCAGATGCTTATTCCCCTTACAAGGTTCTGACAATATCATCACTTGCCTCTGACAAAGTGAGTATTGAATTCAGGTAACCAATTGTGAGAGATGAGATTCCAGACATATAAACAAGCAGTATTTTCATAAGTCCTGTGGTCCTAACTTCTAAGCTCAAAGAAGAATTTATTATAACGGTGGCATGTGACCTGAATAAATATTCATGACAACTATGAGGCAGTTAATTTGTATTGAAAACAGAACTGACTCTTTTTCCCCGAATACACAACAAAGTGGCAGCTCTACATTTCATAAACATGTTCAAATGAATGGAATATATTTGATACTCTTGAAACCAATTGAGCAAATATACCTAGGGGTCCAACATATGGACAAAACACATATTTTATCCCAAAACTAGTTTTTCAGAAAAGGCATATGTTTTGAATAAACCATGCTTCAAATTCCTCTTATTTCAAACCCAATATTAAGACTCTGATATAAAGGGAAAAAGAACAAGTAAATTCTGATCATCAAACACACTTTAAGATGATTTCTTTCCAGTATAGTTTCTTCTCCAACTATATTGGCTCGCAATCGTTTACATAGGATAAAAAACTAAATTGCATAATTCATAGGTTTACCTACAGCACAAATAATGAATATGAGCACCATTGACTACAAAAAAATCTGAGGTGCAGACAATACATCAAAAGAGTGCATTTCCAGAGATGAGCATACCTCCTTTGCTGCATCAATAGACTTGCAAACGAAGGTTGAACCAAAAACATATTCCATGGCAGTCTGCAATGTGAATCAATTTTCAGATAATAATAGTCAAAACAGAACAGTAGCTATCAGTATTTACATTCTGGTATTACAGAAAACAAAGTGCAAAAGCTACTTAGAGTTCGACTCATCCAATTTACATCCCTACAGACTAATAAGATGATACCACATAAAACTTCCAATTTCCGGGAGCACAATTGCTATGGCACAAAATAAATACTTTGTAACTACTTCTCCAAAATACCAAAATATTGTAGAGACGAATCATATATGTAACAGCAGATATCAAGAAACATAAAGTGGTCGGGTTTAAAATGATAAACCAGCATAAGGAAGCATACCTTCAATTCGTGACTGTAACCAACCAAAGAAAGTGCAAGTTCGGCATTTTCCTTGCCAACCTGCATATACAAGGATAAAACGAATAGAAAAATAAAAAGTAAAGAACGGGCTTACTACCTTTAAATCACAGGCCCAAGTGAAAGCAATAACTAACCAATCTAACAGCAGCCTGCTGAACTCTGGGAGGGACAGTATGGGATTGAATTTTATTCAAAGGAATAATTGTTACTCTCCTTCGAAGGTCGCCATTCTGAAGTAGTTGTTTACCAGTACTTTCAGTGTCTACAATAACATTAAATAACTTTCCACCAGCAGTCACCTGCAAGTTAACTCAATGTTAGAAGAATTTATCTTAGGTTATTAAACTAACTGTATGATATTCATTTCTCACCTCTAAGGCAGTCATAGTAGAGCTATCCTTTACTTTAATAAGTTTTGCAACCACACCCTTCACCTTTGACCTATCAAAATTTTTCACAGGATCGCGATATGTGAACTGCACATTTGCTAACTGTGCTGAAAGATCCCGGATTTCATCTTTCAACTTCTGCGCCATTGCCATCTCAGATGCACGGTCCTAAAAATAAGATATGATTCAAAAAGTGAATTTAACCCATAAGATAAGTTTTCAACCATACAAATGGTCAAGGTGAAACAGAGAAGCAAGTAAACCTTCTCTAGAGCTTCCATCTGGCCCTCTTTATATGGGACTGACTCCAATGCCAGTTTAACATTTTCCACATCTTTTCTTCTTGCATTCAGCTCACTCTCTACAGAAACAGCTTCCTCACGCTTTGACATCAACTGATGTGTTTTCTCTTTCAGCTCCTTCTCACAATGGCTTATTTTCGTTTTCAGCTGTTTCAACTCTGTTTCAGCACTCCCAACAGTAACTTTGGCATCAGCTAGCTGGTCTTCAAGGCATTTCTCCTCATTTCCACTACTTTTACCAGCTAATACCCCCTATCCAAAGTAATTAAAATGTCAATGGAGTTGACAAAAAAAAATCAAATATTTATAAGGACTCCCCTTACCTGGTATTCTTTTTCATTTTCCTCCAAACCCTTTGAAAGTTCCTCAAATTTCTTTTTGAGATCGGCTGCTCCTTCTTCACACTTTCTTACAGCAGAGACCTTCTCTTCTACAGCTTGCTTCAAGTCTTCAATATTACGAACAATCTAGCAAAATCAAGATGTAGGATCAAACGTACTAAATGCAAATAACAAAGAGGGTGGAATGAAGAAGATAAAACAGAAGTTTAGACCAATTAGTCCAGGAATATACAGAGCTGAAAGAAAAATACTAAAAGAAGTGATAGTGTGAGAAGAGACACACCTTTTCAGCATTTTCTTTCTCACTCCTGAGAGTGTCATCCTTATTATTTAATACAGATACTTCGCGCACAAGATCTTGCGATAGTCCATCTACTTTTCCCGATAAAGCTTTTACTTCCCCACCCATACTGGCTTCTTTTTCAGCAGTCAAATTTGATACTTGCTTCTCCATTTCCTGTATTTCCAACCTTGTCCTTTCCGTATTACAGTCAATTTTAGCAATCTTTGCCTTTATTCGATCCACTTCACCAACTGCAGTGTCTCTGATCTTCTCAGCTTGGACATATTCATAAGAAATACAAAACCTTCTAAGTTGATCTAATTCAGCATTGCCATTAGCCCATTGCATGTACTGAGTCCGTTCCTTCCTTAGTTTCTCCAAAGCAGGCAATATTTCCTGGTCAAGAAGATTATTGATCTCGTCAACCTTACTCTGCTTCTTCTCAAGTGTTTTCAACGCAGCCTCTTTCTTTGTCTCATACATTCTTGTCCCAGCAGCCTCTTCAAGCATGGATAGAATCTCAGGTGGTTTCATATTTAAAACCTTGGTGATGCGACCTTGCATTATGAGAAAATGTGGATTATTAACGTTAAGCTGGACTGAATGGAAAAGGGTTTGGACTTGACTAGGCTGTGCAAGTTTGCCGTTGATCAGATATTTGTTCCTTCCACCAACCACAATCTGCAGAGTAAGAAAATACATCTCAACATAAATAGAAAAATCTTCACTGAAGCACCATGGCAACTGCAATTTCTCATTCACGGCTTTATAACAGTGCTAAAATGATACAGCTCCCACGTTTTTTCTCAGGATATAACACAATGATTCCATGTGACATCCAAGCACAACAAAACTAGTTAGTGTAATGGCATGGGCTAAAATATCTACCCCAGAATAGCAACAAAAAAAATTAAGTTAATGATGAAATACTGGTAACATATGAAGTCCAATCTTATTCTACTCTTTGCAAACACCACAACATATGCTCAAACTCCAAATTAATAATCTACCAATAAAGCAAAGCCACATCATACATTTATGTCAACAAATTCAAACATTTTGACAAAAACACTTATATACTTTGAAGGTAGTAATTGGTGTGATTCAAACTTCTTTAATGTAATGACTACACTTTCTTGTCCCCTAATCAAATAGCTTCTGTTCTCAGAAAAATTTAAAAAAAAAAGGTAATTTATGGAACAGAAATGCCAGAGAAACAATTTATGAAACATCAAAAATGGATTTCTTTTTTTTTTTGGATATATCACAAATGGATATTTGAAACAATAAAAACTTTAGTAAGTATAATTTTGCAAGGAGTCACCATATACACAACCAACCTGTCGAGTGACTGTAATCTCTGGATGGTCCTCGTAACCAAGTGGGCTCCGGCTCCTGTCAGAATTATCAAACACAATTGACACAGTGGCCTTAGTGATTCCTGCTTGGCCTTGCTTGTACACAAGCTCCTGAAGGTTTGAAGCACGAACCTGCTGCAAATTTGTTATGCCCAAAACAAAGCAAATCGAGTCTAGAATGTTCGATTTGCCTGACCCATTTAGACCCGTTATCGCATTGAAATATGGATCAAAGCCCGGGACCACCGTCCTCGAGGCGTAGGATTTGAACCCCTCCAAACAAATCTCCTTAATGTACATCTTTTCCAATCACTAGAAAAAAAAAAACAAATATAAAAGGTAAAACGGTAACCACAAAGACAAAGTGACTGTACAAAATCTCAAATACTGAAATTGATGATAATATAGAGAAAACCAAAGAAATTAACCGTAAGATTAAAATTGGCTTTACCCTGAAAGCTATTGAAGCAGCCAATTCAAGTGACTGCGTTTGTGAGTTGAGAGTCTCCGAGTATGAAACCCTAATCTCAGTGAGTTGAATCGGCACCAGAGATTGAACCTTATGGATGAGTGGTGAAATATTTGGAAGAAATTTCTTCAATTTGTGAAAGTAGTAATTGCTTGCCACGGACGCTGATGCGGATTTTTGTCAAGAGTTGAAAAATGAAAATGAAGATCGAAGAGCGGGAAAGTGGTTTTGTTTGTGGTGTTTAAATTTTGAAATTATTATGACGTTTAATATTGGCGCCTTTGAACTGGGCTTTAATGAATGGCCCAGTTGCCTGCAACTGCAACTGATTTTCTTTTTTGTTGTAGGGGAATGTGTCGTTTGTTTTTTTTTAATTTAAATAAATTTGAATTAGTATGAATTCTGAATAGATTTGAATATTTAAATTTGAATAATATATTTATTTTTTTCTAAATCTCAAAAAATAAATATTAAGTTATTTTTTTCAACTTAAAAAATTAAAAATATGTACTTTTATATTTGTATCCTTATTAAATTTGAATGTCAAATAAATAATATATTAAATAACACAATATTTTAACATTTATAAGTAAAACTAATGATGAGATTATTATGTGAGATAAATGTCTATGAACTATGGGTGAGTTTTGGGATAGACATGAAAAATCAATTATAAAGTAGGGATATTTTTTACATTAGCAAGTAATTAACTTAATTCAGATTTCTTCATTAAGTAAAAAACTAAAAAATTGGCTTATTTTATTAAGTTAAAATTATCTAAAAAGTTTCATTAAGTTATAAAAACAAACACCTCTAATTAATTTAATTAAATAAGTTAAATCATTTTAAGTCATTAAATTAAAAAACAAACGTCACTTAAATATCTAAACACTGGTGCTATGGTCAACCCTCAAAAATCCTCAAGAACCCCTATTCTTAAGAAATCCCATTAAAAATAATTAAAAATTAAAACAATTTCTAACTCTAACAGCACCATTCTAATTTCACAAATGGCCTTGTTCGTGTCCCCGAAAAAAAAAAAAGAAGATTTTGACTATCTCTCTCTCTATCTACAAAACTTTTTTAGGTTTAATCTAAAATTGTTCTTTCACCTTCCGCGTAGCATTAAAATCTTTGTTATTATTCACTAATGATTCAAATAAATAGACAAATTAGTTTACCATAATCTCATTTATTTGGCACTTTAAAAAATGATTTTCTTGCAATTAGCAATGCATAAATAATGGTATTAAAAAAACAAAGAAACAAACAACAAAAATAAAAAAATCCATCTCCTTCCACTATTAATTTTCATTGAATGTCCAAATCTATATTGGAGAACCTATACACAAAATAATGAGGAATAAAATCAAAGTTTTCAATTTTTTTCCGAGAAAGTTATACCATATTAGTCTGTTTCATTTCATTCACATCGTTCTTTCGAGAAATTAGTCAGATGCCAATCTTAATGTTTATTTGTAAAGGAAAGCCTCGTGTCAGGATATTAACAGTAATTTTTTTTCAAAAGAGGGATTTGAAATTAATGTCTCTTCATTCAATTAAGGTTAAAATTGTAAATATGAAAGTGAGGGGCTTTAAAAGAATTTTGAAAAGGGTGTGCCAACAGTTTAGCTCATATCTAAAAACGTAGTTCAAAAAAGAATCAAGAACAATTTTTTTTAAAATAAATTGAAATCACTGAATTTAATTTTATTTTTTTTGAAAGTATAACTTTGTATTTATTTATTTTCCAGACAACCGATTTGTGAGGTTTGCTGGTGAATCAAAACTCAGCTGGACTAAACGATGTCGTTTTTGGCTGTTAAAAGAAGCTCATAAGTGATGCACGTGACTGACGCGTGAGGAAGCTTATAATCAGTT
Source organism: Citrus glauca (assembly GCA_029633175.1). Lineage (NCBI taxonomy): Eukaryota > Viridiplantae > Streptophyta > Magnoliopsida > Sapindales > Rutaceae > Citrus > Citrus glauca. The sequence goes on from JAQOOD010000009.1 coordinate 2,765,132, forward strand.
CGTTAAAGTCGTTATTCCACGTGTGAGAAATCTGCTTCACCTAGGATTAGATGGTTAGCTGCTCTGTTTGCTATAAGAGCAGGCTGACGAGCTGAATTAAAGGTACTGGTGGATTCACTAAAGAGGTTTTTCGGAAAAGGGTTGTTTAAAACTCTGTGAAATCCAAGAAAACAAATCTCTGTAAAACCATTTCTTCCATTGTTGAATAAAAGGCTCTGCAGAAAGCTTATCCCGTGGATGTAAGTTGCTCCAATTGGTGCAACTGAACCACGTAATTGATTCGTGTCTTTGACTGGGTATTAGCTTAGTTCTTGTTCTTTTATTCTTTCTATATTCTTGGGTGCATAGCGTTAGGTTGCCGGGTTCTTTCTTCATTTTGTGCGTCTTGAGTAATCTTTGTCAAAGGTCCTGGGAAGTGTTTTAATTTGTCTCAAGAAACATACAGCAGATTAAATCACTACAATTGGTATCAAAGCCTGGTATCTTTGATCAAGACCAAGAATGGGCACGCCAAGGATAGACCTAGAAAAGTTCACTGGCAAGAATGACTTCAACATGTGGAAAATCAAAATGGAAGCCTTGCTGATCACTCAAGGTTTGGGAGATGCTCTCGAACCTACCACCAAGAAAAAGGGAAAAGAAGTCTCATCATCCAAGACTCCAGAGGAAGCAGCTGAAATAGATAAGAAGGTCAGAAGCATAATAATCCTCAGTCTTGGAGATGCTGTTATCAGAGAGGTGGCTAAAGAAAAGACAGTTGCTGCCTTATGGGCTAAACTAGAAGGAATTTACATGACCAAGTCACTGGCAAATCGTCTCTACATAAAAAAGAGAATGTTCACTCTGAGAATGGCAGAAGGGTCATCACTGGATCATCATATAGATGAATTTAATAAAGTATGTGATACTTTAGAATCTATTGATGAGGGCCTGAATGATGAAGGGAAAGCACTTCTTTTAATAAGCTCCTTACCAAAATCTTATGAGCATTTTGTGGATGCCCTGATGTATGGGAGACAATCTCTGACTCTGGATGAAGTTAAGGCTGCCCTCAATACCAGAGAGCTACAAGGTAAACAAAATGCTGTGGAGATTGGTGCTGGTGAAGGACTGACAGTAAGGGGGAGACCTGATAAACATGATGAAAAGAAAAAGAAATATGGGAAGCAGAAGAAGAAACAAAAAGGCTGGAAATGCTTCCAGTGTCATAAAGAGGGGCATCTTAAAAGGGATTGCCCTGAAAGGAAGACTAAATGAATCGAAGTGGGGATGCAACCATAGTTGAAGAGGAAGGATATGAGTCAGCAGGTGTGTATGTAGCAACTGATTGTAGCCAAAAAGGTAAGTGGATCTTGGACTCTGGATGCACTTTCCATATGACTCCCTTTAAGGATTATTTTACTGAATACCATGAAATTGATGGTGGGAGAGTAATGATGGGGAATAATGCCATGTGTAGAGTCATTGGTATTGGCACTGTTAGACTTAGATTGCAAGATGGAACTCTATTGATCATTAAACATGTAAGACATGTGCCTGATCTTAAAAGAAACCTTATCTCCTTGGGGATGTTTGATCAAATGGGGTATAGCATTAGGCTTGAATCTGGTGATCTAAGGGTATTAAATGACTCTAAGGTAGTCTTAAAGGGCAATAGAAAAAATGGGGTGTATGTCCTAGATGGAGAAATTATAGCTGGTGAATCTGGTTATTCTGGAAATGTCAAAACTGATCACACCAGGCTATGGCACCTTAGGCTGGGTCATATCAGTGAAAAGGGCTTAAAGGAGTTAGAGAAACAGGGTGTATTAGGAAAAGGAAAGATAGGCAGCCTGGAATTCTGTGAAGACTGTGTGTTTGGTAAATCTTCAAGGGCAAGCTTTAAGAGATCAAACCAGAAGTCTGAAAATATCCTAGACTAGATACACTCAGATTTTTGGGGACCAGCTCAGGAGTTGTCTCTAGGAGGGAATAGATACTTTGTATCCTTCATTGATGACTTTTCAAGAAAGGTCTGGACTTATGCTTTAAAGGAAAATGATCAGGTGTTTGAAAAGTTTAAGGAATGGAAGAGCCTTGTTGAAAAACAAACAGGCAAGAAAGTGAAGAAGCTGAGGACAGATAATGGGTTGGAATTCTGCAACCAATAGTTTGGGAGCTACTGTGCAAATAAGGGCATAATGAGGCACAGGACAGTGGAGTTCACTCCCCAACAAAATGGGTTAGCTGAGAGGATGAACAAGACACTTATGGAGAAAGTAAGATGTATGTTGATACAGTCCAAGCTTCCAAAATCCTTATGGGCAGAGGTACTGATGACAGCTAGCTATTTGGTTAACCTCAGTCCCTCTTCAGCACTGGATTTCAAGACACCCTTTGAAATGTGGCATGGTAAACCAGCAAGCTATGAAGGCCTGAGAGCATTTGGATGTACAGCCTATGCTCATACTAAACAAGGAAAGCTTGCTCCAAGGGCATTGAAAGGAGTCTTCATAGGCTACCCAGATGAAGTGAAAGGCTATAAGATCTGGTGCACCGATCTAAGGCCCCCAAAGTGTATAATCAGCAGGGATGTAATCTTTAATGAAGATGAGCTAACAAGGAAAGCTCTACCAGCTGAAGAATCTAACTCAGGATCAAAACCCTCTGAAATGTTGGAATTTGAGGTGGAGCAGCCTGATCAGAGGAACATAGAAGAAGCAACAGACTTTGAAGATATTGAAAATCAGTCAAGAAGAACAGAAGCATCTCATCAACATGTGGAGACATCAGTGAACCCTCAGATAGTAGACTATCAACTCACCAGAGATAGAAGAAGAAGACAAATCAAACCACTAAAAAGGTTTGGTTATGCAGATCTAACTGCCCTTGCTTTAGCTGCAGCACACAATATAGCTGATGAAGAACCAAAGACCTTCAAGGAGGCAGTTCAGAGCTCAAACAAAAGGGAATGGTTAGCAGCAATGGATGATGAAATTGCTTCTCTGTATAAAAACAAAACATGGGAATTGGTCGAGAAGCCAACAAACAGAAGAGTGGTTGGGTGCAAGTGGATCTACAAAGTCAAGGAAGGTTTAACTCAGGCAGAACCAAGGAGATTTAAAGCTAGACTTGTAGCAAAGGGGTATACTTAAAAAGAAGGAGTTGATTTCAAGGAGGTATTCTCTCCAGTAGTTAAGCATGCTTCAATAAGGGTAATTCTGGCCCTAACAGCAGTTGATGACATGGAGCTTGATCAACTTGATGTCAAGACTGCATTTCTGCATGGGATACTACAAGAAGAGATATACATGAGTCAACCAGAAGGGTATGAAGACCCCACGAAGAAAGACTATGTGTGCTTGTTAAAGAAATCACTCTATGGCCTCAAGCAATCCCCTAGGCAATGGTACCTCAGGTTTGATGAATTCATGGTGTCAAATGGATTCATGAGGTGTAGTTATGATTGCTGTGTGTATTTTAAGAGGATAAATGTCAGTGTATATGTGTATCTACTGCTATATGTAGATGACATGCTACTGACAAGCAAGGATAGAGAGGTAATTGAAGAACTAAAGTTGCTGCTCAGTACAGAGTTTGAGATGAAGGATCTCGGGCAAGCTAAGAAGATCCTAGGAGTGGAAATCAGAAGGAACAGGAAAAGTGGGCTGCTGTTTCTATCACAAGAAAGTTACTTAAAGAAAGTCTTAACCACCTATGGAATGACAGACTCAAAACCTGTCCAGACACCACTTGCTTCTCATTTCAGACTCAACAGCTCTCAGTGTCCATCCACTGATGAAGAAAAGCAAGAGATGATGTCAGTTCCCTATGCAAATGCAGTAGGGTGTCTGATGTATGCCATGGTCTTAACAAGACCTGACATAACCCATGCTGTCAGTGTTATAAGCAGGTATATGGCCTCACCTGGAAGGGAGCACTGGAAGGCTGTGAAATGGGTAATGAGATATCTAAGTGGGACTTTGAAGAAAGGTCTGGTTTATGGGAGAAACGGAGAAAGTGAAGACAGCTTGTGGGGTTATGTTGACTCAGACTTTGCTGGAGATTTAGACAGAAGGTCACTGACTGGATATGTGTTCATGCTGAGGGGATGTGTTGTTAACTGGAAATCTGCATTACAGCATGTGGTGGCACTCTCTACTACAGAAGCTGAGTATACAGCTGCTACAGAGGCTGTTAAAGAAGCTTTGTGGCTTAAGGGGTTAACATCTGAGCTGGGGATAATGCAGAGTACAGTTCCTATATTCTGTGATAGTTCCAGTGCTATACATCTCTGCAAAAATCTAGCACACCATGAGAAAACAAAGCATATAGACATAAAGTTACACTTCATAAGGCATGAAGTCTCAAAGGGGGATATCAAAATGGTTAAAATCCATACTGATGTGAACCCTGCAGACATACTTACAAAGACTGTTCCTGTGGCTAAGTTTGAGTTAAGCTTAGACTTAGTGGGACTAAGTGCTATTTAGATAATACTTAGTATTGGAGAAGGAGTATGCAGAGGAGTATTGATTCAAGGTGGAGAATTGTTAGGTTTGCTGGTGAATCAAAACTCAGCTGGACTAAACGATGTCGTTTTTGGCTGTTAAAAGAAGCTCATAAGTGATGCACGTGACTGACGCGTGAGGAAGCTTATAATCAGTTCGTTAAAGTCGTTATTCCACGTGTGAGAAATCTGCTTCACCTAGGACTAGATGGTTAGCTGCTCTGTTTGCTATAAGAGCAGGCTGACGAGCTGAATTAAGGGTACTGGTGGATTCACTAAAGAGGTTTTTCGGAAAAGGGTTGTTTAAAACTCTGTGAAATCCAAGAAAACAAATCTCTGTAAAACCATTTCTTCCATTGTTGAATAAAAGGCTCTGCAGAAAGCTTATCCCGTGGATGTAAGTTGCTCCAATTGGTGCAACTGAACCACGTAATTGATTCGTGTCTTTGACTGGGTATTAGCTTAGTTCTTGTTCTTTTATTCTTTCTATATTCTTGGGTGCATAGCGTTAGGTTGCCGGGTTCTTTCTTCATTTTGTGCGTCTTGAGTAGTCTTTGTCAAAGGTCCTGGGAAGTGTTTTAATTTGTCTCAAGAAACATACAGCAGATTAAATCACTACACGATTAATTGAACTTTCATTTTATAATCTGCCAGCGTATTTGAGCTAATTCACTAATTCAGGAAAAATAATAATGATAATAATTAAACGTCTGAGCTACATGCAAAATTTCATTTGATTTCTGCCCACATCACTCTAAAATCTCTGGCATGCAGTTCTGATTTCTACGTGCAAAATTTCAAGAACTCCCAAATTTTCTTAGCAAGCTCTCGTCCCTCAACATATATGTGTAATTGTGTATGATACAATAAATATTTTTTTTTCCCAACAATACAAATGGTTTATACACAAATAGACTGTAAAAGAACTCGGCATCAAAAATACCATTTTGGTCTTACTTCCAGCTCTTTCTCGGTCAATTCCCGATACTGATACCACTCTGCTCCGGCCTTCCCCACAGGCAATGGACTCCGAACAAACACCTCAACTGGCTTGGGGACATGGACAGCCAAATGCAGTTCTCCAGAAGTTGACTCTAAATTTATATCAGAGCTTCTGATTGATCGGCGTACAGGCTCAACAGAAATCCATCCCAGACCAGAAATTGCAACATCACTAGCAGGCCTGAACAAACCAACCAACCAAAGTAAATAAAAACTTTCCCAGTGTCTGGCAAAGTATTAACAGGATCAGTTTGTAACATTTGCTCATGAGCAACAAATACACAGAGATTGGATACATATCACTACCTACTGCACTACAAATACTTTTCTAATCTTTAACAAAAATGTAAATTCAATTCTACCTCTTTGTGTCTTCAAATTTTATTTCCAATAGACGCTCTGTATCTAATCCTTTCCAGCCCTCTGCTTTTTGTTTTCCAATCGGAGGTGTCAGCGTAACACCAAGTTCTTTCTGCAAGAATTCATTGAACATCTCTGATGACATGAAAAATGCAGGAATATACAAATAGCACAAGGCACAGAAAAGAGAGAAACCTAATCCACTTATAGGAAGACAGGCAAGCATTTCAATTGAGAGAAAAAAAAAGCATACGTCGAATTGCTACAGCTATGACCAAGGGTACTGAGACGATAAAAATTAAATTTTCATTTACAGCATTTCATATAAAATAAGAGAAAATACTAGTTTACAAAGATAAAGTTCATGAAACTTGTGAAAGTATAATGGGCAGATACACAAAATGAGCGCAATAACAGATGCTATTGCTCTGATACAAATTCAATCGTCGAATAGCCAGCAACAATAAAACTAATCAGCTAAAAAGTTCATGGCTTTAGAGGGAAAATAGATAACAGCTTGCCAGAGCCTTTAGCTATAAAACTCATTCTGCATGATGCTGGCACCAAATTGTATTCAATAAAATTGGAAAGGGAAGGAATTCCTTAACCCAGAAAAGGGAAATCCATGGTTAACTTTTTCATTGTAACTAATACAAGAGAGAAAAAACAAAGGAGGTGGTTAACTTTATCATCACGAAAGAAGAGTGTTTTGATTACCTGGTAAAATTCATCAGCTTCATCAATCGGTACCATATAAACCTGCAATGACTTGGGTCCATAGAATGTCAAACATGTCTCTGGAAGGACCTGAAAACCAAAATAGAGCATATTGGACTCAGAAAGGCAGAAAAACATCCATAACAAGTCCAACATCAGAAAAATCACAAAGTTACAAGAACAAGACCTTCAAGAGATCAATCCTGACAAGTCCTCCCCAAAATATTGTAAACCCATTTAAGCCATGGGATTTAAATTCATTGTTTGTCTCCGTTTCAGAGATCACCTAAGAATTAAGGGTGTAAGAAAGAAAAATCTCAGCTGCACAGAGGTTAATGGTAAAATCTTTATGAAAATTTGAAAAAGAACATACAGCAAAAGATTGACCCCTGAGCCGACTTTGAGGAGCAAGGGCAGGTAAATCTTCAGCGTGAACAACTGCAGCTTGCCGATGGTGGAGATGTACTCCAGGAGTGTCATACAATTTCTGCGGGAAGAAGTTGGTTGGAGACAATTCATTAAGAATAGATTAACAAACCTTTACCAATCCTTTTTATTTGCATGCATATGTGTGATACATACATAGAAGTTACAAGATTACCAGGCATCCCCCCCATTGTGATAACTTTGCCAATCTTAAATTTTAAGGGGTAAACCTTATTACAAAACAACCAACACAATTTCCAGACAAGAATTCTAACATCGTAAAGAGGAGGTACTATTTACAAAAGATTATGCAGAAACACAAGTATCATACCCCTCCACCAAGAAATGCATCAATCTGAATTGGACCTAAGGTAGTTCCTGGAACAGCAGATTGAATTGGCTTGTACTTTTGTGCCATCGCAGCAGCTGGATCCCTTTCTCCCATTTTTTCTGAAATTTACAAGTCAAAGCTAATAAATGGAAAATATAGACCAAAGAAACAGAACAAAAACTCAAAACATGTTTAGAACGAGTTTTTCACCAAAATCTACGCCAAAATAATAAAATAAAGTACACAATAAATTTCAGAAAAAAGAAATCTAATACATTCTTTTTCTTTTATTCCATTATGTTGAACATAGTCTCACATGGCGCTAAATAACAATAACTTACTGAGTAATGCATTGATGAATGCTGATTTCCCAACATTAGCTGACCCCTGGAAGTATGATAAACTTGAATTATTAAGAGATCACACATGCCCTTCATAAATGATATGATTTAAAATTTGACAAAATCAAAGCAAAAGTACAAACAATCTTGAAACCAAAATTTAACAGGAAGATATCAGTCATTTTCAACTCCTGCTATATAAAGTATATACATATGGAAATTGAGAATCGGAAAATAATTCATAAAACAATCGATTTTAGAAGCAGAAGGTCTTCAAGGAGATTTAATTTCTGGTAAAGCAATATTCCCCAATCAAACAGTTGCTCTAATTCTTCTGGAAAGAAGAGTGTCAGGAAAGGAGAGTATTGAAATACAGAAATAAATCTAGGTCAAGAATGAAGCCATTTCCACATGAAATAAAATAGAGTCTGACTCTTTCCCCACTTTTAAAGCAAAAAAATTTCATAATGTAGTCCACAAACCAGCAGGAAGCCTCCAGTTCAGAAAGTTACTAACCAGAATGTAAACGTCCCGCCCCTGCACAACAAAAGTCTACATTAAAAACCAAAGAAAATCACAGTTTCATGCAACACCTAAGCTTAATCCTAGGATAATGAATTCAGAATTATTTGTGCGTTGTGATGAAAAGTGAATTCGTTGAGTAAAATTATTAAAAGACAACACATAAACTTGCAGATAATGCAACAAATATGGGAGAGCACAGGAAAACAGTTGATAGAAGTGTAGATCACTAGCTCTTCCATCAATTGCACGGTAAATCTAAAGAAGTATTTACAGAATTAGAATCCTATGTGAAAACAAATATCCATTCAATGTTGGCTGAGTTCATGCTTAACCTGGTGTTGTGAGGTGCAAAACTATAACCTTGAGGTCTTTGGTCGAGTTTAGTTGGCCGTTCATATTATCTTTATCCCCACGGGATAGTCAAGTTAGTTAGGCCTATTGCCGTACAAGTAAGAGGTCAAGGGTTCAATTCCTAGGGGATTATTTAGTCTGGTGTGGGGTATACAGGAACTATATATATAACCCCAGTTAATGTCGATTAAGAAAACTACAATTCGCACATGCAAGCCAAAGAGTATTACTGAGGAGAAAAAAAAAAAGCAAGTTCCCATAACCAATCATTAAGAAACACCACATATATGTGTGCCTGTAATAATGGTGTAGTAAGAACCTTTTTCTCCTTTTGAATCTCTGATGCAACTCCCACAATTCCTGCTAAAGACTTTGAACTGGTGAGATGAACACTCAAGACGCTGCAAAAAATAAGCACACAATCTCAGAATTCATAACCTTGTTATGGAAACTTGAAAACTGCTACATAAGACTCAAATCACTAAAGCCTAGAAACCAAATACCCAGGGTTCACAACATATTTTCTTTTTTACCATGAAGAATTTCAGTTAGATCACAGAAAAGTACATCATACAAGAAGCAAGGGCTAAGAGCCGAAACTTACTTCAGCTTCTTCTTTGTTGTAGCTTCTACAACCCAATCGCCAACACAATTAAAATCTGTTCCTTTCGGAAGAAGATCAACCTAACAGTTGAAACTAAAGCATGAATGTTTTGAGAGATTTCATGGAATAAAGCACAGATTGATAGGAAAAAATAGGGAATCACCCATATGATTATGATTACCTTGGTCACAACTAATATTATTGGATTTGCACCAGCAAGATCACGTATACGAGCCAAAAAGCTGCCATTGAAGTCCACAATATCAACCTAAATGTCATTAGCCACAAACATTAGACGAACCTCTTAAGTGGTGCTAACCATAACATACAGCAGATCAACAGTTTCAAGATATATTGCTAATAAGCTATAAATTTGGAATCGTATGCCTATTTTCATTAATTCATGATCCAGATTTTTTTAAGCATAAACCAAGAGTTAAAAGATGGATAGTGCTAACCAATTTAACAATTAAAGCTTTCTCACGACGTAAGTGAGACAGCTTCTCCCTGAGCTCATCGGCTGAAACAAACTGCTTCCCACCAGCGTAACCTCCATTTCCACCAACCGCAGTTATCATGTGTCCATGGGATAAAAGCCGACACCTCCCACAAAGCACAGTTTTAAGCTGGTGGTGTTTCTTCTTCTGCAAGTCAAGACACAAGGATCTAGTAAGCACCCTAACATCAATTTAACTTCAAATTCCCACATTCATTAACAAAACCTCATCAGGAAAAAAAAATACCCAAATAAACAAAATCAGCAAAAGCAACAGCTAAAATACCAATTCATACGTATCCGGGTCAACATAACCCGGAGCATCCGACTCTGAGGTCTGCAACGGAGCTCCACAGCCGTAACAAGAAGCAACAGCAGTGTTAACCTTCAAAACCTTATCTTTCTTCTTCCTTTTCTTCTTACTGTCTCTTAAGACTACCTTGGCAGCCTCCTTAGCTTTTTGGAGCTCAAGGAACCGGTCCCCGCGGGTCGGGGCGGCGGCTCCGGCTCCGTCGGATTCGAATTGGGTCTCGGGTGAGAGCGTTGATTTGCAAACTATGAGAGTGGGTTTAGCGTAAGTTTTGAGGACTTTAGGGGTAGAGTTTGTGAAGTGGTGAGGGGGAGAGAGCGGGAAGAGAAATGTTGTGAGAGTTTTAAGCGCCATAAATTAGCAACCGTTGCGTTGTATGAGTGAGCTTCAGCTGTGACAGTGGGTTTGGTTTTGGGAAGAGACGCAGAGACAGCGCGCTTACAGATACTTCTGTTAATTTGTTATTAATTATACTCTGCAATGGGCAATAACAATTATGTCCCTTATCTAAAAAACAAAGACAAATAAATACATATTTAATATTATTTTCGATACAGGTCCTCGTGTTTTTAAAATTTTCAAAACCTATATCTTTATTGTAATTTTATTGAAATTTGGGGATTCGACGTTAGTATCCCATTATACAAAATTTAAATATATTAATTAATCTGTTCTGATTTTTTACTGAATATTTGGATAAGGTGCAGGGAGTTTAAGATGTTTGCCATTAGAACGATCAGTCGACGCTGAGTTGTTAGAATATGAATTATTTTATTCGTGACTTTATCAAATGCTTTATCATGTTTTAAGTATATATATATATATATATATCTGACTACTGAAATATCATCTCAAATTTTGTATGAGAAAGGCTAACATGTTCAGCAAAGAATTTTTTCCTTTTTTTTCCCGCTTCAAGCAATCGAAATTATAAGTCAAAAGAATTTAAATCAAGTTTGATTGTAAGCTTTGTTTTGTGGGAAAAATTATCTACTCTTACGATTACGATAGTGATAACTAGCCAACAATGATTAAAAATTAACAATTTTACTGTAATTTTATGCAATTTAGATCCAACCCAAGCCAGCAATATTTATCATTAACAATTTTGGTGCAATTTTGGGCATTCTAGATCCCAACAATTACAATTTCAATGATGATTATTCATGTAACTGTTAAAAAATTAACAATTCTAACTGTAAAAAAATAAACAATCTCTTATTTTTATTAAAAATATATAAAATTTAACTATGCAGATGACGCACTATTTTTCAATAAAACACAAAGACGTCATGTGGTCTATATATTTATGATACTAATTCAATATCGTTTTATGTCAAAAGATAAACGATGAGTCATCTATAGGATGAGCTAGCACATACATTTTTCGCATGTCAATCGTCTTATTATTATAGACAACATGTTGTCTTTTGAACAATCTAAAGTCTTAATAATAAATCGATATGTGATGTGTCATTATAGACAACATGTTGTCTTTTGAACAATCTAAAGTCTTAATAATAAATCGATATGTGATGTGTCAACTATAACGTTTAGGCCGATTTGAACATTGTTAAAAATTATTATTGTAGTTGTTTATTTTTATCACTGTTACACTTACCGTTATAATAGATAATAATATTAAGGATAGTGTAGAATTCAATTTTATGGATGACAAGGCGCCTTGCAATGAAAAAAAGGCCAACGCGCCATATATCGGATCATGAAGCAAATGACGCGTCATGTTCTGTCAAATCACAAACAACTCCAACGAGGCATATTATTTTCACATGGTGGCCGCAATAAAGAACAAACGACTCGTCATTTTCTGTTCACTAACAAGGTGACATCTCGTTTTCTTTCAAAAAAATAAATAAATAAACGGTGGATCATTCAATACCCATGTGCGGATTATGATGTAAAAATTTTGTCATTACCATTATTGTTGTTGTAATCTTATTGCTGTTATTTTTATTTTTATCACTATTTTTGATACCGTTATAATAGATAATAATAATAGTCAAAGCAAGCCCACCAATGGAAATAAGTAGACACCAATTTCATACATAATAAATATGAAAAAAAATGAGGTTTGTGGATTTCAAGTATACAATATTATGATACAATGGTATATTTGTAAGGCTGAAGTTTATTATCTAATTATTTTACTATAATATTAATTATAGTTTCAATTGGAGTTATTAATACAATTACTATTAAAATTGAGTAACTCATCTATAGAATGGTAAATAAGTAATTTTATAAAATGTGAAATTCATCCTTCAGTTGGTGAGTGACTCATAGTGGGGAACTGAAATTGAAACTCAAGTGTTCATCCGTGTGACTGTTAAAAAAAAACAATCCATTCCTTCTAATAAAATTACTTAGAATTCAACTTTTTAGATGACAAGCCGTGTGGCAATGAACACATTGAACAAATTGTTAATACAATTTTATAAATCATAAAATTCATTCTCTACTTGGTGATTGACCCACTAGCGGTGACTAAATTTTAAATTCGAATGTTAAAATCACTTTGTATTTCTATATATATATATGTATATTTTTTATTTTACAATTACAAGTGTAATAGTTATTATTTCGTGTAACAGATAATAAACAAACAATCTCCTAACTTTGCAAAATCATTTGGAGTTCGGCTCTGTAGACGACGCATTGTTTGTCAAGAAAGCATAACGATAGAACGTCATATGGATATTTATTATGCTAATGACTTGTCATTGTATGTCAAAACATAAACGACAAATCATCTATAAGACACGCTAGCACATACATTTTACAAATGTCAGTTGTATTAATATTACGAACGACTTCTCGTCTTTGGGTTCCCTAATGCAGCATACATACTTTAATTAACAAATCAGTGTACGATGTGTCATTGATAACATTTGTGCCGATTTAAATATTTTGATTTTTTTTTATTATTATTTTTATTAACATTATTTTGTTACTATTATAATAAATAATTAACTAAGGACATACTAGCAACTTGTATCGAACCATTCTAATTCTTAGATAAAATAAACACACAAATAAAAATATTTTTTAATATTTATATTCATTCTTTTTTATTTCTCGCGTGCAAAACTGTCTCCAATTAATTGATAAATATATTTTTTAATAATAATTTTAAAAAATAATACTTTTAATTGTAATTAATAATTGTAGTTGTAATTGGAATTACAATACAATTACTACTAAAATTGAGTAACCCATCTATGTAAATAAATAATTTTTATAATTATAAAATAAATAAAGAAATTATTTTTAATGCTAGATTTATTATAATGTTAATTTGCGGAAATCACACCGCAGTTCCATCAGAAACTCCTGGAATAGAATCTTGAACTTGGGCAGGGAAGACGACAATATCATAAACAAGCCCAGCAACTGCGGCTCCGAACAAAGGACCAACCCAGTAGACTGCCTGGTTCTTGAAACTTCCGGCAACCACAGCCGACCCAAACGCACACGCCGGGTTCATCGAGCCACCAGAAAAAGGGCCCGTTGCCAGAACATTAGCCCCTGCCATCATCCCAATTGCCAATGGACCAATGGCTCCCAATGGACTGCCTCTAGGATCACCAGCAGCATAAACAGTGTACACCAAAGCAAAAGTTAGGACACCTTCTAATAAAGATGCACCAAATCCTGTCATTTCCTGTGCAATTGTGTACGCTGGAATGTTCTACAAAAGTAACAAGCATGTAAAAAATTTAAGTGGTTTCAGATCGAGGCATAAATTTTTGGAAAATTTTAACCGCATTTCGGCGTAAAGATTGCTTATTACCTGGCCAATGGCGGTGACTCTCAAGAGAAGGCTAGCCATGACTGAGGCTAGCATCTGAGAAACCCAATAAAACAGAGCCGTTGGCACGGTGATGTGTCCACTCACTGCCTTTGCAAATGTGACGGCCGGATTTACGTGCCCACCGGAAATATTTGCCGCAATATAAACAGTTGATGACAATGCAAATACGTTCGCAATTGCAGCAACCACCAGACTAGATGTATTTGATGCTGCGTCTGGACTCAATTTCTCTTCCATAACACATGAATTAAACATTAACGAAAACTAATTGGTTATCAAAGTCGTTGTATGCAACGTTTTGAAGATTAAAAATAAGTAATTAAAGTTAAAACTGTTCTGGGTACTGACTTGAAGCCATGGCGGATCCTACAACAGCAAAGACATAGAAGAAAGTTGAGATGAATTCTGCAAGATATGATCTGAGAGCTTCTTTTGTGACCGATTGATTGAAACGTGCGGTGAGCGTCGTTGAGGCCATTTTGCCCGAGTACAAGAAATGACATAAAGATTCGAGAGGGTTTTCCCAGGAGAATGACATTTGTTTATATAGTTTTGTAAGCGTCGCAATTTTTCAAGAAAAAGCTTACAAGTAATTCAAATAGTAATGATAATAATATTAACCGCCAGAGCCCACGTGGCCGGGCCGGCTATTGTTGTCGTTAGGTTTAGATTCTCAGCGGTTTATACCGTTATTAATTTTTTCAACACTTATGTATCCCTGGGAAAAGAAATAATTGTCATATAAATTAAGCAGCTTATTATAAATATATGGATTAGTGCATCAGAAGTTTGATGAAAAGCGGCCTTAAAGTGTTAATGTATTACTGCAGGAGCCTCACCCGTCCCAAACTCCCAAAATTTAAATTGGGTCCTTGGTTTCCATTCTAATAGACTAATGTAAGATTGAGAATTTCTTTTTCTTTTTAATTATATATAATTTGATGTAAGTTTTGATTTTTTTTTTGTGGGGGAAGTTGTTAATTCCCTAAATTTGTGAGAATTGAATTCTAAATCACGTTTTTAATAATATTGATGTAAGTGAATACTAATTAAATTCTAATCATAAAAAATATCAATGATTGTACTATATATAACCATTGCAAAGTGTCGAAGATAAATCAAAATCATGGTTCTACCATATCTCTACTTATTTTCATACTAAATCATCAAATGCTACACCAATCTAATAAAATATTCTGTTTTCCCTGTAGATGACTAATGACGAGGAGAATCCACTAATTGGAAAAATAAATCCCAGCATAGCACAAATGATGACCCGGTGCAACAGTTCAGACCACCAAGCCTCAATCTATGGCGTAGCTGCCGGATATTGCTTATCTGCTTCTTTACTCGCCATTATCAACAAATGGGCGACAATGAAATTCGCTTATCCAGAAGCACTAACTGCTTTACAGTACTTAGCAAGCGCTGCAGCGGAGTTGGTGTCCTCCCTTGTGGCAGCTGTTTCAAGTTCATAGACCACGATTTGCTTACATTTGTAACAATGAGACGCTTTGCATCCGCAGCCATTATATTTTACCTCTCTCTGTTCGCCAACAGTGAGCTCCGTTGAAAATTCATACACGTGGCATTCAAATTCAAAAAGACATGTAAAATTTCAAAGGGCTACCAAATAATTAAAGAAAACAATAAAAAGTTGGCAAATTTATCAAATTTACCAAATGGACACTATTAACATATTTGCATGGGTTAGGTGGAATAGTGCTTGGATTAGGTAGAATAGGATTAGCTTTCAGCCTATAAATAGAAGGCGTTTTTTATTTTTTAAGTATCCCAAAATTGTTAAACTTATAAGTTTCTAAACTTTTGAGGGAAATGTGTCTGGAGAATTTATTTTTCCTGTAAAGTGTGAGAGTACTGGGTATATTTAGATTTCTGAAAAATAAGATTCGTTACTCAAATATTTGTACTCTATTAATTATTAAATAAATAATTATTTTTTCTTACCTCTATAGATATAGGTTTAATTACCGAACCACGTAATTCTTGTGTCTTTTATTTTTTTGTAATTATTTAGTGCGTTTGATTCCGCATTCCGCGCACAACAAACTCCTCTTACATGCCAATGCTGACACATTCGTTGTCTCTCGATCAGCTGTCCCCATTTTTTTTTTTAGGCATAGCAGTCTCCCCATTTTTGCACCAACCGTGGCCATTAATCAAGACTTGGTTTTCACTTCTCACAATCCTGGGTGGAAGCCTGGTTTATGTTCTAACAGACAATTCACAGTCACTGCTTACTTCGTGTCCATAGCCATTGACTGTGTTTACATCAAGCATGTGGTCATGGCAGTTGGGCTAAACGCATGGGATCTTCTTTTGTATAACAATCTTGAGGCTCTGTTATCTTTCCCCTGGAGCTTTATATAATGGGGGAAATGTTGAAATTAAAGTATGAAATTACAAATAAGTCCGATTGGGACTCTTTTGAGGTGATTTTTCCATTGGGATTTTCGTGTTTCTTTGGGTTTGCTTGCCGAAGGCAGTTTCGGCAAGAGGGTTTACAGTTCTGGGTGGTGCAGTGAACAAGTCAGTGAATGTTTGATTAATTTGGCTTTTTGGGATAAGCGTTCGACGCGGGTGCGAACTCTTGGCCTTTTGATTATATGCTTGGTGGGGTTACGTATCAGCAGTCTCCGACCAATAAGCCAAGGGCTGTGAATGAAACTGAGGTACAAGAGAGTGATGAGGAGCTTCAGAAAATGCTTAAAAAAGGCAGAACAATAAGGAAATCAACAATAAAGAATAAGGACAGACCACTACATCATCAATCCACTTAAGACTTTCTTACGAGAGAGGAATAATTAGATTGAAAATTTAAAAAAAAAATGAGGCAATTTATGAGTGGGTCCAGTAGTAATATTAATAGCTAATCTAGAATTTTTGAATCTCATCAAAATTTATGAATTAGATGAAGTTATATTTGATTCTAAAACAAACCATAAACACATAAACACGAGATGTAAATTTTACTTAAAAATAAAACAAACTTTGCGAGATATGATTTGAGAAATCTTTAGTAACCCTTTGATTGAAACATGCCTGCACTAATAAGCCTTTTCTTATTTTTTTGGACAAAGAACATGAACTAAAGAATATAGATTTCCCATGGGAGTGAAAATAATGAGTTTGTAAAATCCAGCTCTCATACACATTACAAATTTACGAAAAATCTGGTTAAGAATTCAAATAACAATAAAAACCGCCAGAACCCACCTGTCACTGGCACAGTGGCACCGGCAGCCGGTAGTTATTAGTTGAGATTGCGTGGGGTTTGTGTTGCCATTAAATGCTTTCAACATTTCAAATACATCCCTGAAACATGAACAAATTGGAAAATAGCTTGGAGTGACAAGGCGCGGGCCGGCGGTCAAGCAGCATGTGCATTCCACGTGCAAGAGAGAACACGCGCGACTCGGGAGGTTTTAATTTAACCAAATTTAATGAACCAATAACATTGAGCTCCCTAATTTTAAAGAAATCGAACGTAAGAATATAGTTTATGATTTTTCACACAGGTCTCTATTGTGTCTTGTGTTTATTATAAAATTCTAATGAAAATCATTAATAAAAATGTTATGCTATTAGTGATGCAGGAAGCATTATATAGTTATTTAGCTAAAAACCGTTGTTAAGCTAAAGGAAATTTTTTTCAATTAATTATAAAAATGCTCTTATTGGAACTTAGATAAGAACTTTTTATTAATTAGTTATGCTGCCTCTTCAACCGTAGTCAAATTCTTGTTACTATTCATTCTTTTTCTAACTTTAAACTTTCTTTTCACATCTCCCTATCAAAGTCTAATTTTTTAAAATTAAAATCAAGGAACAATTATGAATTTCAATTGTTTTGTTCGTATAAAATAAATATTTTGAAGAACAAGGCTTATTATACCCTACTTGGGGGTATATTACGATGTGACTAGCTATACTCAAATGTGGATTTATCCTTCTCGTAGACGAGGAGTAATGTGACGTCCCAGAGCAAAAGTCTTCTGCTTGTTGGCGAGGCGACCCTCTGTTGGTGCCATCATATGAGCAGATTCTTTGCTAGGCACCGAGGACATTTCCTGCTGGGGGCCAAAGTCGACAAAACCCAGTTTACAGCAGTTGTCGGGATGTGTGCTATTATCCGATAATTCAGGCACGAAGTCCACTCAACCACGAATATTCAAGCATCCACTACCAAGGACTAAGGTGAAGTGGCAAACATGAGCCATGAGGGCCGAATGCTCAAGAAGGCTATAAAAGGGGCAAATAAAAAAGGTAAAAGGGTTGAACACTAAGGGCCTATTCGGCACCATTTCCAAACACTTGTTTTCATTTTCGTTTTAAAGAATACAAATGTAATACATGTTCGTTACAAATAGATTCAGAAAATAACTTATAAAACAAATAATTCAGATTTTCCTTTATAGTTATAAAATTAAGAACGTGTTTAACACATTCTTAGTAAATCAGAAATCAAATTCCAAAATAAATTACAAAACAAAACATTTGATACTCTTTGTGTTCTAACCATAGTGCACAACTCTCTCTTTATCTTAGATATACTCTCTTCGTGGATACTCTTCTTCTTCAACCATAATCCACCGTCACAGTTTTCTCTCTTCGTCACATTTCTTTCAGCAAAATTGATTGTTATTGTTGTTGCAACTCGGCTCCGTCTTGATTGGTGGTAGTGCTGTTGCTACATCTCTGCTCCACTTCAGCTGGTGATGGATCAACTGCTGATGTGAGCTTAATTTATTTATGCATGTTGTTTATATAAGAATTGGCTAGGCATTCCATTAGTGTTGAGTTTTATTAGTTGAGCCAGTGAGTCATGTTAGTGAGTTGTAATAGAAATTAATTTGTATTTTAGCTACTATCTTCTAGCAGTTTCATTCAATTATTGCAAGTTACATTGTCACATAACCTATATTGTATTTAAACTGGAAAAGTGAATGAATAAAAGAGGTTATTCACTTGCTTAATGCTTCTTTTTTAGAGAGAATGGTTCTCTCGAACAACCATATTTTTCCTTCCTTCTTTTTTGCTTACAATATAATTTAGAACATAACATTTGGTATCAGAGCAATCGTCCCATGGTTGATGCTACAAGAGAAAAGAAATATGCAGATTTTAAAGCTTTTATTATTGAGAAGATTGAGAACCAGGATGCAATCATGCAGGAGGTCTTTAGCAAACTTCAAAGTTTGACATCTATGTGTGATAAATTGAGTGTTCAATATGCTCAAGTCAGCACAAACGTTGGCAACCATTCAATGCCAAGAGATCACTTACAAATTGTTGAACCAACTAGCTCTTCTATTAAATCTACTGATAATAACCTTGTGCGATGACTAAAGTTACACTTTCCAAATTGTAATGGTGTGAACCCATATGTATGGATTTATCGGGCTAAACAATATTTTGAGTATCAAAATATTGTAGAGGAGCAACAAGTGCAACTTGCATATTTCCATCTTGAAGGAGCAGCGCTTTAATGGTATCGATGGATGACAAAAACTAAGGGCCCAGTCACCTGGACTGAGTTTTCGAGTGCTCTTCTCAAAAGAATTGAACCAACAGAATTTGATGATGCAGAGGAAGCTTTATCCCAATTAAGACAACAAACAAGTGTTATTGCTTAACAAGAAGTGTTTGAGAAACTTTCCCACTTGGTGGATGATTTACCTGAGCCCTTTTTAGTAGGCTCATTTGTTGGGGGACTAAAAGATGAGATACGATTGGAAGTGAAGATGCAGCAACCTCGTTCGTTGTCCACTGCTATAGGTCTTGCAAGGCTTGTTGAGGAAAAATACAAGCTCCGTAAAAAGAATTTCATGTCTTGTTCTCTATCTCCTAGTTCCCCTAAAAAGGGTAATTCAAGTATAGGGTTGTTGGGAACTCAGTTTAATGCCACACCACCATCAACTTTTAAACATTTGACTCCAAGTGAGGCAAAGGATCGGCGAGAATGTGGATTATATTACTATTGTGATGACAAGTTTGCTCCTAGACATAAGTGTCATACTCCATACTTATTTATGATTGAAGCATCTCATGAAGATGATGAGGTTTTAGATGAAGAAAGTCAAAAGGCACTTGAAAACGTTGCTAGTGATTGAAGCTTGAGGACAAGGTTCATTCCAAAAGTTGTGGAATGATGTGAGCTTAATTTATTTATGCATGTTGTTTACGTAAGAATTAGCTAGGTGTTCCATTAGTGTTGAGTTTTATTAGTTGAGTTAGTGAGTCATGTTAGTGAATTATAATGGAAGTTAATTTGTATTTTAATTACTATCTTCTAGCAGTTTCATTCAGTTATTGCAAGTTACATTGTCATGTAACATGTGTTGCATTTAAACTGGAAACGTGAATGAATAAAGGAGGTTATTCACTTGCTTAATGCTTCTTTTCTGGACAGAATGGTTCTCTCAAACAACCGTATTTTTCCTTCCTTCTTTATTACTTATAATATAATTTAGAACATAACAATTGTTGTTGCTGCGTTGAGAATGGCTGCTGTTGCTTCAGCTGGTGGTGGATCGATTGCTATTGCTTCAGCTGGTGGTGGCTGTTGCATCTATTTGGGCAAATTTTGAGAATTAATGCTGGATCACTGGTATTATTCTTTGTTTGGGTCCAATTGTTTTTAATTGTGTTTTTCATATTCTTTGTTCAGATTCATGTTATTCTTTATTTAGGTTGATAAACTGTCATTTGGTTGGGTTCAATGCATTTGGTTTGTAAATGGAAATTCAGTTTTCTTTTTGGTTTATATCTAATTGTAAATTTGAAATGTGTTGATGGAATTTATAGTGAATTTAAAGAGCTGCTAAAATGTTGATTTGGAAATTGAGAATTTGGTTCCATGTCAAGTTTGGGATTCTTTTTAAGGCAACACTATATAAGTAGTTGTCTAGTTCTTGGATTCTGTTTCGTTTATTCATTTCTATCAGAGAATGAAACAAATTATGTAATGGGTGAAGGATAAAAATTATTTTAATTACTTTAGCTTTTCACCATGACAATTGAAGAAACCAAAAAATGGTTTTCTATATTGAAGTCATAGCAATGTGTAGTAATAATAGAGAAGTCTGAGTCCTGAAAAATAAATGAATTCATGTTTGACATATCCATAGTTATGCAATTACTGATATGTTCTCGTTGGACAAAAGGAGAATTTTCTTTTTAATTTGATAAGTTTGATTTTTTTCTTTTGGTTAATACAAGGTTTGCTCAAGAAAGTGGAACCATTTCGGAGAATATTATTAAAAGTGCTTTCTCTATAACTGAGGAAGTTTAATTGGCTATTTTAACTCATGGACAAGCAATTCTTTTTCACAACAAATATAGAAGATAAAAAGACATTCTAGAACATAATATGTTTGTATTACTTGTTATAGTTGCCCACAAGTTGTATGTATTATCTTTAAATGCATCTGGTTTTCTGTGTTTCGTCTTTTCTCTTCATGACACTCGCTTGTTTTTGACATTTTTTTTCTTTCAATGTCAAGGAGTTGCCAGATGACTTCTTAAAATAACTTTAAATACAATGGCAAAGAAAAGGAAGATGGATTATAACGAGTTTAAGAAGATTAATAAGGGGGATAGGCAGTTTTATCTTGATGATCTTGTTGTGGCTGTCATCTTCATAGATAATTGAATTGTTGGGAAACAAGATCTCTATACTAGAGCTATCAGTTTTAGGGTTCATTCACAGCATATCAATCATAGGTGTTGTAATATATCTTTTAGTTATAGTGTAAAGACAATGACAATGTAAAACTTTTTTTTAATTAATACTAATACTAAATAATTTATGGTATGTTTGTGTATTTATTAGTTAAACAATTATTTTTTAACTATAAGTATGACTTAATATTTACTAAAAATTATTTTTGAAAATAGTACTACCAAACGCACATTCATTGTTTATATAATTTTCAATTACATCTATCGAACGCATATTATTGTTTTTAGTTTTAAAATACAGGATACAGAAAATAATACTAGACGGATACTTAAATTCGAAATTCAGCAACTGTAAAAACATTATTTTCATTCTTATTTTTGTTTTCAAAAAATGTTGACTAAAAAACAATACCGAACAAGCCCTAAGCACTCAAAAATTAACTTAAAGAAAAGCCAAAGGGAATTCTTGTGGAAACCTCCAAAAATCCAAAGAGATTACAGTGTTTTAGAAATTATTATAGAGTCACAGGATCAGTGGCAAAGTTTTACGCCGAAAAAACCCTCGTTGTGCTCTGACTTGTTTTGTGAGTGCAGGAGTTTGCTGAGGAGAAGCAGCAAGCCTCATAGCTTTGCTCATCTAGAAGGAGCAGTGCGAAGTCATCCCCAGTCAAATATAAATTCAAAAGTTGAGGAGCGATTCTGATCGCAAACGAGCAGACCTAAATCCTGTATTAACATATCCCTTATTAGGTGTATCTTTAATTTCTTATTAATAACTTTCTTATACAATAAAAAAATATTTAATTAAAAAATCCAACCCATCCCAAAAAATGTTACTAACTTTGTTGCTAACTAAAATGAATAGAGGCTATAACCCATGAAAGTTTGGTTTATTCAATTGTAAAAGACAAATATTGGCATCACAAATGTCATTTCTATAACTTGATTCTACTGTCCCTCAAGCTGTGCGAGTGTTGTTGATGAAACAAATGAGGTTAGTTGCATGCATGATGTGAAGATAGTATCACAAGTGATTTTCCTTATTTTACTACTTAGGAAGCCAATTTTTTTCGACTAATAAAATTAACCAATCGTGATGGTGGATAGCCACATCGCTGGTACACAATTAAAAGTACATAATTTCTTAGTTTTACTCCAAAAATCAGTTTATCTAGGAACTAGTTAGTTTAAAATTTCACAAGTATAAAATTTTTAACAAAATTGACAATAGGAGTATGTAAATAATGTAAACACTGTTCTTTTATCTGTAAGTATCTGAGAATTCAGGGAGTTTTATGTTATTATTCCGTCAACGAAAGGATTGCTGAAAGAGTGCAAGGGTTCTCCCAGGCAAATAGCTAGAGTCGAGGTTTGACAGTCCCAAATCTCTGCCGACGAGATCCTTATTAAACTCGGCGTTTTATAAAATTTCACCGACGACGCTGTCTTTGTCGTTTTAAGCGTTTTCAGATTCAGCTCGCTCCTCCACTTCACCATCTACAAGGACACCCGATTACGAGGCTTCTCCGTCGTCGTTTTAGTCAAATCTTCTAATCCAGGTCTGTTTACTTTTAATTATTTTACCTGTTTCATCGTCTGTATTTTTTTTAAAATTATTTTGCATGGTCGAAACTCGAAATGAAGTTACTAGCTGGTTTTGTTCAAGTTTGAAATTCTAATTGCTACGTTATAGAAGATTTTTGAATACTTTTATGATGATGAAATATTACTTCCACAGGATACTTATCGCACTTTGAATAATTATTATTACTATATTGTTGGTGAGCTTGTAGAGACACCAGAACAAATACATCTCTGTCTAGAAAACTTCACTTTCTATTTAGTTAGTCTATAATAGTTTCCGAGGACATACAAAAATCTTTGCTTTTGAATAGTTAATATATGGTTTCTTGGTGCTTGTTATATGGCTGAGGTTATTGACAATTTAATATGAGATCAATGGCCTGTGGTTAACACATTGAAAATTCTGGCTGGGTCTACTTGTAAAAATTTTTGGTTTCTCTGTAGATGTCTGAGGATGAGGAGAATCCACCAGCTGCTACTCCAAATAATTCGGAAACACCTTCTACCTCCTGCAAAACAAAAATGACCTGGTACGACACTGTAGCACACCAGGCCTCGGTCTATGGTGTAGCTGCCGGGTATTGCATCTCTGCTTCTTTGCTCTCCATTATCAACAAATGGGCTATCATGAAATTTCCTTATCCAGGGGCACTAACTGCCTTACAGTACTTCACAAGTGCAGCTGGTGTGCTTCTTTGTGGTTATTTCAAGTTCTTAGAGCATGACGCGCTTGAGCTTCTGACAGCGTGGCGGTTTCTACCTGCAGCCATTATATTTTACCTCTCTCTGTTCACCAACAGTGAGCTCCTTCTCCATGCCAATGTTGATACTTTCATTGTTTTTCGATCAGCAGTTCCCATCTTTGTAGCAATAGGCGAGACCCTATTTTTACACCAACCATGGCCATCAATCAGGACATGGCTTTCACTTGCTACAATCTTTGGTGGAAGTGTAATTTATGTTCTAACAGATTACCACTTTACAGTCATGGCTTACAGCTGGGCTCTGGCTTACCTGGTAAGCATGACCATTGACTTTGTTTACATCAAGCATGTGGTGATGACAATTGGTTTGAATACATGGGGTCTTGTTCTGTACAATAATCTTGAGGCTCTCCTACTCTTTCCCTTGGAGCTTCTTATAATGGGGGAACTGAAGAAAATAAAGCATGAAATGACAGCTGCGTCAGATTGGTACTCTTTTGAGGTGGTTTTGCCCGTGGGATTATCATGTATATTTGGTTTAGCTATTTCTTTCTTTGGGTTCTCTTGTCGGAGGGCAATTTCTGCAACAGGCTTCACAGTTCTTGGTATAGTTAACAAGTTATTGACTGTTGTGATTAACTTGGTTATTTGGGACAAGCATTCGACATGGGTGGGAACAGTAGGCCTTTTGATTTGTATGCTCGGTGGGGTTATGTATCAGCAGTCTACGAGCAATAAACCCAAAGCTGTGAAAGAAACTAAAGCACAAGAGGAACAACGGAAGCTTCTTGAAATGCAGAACAATACAGAAACCAACAATAAGGAGAACGAAGTAGTTGAGTCATGAGAAGCGAAATGAGAGAACTCATTAGGCAGTATTGTTTTTGGCATTTTCTGCTTGAAAAGGGGTCCAGCTCTAGGGACTGTTAAATTCTTTGGATGGCACCTTCCATCATGCACCCTGCGTATGAATGCTCAAGGTGAGTCTGACAAGGGGAATTGGTCCTAGTCGCTCCATTTCGAACACAAGGCATTCTAGATAACATTTGTAGTTGATCTCAGATTTCCTCGTCCAATGTTTGGATGGAATATTTTGTTCTTTCTTTTGTATAATTGCTTATGATCACACAGGTGATTGCTCGCGTTGGTATCAATATAACCACAATACGGCAATATGCAAACGTAATGTGTCACAATTTTTCACTAATTACTGTTTCAGATTCAGGGGCAAATGTCAACTAATTTTTTGTTAGTGTCTTTTTAAGTTCTGCGGAAACTTCAGCGGTCATATGTCAGTCAGCTAATTTTTACGGCGTCCATTAACTTCTCGTCGCAGCCTGTTTATTGTTATTTTCCCTATTAGAATCTTCTGCGAAACTGATCCTTAGGTATTTCTTGTAAGGGTTTCAGGATCATCTCCCCAAGTGATCCTGAGGGAATGCAAACACACTTTATAAAGTGTTGTAAAGATCATTTACATCGATGTAAAATGGCGAGTATTTGTTTCAAATTTATTTTCTTCTATTTTTCTTATATATAAGATCAATCATATTTAGCATCCTTGATTAGTTATATGGTCTTTGATCTTTGTGCTTCTGTCAGTATGGGTGCTAGCATTTTGTGACGTGAAAAACACCAAAAACCACCCAATAAAAGCTCATAATTAGGGAAACAAATCAATTCTATGAAATAGAAAGTAGTGTTCTTTTTTATTGTACTTACAATGGTCAAAACTTAGGGAACGCATTTTCACACATTACGGTAACAAGGCTCGTCTGGCTGCAGCCTCTTTGCTACATACAAAAAGCAAATTGGAAAAAAAAAGTTTGTAAAATTTATGAAGATCTTTATGTCCTGCAGCATAAAAGCTTCAAGAACTCAAAGCATCGAACCAATGATGGGGACCTTTTTTGCGCGTTCCTGAAAGACTTCATAGCTCTTTCCCTTCTATAACACTCGAGCAAATCTTCTTTATATAATATATCACTCGTATCATCAATATCACACATGCCATAAAACATGTTGCTCTTAGTATCATTGTCCGAAGAAATATTTCTTATTTCACCTAAAGAAGAAGCCGCCACCAAAGAACCATAAGAAGAAGAAAGCCTCTTCACACACACACTTTTACTCTTACGGCCTCCGCCACCGCCGCCTCCTCCACAACTAAGACTATCGCCATCACCATCACAACAAGAAACTCCTCTTGCCATCAGTGATCAATGAAACAGCTTATAAGCAAACAGGCAAGTGAAAATAAGTTTCATGTAAACTAGTTTTTATACTTATATAGGAATTTTGAAAACAAATATTCTACTGAACGGATTAGAGTTCTAATCTGGGTTAAGTACGTGCTTCTAAGTAATTTTAATTTACTGATAATTTCTACATTTTGCTTGTTTTATTTTGAAAAATAGATGATGACACAAGTGAGTAACTAAGGGTAACTAACTGACTGACGTTGGATCCTCTAATTGGTTTGTTTCTGTATCTAAGTATCAACAGGAAACATAATTTGAAATAGATGAATAAGCGTGTAAAACTCTACTAGTTCTTATCGCATTTTGCAGAGAAAGTGATTGGCATTAACTTGAAAGATTAGTTTTATATAAAAGATTATCTTAATCTGTTAATGATTATCTCCTCTTGTCAAATAAATCTTGAACCAAAAATATTTATATGGACGCATAATTTATATCATATTCACTTGTAGAAAAACTTCACATATTTAAGAGTAATCCATGTATTTATAATGTTAGTTATTGTTAGCCAATTTATGAAAACTTCATGCTTCTGAACCACGCCAGTGAAAATCACCCAGAAGCTACTATAGCCGGAGCTCATATTAAGTTTTTTTTTGAGAGTCAGATAGCTAGAAAAGGAAATATTTCTCTACGATTTTCTTTTAATAAGATTGAACCGTAAAGGGAAAAGGAGAAAATTTTAATAAAAAAATTACATGTTTAATATACCAAACATGCGAGAAATTAAGAGATGAGCCAGCCTCATAGAGAAGATTAATACATAGAAAAAAAAATTAAAGGTTCCAGTCTCGAAGAAGCACCGAAAATGCACTTCAGGAACTGGAAACACTGATAGAATGGAACGCATCTCCTCTCCACACTCTCACAATTAGACCCCATGAAAACGTTCATTTCCGTGAACTCCTCTGTCATTAACTCTATCACTTTACTCGAAAAAAAAAAAAAGAACATGTTCCATTTTTCATTCAAATTACAATATTACAAATAAAAGAAAGCCCACTTTTGATTACCCCCGTCTTCTTTTTCCCCATTTTTTGAAAAAAAGAAAAAACAAAATTACGGTTAAGTTTTAAGATTTATATTTGAGAAGCAAGGGAGGCTTCTTAGTAGCAACAACAGGACGGACCTCTGTTTTGAAGAGAAGAAACGACAACTTGTCTATTGAAAAATACACAAATCCACCGCTCGCGTGCGTCACAAATGACCCGAAACTCTTCCCAACAATACAGTGCCAAGCCGGTCCGTACAATGCATCAAATTCCTGAAAATAACACAAATTCAACAACAATTAAAAAAATAAAAAAACCGGTGCTGTTACACGGCGTAGTTTTGCGTTCAAAATATTTGAAACTGAGAATTTTTAACAAATTACCTTCTTAAGACACATGGCCAAGTGAGTGGGATTGAATCTCTTGTTGTCGGCGTTCGTGTCGAGAAGAACTCTGGCGTGTCTGATGACGCGTTCTTGCATTGCGGCGGGCATATCGGCTGATCTCAGCCGTACGTTTAAATCGACGGCTAATGCTGCTGGCTGGACCTGATTGGCCGGCGGAGCGGGAGGTTTCGTAGCGGGTACCAACGCTAACATGCGCTTGGCTGCGCACTGCACCACCTTCTGTTTGTCCTTCGGTGGTCTTCTTCTCCTTTCGTTTTCCAACTCCAGTCTCTCCATGAAGTGAGAGAGAGTGTGTTTGGACTTTGGAGAGAGCAAAAGTTCTTTTCAAAACAGAGAAAGCTGAATATTTGAAACTTTGAACGCTTTGACTGGCAATGCGTGCGGGTTTTGCTTTCTCGGAGTTTGAAAATGAGAGAAACGAGGGGTTTAGTTGATGGTTGTTGAAAATATTATCACATAGGTCCTTAATTGTCTATGTTTTTATAAGAAGGAACTAGGATGGCCATTAGGCGGGACGCCACATGGCACAGTACCAGCACAACCCGTGTCTATACAGTACGATATAACATAAGTATTTTTTTGTGGGGACACCTAGCACGATACAACACGCACTGGTCGAATTATATTTAAAATTTTAGATACGCAAGTTTTAAAATTATGGTACGATTAGAGGTAGGCTAAGCACGACACGATAAAAAAACTTATAAATATGTGTTTATTTTTTAATGAAAGTAAATTTAAAATTTTATAATTTTACAAAAAACTTGAAGTTGAATTTTTTAAATTCATTTAATTCTTAGTTTAAAAATATACTATTATTGATTTATATGTATAATTTATTAAATAAATATTTGATATCACGATTTTAATGAATAAAATTATAAATATCACAATTTTATAAATATGCATTAATATTATTGTGAACTAACATTTATGACTCTATGTAAGTCCAAGTTAACAATTAAGTTAGCTCTTAAGAAAATTTTATTATTATTGTTGTTGTTAAGTATTAAAAAAATTCTAATACTATAAAGTCAAACTTAATAATTAATATTATATTTTCTTACTATTATTAGTTTATTATTATTAAATATGGACTTGAATTTTGAATTTCGATTCTATTAAATTTGAATAAAGGTATAAACCTAAGAAAAATATATAATTTGAAAAAAGTACGCCAACAATTTAGCATGCACTTTTAAAAAAAATTATTGAGCTTTTTTTTTTAGGCACGACGCCTGTGGGCACGGCATGTGTGCTAGGCCGGGCCTAAACAAAAAAATTTAGGCACGGCACGGAACACATAGTGGGTAGGGCACGACACGAGTATGAGTACACACAAGCCTTTCCTCGGCGGCTGTCACGGCCCATTGGCCATCTTTAGAAGGAACAGAGTTCGTCCCTTATAGGTCCTTAATTGTCTAAATTTTCCAAAGAAGGAACAAAGTTCATCCCTTATAGGTCACTAACTCATACTGAAAAGACAAAATGGACAAATTATAAATAGAGCATAAAACATAATTTTAAGGGCCTATTTGGTGTGCATAATAAGATAGTATGGGATAGGATGAGATTTGCTACGATAAGATGGAATAGAATCACAACGGATTATATTTAAAACTATATTATATTCGGTATAGTTTATAATTTAATTGGATTAAATAATTTTATTTTAAAAAAATTATTTTTTAATTATATTTTAACTAAACTCATACAATGATAAAATGAAAACTCACAGAGTATGAAAAATAAAAATCAACTTAATTACAAATACAATACCTAATTTTTTTAATTTGTAATATTAATCTAATAATCATAATTTAATAACGAATTTTTTTTATCAAATTGATTAGAAAAATTTAATAAAATGTTTTAAATATTAACTCAGTAATAAATTTATATATGCAAATTCAATTAATATTTATATAAATTTAAAATAATATTATAATTTAATTTGAAAAATGATTTATAATAATAGTTAAATAAAATAAATAATTAAAATGAATAAATATTTAATTAATTATTCATTATCCCATGAATTGTTTGGATTAAATTTTTTGGCTTTTGAAAAGTAATCCCAGAATACAATTTTCGCACTATTTAGAAATAAATGATTAGCCTATTATAATTTTAGTAATGATATAACTATAAATTTTTGTATAAATTTATTTTGTACAAACTGATATGACACGATAAAATTAGTTAAATTAAATATCTATTGACCCACATGATTTATTTATATTATTTTATATTTTAATTCAATCAATGTCACATCAATTTATACAAGATAAGTTTGTACAAAAATTTATAACTGTACCATCACTTTTATAATTTACCTCAAACAAACTTTTTATCCCATGAACCTTATATTGCCACCAAACAGCCCCTAAAGACTTACTGAATACAAATAGATATTTTATGTCTTTGTTTGATAAAACCTAAAATACAACCATATTTTCAATTTCAAAGTTTTGGAGATTTGGGCAAAAGATACGATCAGTATAGACCGCTAGATGCAGACGGGATTTCGATTTACTGATGGAAACAGGATTTAAAGCTCCATTGTGTGTGGGCCATGACGTGTAATTATTGACCACTCAGATACCCCCTGATTGATGATTACTGGAGAAAAGGCTTGGACCGACCTTACAGTTGTAATTGCCTATGACAACATTATAAGCTTTACTGCAGCAACTGGTCGACTACTCTGGCAGGAGCTTCTTATCTAAGAAAAAGATCAATTACAAGTTTCAATTTGTGTCCTCACTTTCATCATACCTCAAAAAGAAAGAAAAAGAAAAAAAAACCCAAATTCACAGCAATATCACAGCAGTCATTAATTACACAATAAAAAAAAAAAAATGCATGGCACACTGCACCCATCCAAGTCAGTTGTTAAATACATTCTATGAAGAAGCATTCCTAAGAGCGTACAAAGTTTTTTAAAGACATTCTACTAGAAGCAACCCACTAGTGATTTCAGAGCTATAAAGAGAAAGATAGCAGCAGTAGCCAAACCCTTCAAAGGATTCAACGGCACTAAAGGTCAAGATTACTTCATCTTTGAGTCTGCTCACAAATCACGCATGTCTCTTTTATAGTTTTATTCCCTCAACAAAAGCTCATGCAGTTAGTGGTGGTATCAATATTTGCTTTAACATACAAAATGCAATCACCTTTACAATGAAGCAATCCTGATTCCGATTTGAATATCTAATATTGTTGCCTCAAAACACTCCTCTTAAAGACGAGCTGTCTGATAAGAAGGGAGCTTTTCTAGCTGTCAAAATCTCACTAACATTTACTATTTTGATGCACGCAGGCATTAAAGAAAGCAACGAAAATGTAAATCCAATTTGTTTGTAACATGGAAATCAGCATTCGAAAGAAAAATCCCTCTCAAGATGAAATGCATGAGCAAGCAGTACGCTGGATCTTACAAAGCTTGCATCTCCATGGTGGTGCCATTTCCAGAGGATGGAGCAGGATCCTGGTTTTCAGGGGCAGAGTTCATCTCTTGAACAGGGGGAGGGTTGACAACAGTCATTGGCATTGCAACATTATCTGAGAGGCGGTTCTTCATCTCCCTGTGCTCCTGGCACAATGCACACCAGTGCAGGCAGCAGTTTACCAGGCACGGCTCACACGGCGAGTTCTGCAGTAAGAAAATATGAGTAAGCAGAAAGTAAAACGCAGCAACGAAAGTACACATCTTTTCCTTCTAAAGTTAGCAGTCTACAGTCTCTAAATAACACGAGATTATCAATAATTCTTGTTTACATATCTTGGACCTCCAGACAACAAGATTATCAATTAATCTCTTTCCAAATTAGAAAAGTGTTCATTCTTCAATATAGTACATGGCAATAATCACATAAATGTATCTTGTATCATTCCACATTGCAAACTTATTGATTAGAATTACATTTGCCAGAACTTTTTCAAACAAGCAAGCAGAAGAGCCAATGTGATTAAATAGGCCAAGAGGAAAACAAATTTAGACATATGAAAGCAACAACCATAATCTTTCTCGATGTCAAAATGGAGCACCAGCAGTAAACTACTTTATGTCATAATTCTTCAACCTAAATGATTAAGTACTTCTGAAAATATGCAAGCCTGTTTACAACATGCACATTCATACATCTGTGGCACAAAGGTTATCATGTGAGCAGATTAATCTAAAGAAACCAGAGTAATGAACTCTAACAAGTTAATTACCTTGAGATGATATTTCTTCTGTAAGTTTTGCCGTAAGTTTCCAGTGTATATCCCACACATCCACCAAGCAAAAAACAAACCCTCACAAATAAGAAATGATGTCCTGGGGTCAATACCATGAAAAACAGCTGTTGCTGCTGCCAAAGCTACGCCACCTTCAATGCAAACGGCATGACAAATGCAAGGATGAGTCCATGGGGTATCTTCTCTCATCTTTTCCACATTACGTCCAAATAGAACACATGGGCAGAAGAGTCCAGTCCAGCCTGCAGAGATATCAAGTAAGAGAATCGTAACTTTATCAATTATTCAATATATATCAAATTCACACATTTATTACTAAAGAATAGAGAAATAGTAAAGAAGAATTGCTAGTTCAGCAACAAAGAAGAACTCTCATGAGTTCTTTAATCACTCAAAACCAGAAGCACTTACATGTGCAAGCAAATAGTCTTTCAAAGTCAAAACCTAGCTTCCATCATGGAGGCATGTTAAACAGAATTCAAAATAGCAAGCACCTTCGTTATCGGCAAGATTTTTGAAACAATAGATGTTCACAAGCTTAACTTAAAAACTCTTTACTGTTGGTTCTCACTCCCATTAGGATAAATACAGAGACATTCTTTCTTATTCTTCAAATCCTTTATTAGTTTGCCAATAGGGGGAAGCCACCGTCAACATTTTATAATAAATCCTTTGTTGCTCCCACATATTAATAATTGCAAATATTCTGTCACAAATCTAACCCCACAGTTTCCCATTTCCAAATACACAACAATACTATACAGGAATAACATTTACAGACAGCACGCAACAACTCAGCAACAGACAGATTAGACACCAGTTCTGGAATCTAAAATGACACAAACTCGCCTAATCTAAGCTGTTAAACATAAGCAAACAAAACAAACACAATAGACGAATCCCAATTTCACAGCTAAATAAACACGCAACAGACACACACACAAAATCTTCTGTGCTAGGATCTGTTGTGAACTTACAACTTTCTGTATCTTCGGTGCAGCCGAAGATTCCAGTAGTCCAAGGTTCATCAGCAGGAGGCTCAAAATCTTCAGGCAAAGGCTGTCCACACTCATTGCACCTATGAACATTCAACTGGTCCAATCACACAAATACACACACACACATCATCACTAGTTAATCAAATCTATCACAATTCTCACAATCGAATTTAAAATTTTCATATCATTTTTTATCCAATGTCTATTGCGAGACTCACCTGAGGAACCTCAATGGGCTGGTTGAGCTCACCGGGCTTGATGTCATCCTCCACTGGAGTCTGCTCCTTCGTCAACTTCACATATCGAGAATTCCCTCCGCCCTCCGCCATCTAATCACCAAATCTGAAAGCAATTATCAAGAAGAATAAGATAAAAAAGAATTTTCGAACACAAATTAAATATCTAATTGTAAATTGAGGAAGGTTATTAATCTTACTAACCTGATTCGAAGAACAAACAAATTGTGTCGCCAAACAAATAGAATGGGCGTGATTTGCGCTTAAATTTGCGAAGATCTGAATCTTGGGACAGTCCGAAAAAACGAAACCGCCCCAATGAAGTCAACTTCAACTGCACGGACCTAATGTCCAGAGTAGAAATGGATTGGGTTTATTACTTTATTCACGCCACTCCCGCATTGCGGCCCAATAAATGACCGCCACGTCAGCGTTTTTCTAGTGAATTTTCAAATCTTTTACCGTGTATCTAGAGTCCCGTTTCTTCGCTCACTAGATTTGCTGCTAAACGGGCCGGGCCGGATCGATGGGTACGGGATGGTGATATACTCTTTTTTTCTTTTTAACGACTATCTCTGTTCAAATAGGATTGATTTAATATAAACTTAATCTAATTATAAAAATATCAAATTGTCCATAAAAAAGGGCGGTAATTTTATGCTATAATCCAATATTTCCAACCGTAAATTCTATAATGATATTGTAATTAAAAAAAAAAATTATAATGTATTCACAAATTTTTGTACAAACTGATTTAAAAAAGTGATGATATAACTACAAACTCTTTACAAACTTATCTTGTATAAACTGATGTTATATTAATTAATTGGTTGAATGAAAATATAAAATAATAGAAATACATCATATGGGTCAAAAAATATTTAATTTAACTAATTTTATCGTGTCACATCAGTTTGTACAAGAGTTTGTAGCTATATCATTACTTGATTTAAAATTAATTTATTGTTGAATAAAAATATAAAATAATAAAACAAATTAAGTGGACCAACAGATATTTAATTCAACCAATTAAATCATACCACATCAATTTATATAAAAAATTATACAAGAATTTTTAGTTATGTTATTACTCTTAAAAAATATACTTTGTTTAGTTAAAGTAGTACCGAATAAAAAAATTAATTTTTTTAATAAGATTAAAAAAATAATCATGAAAATAAAAATAATGTAATGGGTATTTTGATCTTTTTATCTCACGAGGTAAAATAATTATATCACAATCTTGAATGAGAAAGAGAATGTAAATTTAAAAAAAAATGTAAATAATTGATTGACCAAATTTTACAAAGTGACCAATGTCAAATATAGCGCATTTTGTAAATTTATTTAGAATGCGACGGTTATTATGTTACTGAGTCATGTTTGGTATACTCATATCTTTCGTGATATGATTTTGAATATAAGTGATTTTAAAGCATTTTATTTTGGTTCAGAATAGGTTCTATTTTTTAATCGTTGTATCTTTTTTAATCGGTGTACATGAGAAGGTCCCCACTCTTAGCCGGCAGCAAGCTAAGGCGCTAAAAGAAGATGAACATGGCTCAGTGCCTATTCCTCTAGTTGTGCCTAAAATCGTGTTAATGAATTGCGAATGAAAAAACCATGGTATCCAAGTAATTATCGGAATTGATCGATGCAATGATTAAAGTAGCAAGGAAAGACCACAGTCAATGTCTCAGTCTATAGAAGTACAACAGTCAATTTCTTTGCTACTACTATAAGCCCAAATATTACATATCAAAGTGATTGAACAGCTCTTTTCATTTTACTTTTGAAACTTGATTGTGTTTTCTCTCACTCGTGGTCATTTCCTTTACGACGGCCAGTTCCTGTACCAACCAGACCATGCAGAAACCAACCCACTGATGCCTAAAGTAACAGCATGATTACAAAACGGATTGGGTTCAATATCCGCCAGTGCAATTATCAAATCAGCAACATTAGCAGCAACTGTCATCAGCCTCATCACTCGGTCAACTTTTATCTTCCTTAAACTCTCTTCCACGTCCTTCGATTTTTCTTCATGATCAGAAGCAACAAGCTGTCTCTCTTTCGCTAACCCTTGTTTCATCAAAATAAAATCAGCTATAATGAAAAAGACATACCCAAACGACTCACCAAAAGCCGATATGAAGCTCAACCTTCTCGCAAACTTAGCATCCAAAGTTCCTATTCTTGATAGCCAAAGCAAGTGGTCAAATGACCAATAAACCATCTCCCCTGCATTAGCAAGAACCGCCAGCAGTCTTAGAGTTGGCGTCGCGCCCGGGTTTCGTCTTAAGATATTGAAGCCGGTGAGAAACCTGCCGGTTCTAAACGCTTTTCGACTGAGGCCCGATGCAACTTCCCATTGCTTGAATCTTTGAGCCAACTCAGGCTTTGTGGCCTCGACGTGCCAGTGAACAAGCTTTGATACGTATTGAAATGTTTTGACAAGCTTGTCAATGCCATCTCTCTTTGCCAAGAAGATGACCAGCTTGTCAACTGTGTCATTACTCATGGTTATCCAAGGCTTCAAGTTTCTGAAGCTAAAGGTTTGGCTGTTGTGGTTGTGATTTAAATTTTGGACATGAAGAAATTATTTGCTTTGTTTGAGAGAATTTGATGGAGTGTCTATAATAGCAATAATCAAATAAGGGCCACAAGATTTTGGATAATACCATATGAGATTGTATGCTTGTGGTTGGCTCTTCGTTAGCTGCTTATGGCCAGCAGTTTGTGTGTTACATGTGTTGCGACCAAAGGGCGTAGGCCTTCTTTGTCATATGCGAGGAGAGATTTGTCACTATTTATTTTTATTACATTTTTTCTAATTTTTTTTTTTGAAAAGGTAGAGAGGTGAGAAAAGTCTAAATCAATTTTCAAACATCATACATTTTTCATTATTCGAATCCGTGGTTAGTTAAATGAAGCTACTTAAAAATTACTGGGAGAAACCTTAGGACTCTTGTTGCCACTATTTAATCAAGCATTATATGTATACTTCCTTGAAAATTTAAAAAAAAAAATTAGTGTTATTTCAAATCTAGGGTTTGATGTGTAGGAGATTATAATGCAAACTTGAAGATTTTATTGTTGTAATAGAGATCTAATTGGTTAATATTTTGTTTCAAAGTGGAGTTTTGTGACTTTAAATAGAGGGTTTCTTAGAAGAATATTGATATTACTAAAATCTTTCCTCATCTATATTTCGAATTCGAGAGTTCTTGCACTATAATCACTAAGAGATTTTACCAATTAGAATCAATTATTAGGAAGGCTGTTGATGAATATTAGCTTTAGTATACTTTTTGATATTTTGGATTTGCACTTAGTTGAGATTAAAGGCAATATGACTAGACATATATTATATCCAATAAACTTATATCCCATATATTTCATTTTTTTTTCCTTTTGTATCAATTATCACTATCATTCTTGTTTATAAACAATAGTTCATTTATTTATTTGTTTGTTTTTAAATTTATTGGTCTCCTAAATTTTCAATCTTAGCCCCTAATTGCCATATATTATTTGACACCTCTAAATTTTTATGATACCCCAAAAGCTTTTATTATTGACATTCTAAGTTTTACCATAAGGAGTTAGGAATAAAAATATCAAATGTGAATTGTAAAACAATGATAATTTTGAGATATCATATCCCATAGTTTAAGAATCATGATTAGATTTATTGATTTTTATTAAAACTATTTGACGATACTCAAATTATGGGACAAGATATATTTAAGAGAACATTACTGTAGTTAGAACTTATATAGAAGGATTAAGGAAAAAAATTAAAAATTTGGGGCTTTTTAGCAAAGGAGTTGGTAATTAATAGGTTATTAAAAATCTTATAGAAACTTGGCACTTTGATATGGACTTTGGAGAGAGAGGAATATACGAGTAAAAAAAAATTGATATTGTAAAAAAAAACCAATTATCAATGTTTGTGAAATTCTTTCAAAACGGCACGTCGTTTTCTTTGCCAGTGTGTTATATTAATAAAATAACCCGTTACCGTCCGGTTGCTACTTTACCACTTTGTTGATTGTTCATCAAAACCTAAAATCACTCCCGAAAAACCACTAAAAAATACCCAATTCTCACAAACCCTAATAGCCCTCCCATTATAGTTATATATAAATCCAATTAAGTTATCTTAATTTATTTATTTGTTCCTTTAACACAGCATCATGGACGCTCAGCGAGCTCTGCTAGACGAACTCATGGGCGCAGGTACTTTCCAGAGACCCAAATTTTTATGGAAACGATAATCTATGTGATGTCGTTTGAATTTTTTTGGATTTTTTCTAATGGAAATATGGGAATGATTTTGGTTGATTTTAGCTCGAAATTTGACTGAAGAGGAGAAAAAAGAGTACAAAGAAATAAAATGGGACGATAAGGAGGTTTGTCCATTCTATATGGTTAGGTTTTGCCCTCACGATCTCTTTGTCAACACGAGAAGCGATCTCGGTCAGTCCTTTGCTTCATTTTGAATATATTTAGATGAAACAAATTAATATTTTACTAATTCTAGAATCAGCAGAGTGACTAATGAATAGGAGTGTAAGGTTTCACTAACGGTGGGCTTTTTATATTTTGCGTTTCTTCTTACATCAGGACCGTGCCCGAGAATTCATGACCAGAAGTTGAAAGAAAGGTTTGGATGAGCATGATTTTCAAGTCTTTGTGGCATCAAAGTTTGTATGTGCTTAGTGTTGACATGGTGTGAAATTGGTAAAAAGATAACAAAATTTCAGTAAACATATATATACTTTTTAAGATTTTTAGAATTGTGGTAGGTTTACTCTATTTAACCTCAATATCTTGGAAATATATCAATGAGGATTGAGTCAAAAGTAATTGATGGCATGGTATGTCCTTGGTGCTTAGTTTCTTTCATTCATGCTTCTTGAAGATTTCGACTGAAATTTAGTGACTGAGCATAGGCTTTGTATTTTCATTTTTTTTTTCGAGATGGCCTTCGCCTCACCTCCACCCCCGTCCCCCGGAGAACTACATATAAGAATTTTCATCTGTTCTGAGGAGTCCAATAAAAATTGATGTGAACAGGATTAAATCCATCGTTCAGGAAACATATGCTGGGTTTATTATCCTATCTTGATTTGACTACTCAGTACTCAGCTGATTCCTGAGTGGATCAGTTCATGCAACCTTTTTATGAAATGAAACAATGCGGTGAAATTGAAAAAGAAAAGATCAAATCTGTTTGGATATGCTTTCTCTGCTTATATTGTGGCTACTGGTGAAACTGGCATCTCCTTTTGTCGCTATGTGTGAGTGAAATTTTAACTTTTTGAGAATGATTATAGATTGTCATGCACTTAAATTCTTGCTGATTTTATATTGAAATGACAAGGTGGGAAAAGTTCTTTTAAGTTTATTCTTCATTTAGGAAATGTTAGAAATTTGCATTGCCTTCTGTTTCTAACGTTTTTGCTGTATCTATCTGCGCGAGTGTTGATCAGTTTGTCTTAGGTGCATGATAAATCACTTGGATTGTATACCAGTTAAAATGTGTTATTATGTTTGTGACTGTAGTTTTGAGAAGTCCCCGCGACACGATGCTTATGTGCCCAAGTTTGAAGCTGAACTTGCTCAATTTTGTGAGAAATTGGTGGGTTTCATATTTATTTGGTACTATCTGGTTTTATCGATAACATTTTGCTTTCAAAAGTTAAAAGAAGCACAATTTGAAAACTACTTTTTAAAGTGGAAGACAAAAATTTTGGAATAGAAACAATTTCTAATATCTACAATGTCTAACAATATACTTAATTTGTTTCTTAGCTTCCGGCCCAACCACCCCCCCCCCCCCCCAAAAAAAGGGTGATATTGAGGCAAGTGTCAATTGTGCGTAAAAAATCACTTTTAAATAGAAAAATGTGAAAAACTGAACTAAACTGTGCTTCATATTTTCTTGCTTATGATTGTTGGCTAAATTTGCATATTATGCGATAATAAGTCTGCTACTGTAGGTCATGGACCTGGATAGAAGAGTTCGGCGGGGGCGAGAACGTCTTTCTCAAGAAGTGGAACCTGCACCACCACCTCCAATATCAGCAGAAAAGTCTGAACAGTTATCTGTGTTGGAGGAGAAGATAAAAAACCTGCTGGAACAAGTGGAGACCCTGGGTGAGGCTGGCAAGGTGGATGAAGCTGAAGCCCTCATGAGAAAGGTGTTGCTATAGCGTTCCTGAGGTTTTTTATTTTTTATTTTTTTTTCTTATTCTTTTTGGATGGGGGGGAAGGACTAACAGTTAGTAATAGATCTGATGATTTGCATAAGTTCTACCATTGAGGGACATAATTTCTTTTACTTTTTAATTTTGTTAATTTTGATTGTATTATTATTAATATTTTGCTCTCGTCTGACTGATTATTAGTTCAGCATTATCTTCCATCTTAAACCTTATGGATCTGTGAACCTGAGTTTTGCCACCTCCAGATGATAAGAGAGGTCTTAAGTTTGAACTTCTGGTGCCATCTTGTTGCAGGTGGAGATTCTTAATGTTGAGAAGACAACCTTGACTCAGCAGTCTCAGAACGATAAAGTTTTGATGATGGCTCAGGAGAAAAAGATGGCTTTATGTGAGATATGTGGTTCCTTTCTTGTAGCAAATGATGCTGCTGAGAGGACTCAGTCTCACATTTCTGGAAAGCAGCATATTGGTTATGGCATGGTTCGAGATTTCATAACTGAGTACAAGGTTTGTCAACTTTTCATAGTTGATTTACTGTTTCAGAATTTATGCATCCATTTCTAGTGAATACAGAGTTTCACTTACAATTTTACAGGAAGCTAAGGAGAAGGCAAGGGAAGAAGAAAGACTGGCCAAGGAAAAAGAGGTAGAAGATCGGAGGATGCAGAGGGAGAAAGAATATGAGGGTAGAAAGAGGAGGAGTGGTTCAAGTGATAGGGACAGGTATCGTGATCGAGATCGTGACAGAGAGAGAGAACGATACAGAGAACGTGATCGTGAAAGGTCTAGAGAGTGGGATGGTAGAAGTGGTCGTGATGGAGGAAGGGGGGCTGATTGGAGAAGCAGGGATAGGCACCGTGATCGCAGCAGATCACATTCCCCTGTTAGGCATGGTCACAGGAGGTCACCTAGAAGTCCAGTTCGCCAGTATTAGTGGGTTGTGTGGGTAGATCTCTGAGCTTTGAAAGTAAATGAGGTAGAATTTTTAATATCTCAGAGTTCTATAAATGTGTGTTTTTGGGGCCTTTTGTCACATTGTCATCAATCAATCATGGGTGAAACCTTTTTTTGCATCTCACAGCTTTGTTGAGACTCTACCATCTCCCTTTCATCAAATATTATTAAAGGAGAAAAGGGTTGAGGTAGGTACAACTATATTGTTGTAGTTCTTGTTTTATCATTTATTTTAGGATTTGGTTAAACTGAATTTCTTTTCATGCTCTCTGAAATATATTTTTGAGTCCCTTTGTTGGGTTCATTGACGGCTACTGGTATTAAGTATATTAGACGACAGGCTCAAAAACATATGCTTGAATGACACTGCTGCTCAAGGAGGTGTTCTTTTTTCAATATTTTTGAGGTAACAAATAAATCTAATCTTTTTCATGACCTCACCACAGGTTGACTTCCTTCATAATATATTCTTTGGTCTTTTTTCTTTTTTGAATATTGGATTCGGTCCAATTATATTTGCAGATTATTGTTAGGAGATAAATTTAAGACACCCATTGGGAAAATCTGCCCCTTTTAGCCTTCTTTTGCAACTTTTGAACTTTATTTTATATTGCCATCTATACATGAGCTTAGCTTCAAATTACAATAGTAGCGGTAGCATTGAACTGTACGTAAATGGTTAGAAGCGTAAAAACTCGTTGACCTCTTCCACTCTCATTGCCATTAATTCACAAAATTGCAATGATTGTATTGCTGCCTGCATTTTGTGCATGAGTGGGGTGTGTTTCTAGGATCCTTAGACTTGAAAGAGTCGACGTTGATTAACATACAATCTTTACATCTTATCTTCATATGAAAAATATATTTCTTTTTTACAGATTCGGGTATTTTTGGAGTTAAAATTTCAAAAGTGGGTGTCAGATGGTTATAGGTAATTACTTTGTCTTTGCAAAGTGATATTTTTCTAGCTTCTCAGTCGTCTCTTTAAGACAATTTCTTTAGCAGACCCTTTTCCTGCACGATAATCTTCTTCAATGAACTGGGTGGCAAAGGCCGTTTGCAAAATATTAGACTTGCAAATGTTTGATCCTGGAGGTAACAAAATTCATAATCTGCATATAGCATATTTTAAATTCCAGGTTGCAGGAGTGGCAGGTAACTTTGTAAATATTGATGGTATATAATCTCCGCTAGTGTATCTGTATCGAATGTCTGGGTAAGCAATAGTTTCTGCAGGGATTTAAACTTTTACAAAATAGTTGCTGCTGACGGAACTATTATTAGAAAGAAAGAAGATGAAAGTCAGGCAGCCAAATTTAACTGAAATTGGCTGGACTGCTCATGCTTGTTATGCTATTTGCTAATGGATAAATTGGAATTTGAATGAACTTTTTCTTACTGCCCAATTGGGTCACTGGTATGTGAATTGTGTTTGACCATAATTGGTTTTCTTCTATAGAAAATTCAAGAACTTGAGAGGGTGAAGTGAGAGTCTCAGTAAGTGAAGTGGGTCTATCTTTTCTTTCCAATTTAAGTATGACAAAGAAAAAGTTAAATTTAATATTATCAATTCAATAAGCTTGAACACAGGAAGCCTGATGTTTCTGTGAGTAGTGGATTAAGGAGAAATAATAATGAAAAAAGTCTGTATGGTACATATTTTTATGGAATAACGTAAATGAAACTTCATATATAGATCGGGTGTTAATCGATCTGTGCATTGTTGAGATATTTTTACAATGTTGTAATTGGTGATTTTTTAATAATAATTTATTTGTTACTAAATCCTGGAGGTACATTATAAATGCACGCTAATTCAACAATAGAAGTTGAATGGGCTAATGGACACAATTTATTTAGTGAAAAACTTGGTGAACATGGTGGGACGGGATCATGGCCGAGGTCTAGGACTACTACAATTTATTTTGCAGTTCTTTGTTGGAGTGAGGGTGGGAACTGTTGATTTTTTCTGTTATAATTTTTATGTACTCGATTAAAAAGAGTGGGATTTTGATTTATTTTTTGAGTGCCACTCCTATGGGGGGTCTTTCTTTTTACCTTCTCTTATTAAATAAATATGATTATATTTATTAAAATAAAATAATGTTATCTTTATTTAAAAAAATAATGATATCTTTATTAAATAATATTTTTATATTATTTAGTAATATTACATATATTACAAGTGATAATATTAAACTTATTTAAATATAATATTATTATGTTCATTTTAAAATAATAATATTATATTTATTTAATAGTAGTAATCATAAATAATTTATTTTAAGAAAATATTACTTTTGTACCATATTATTATAATAAATTTCATTTGTATTGTTTTTATCAATTGTTTTTAATTTATCTAATTAAAATTAAAATTAATAGAAAATTATGGTTTATATAAGTAAGAATATGAATAAATATTATAAATTTATGCAATTATAAATAATAATTAAATAAATAATTTATTATCAATATATTTTTTTAATTCACTTTATAAGTAAATATTATAATTTTTTAAGTAAAGATAAAATTATAATTTAAAATAATTTTTCAAATCCGAGGCAAAGTAAACGCCAACTTAATTGTTGATGCCCTTTATTACAAACTTTTGTCACGAGCTTTTCAATCGAGTCCTTCTATCTTTTGATTCATCGTCAGATGCTACTTTAAACTCGAAGCTTCTTCCCACAGCAGAGCAACATCCATCATTAGTAGAAAAGCTTGAGTACTGGTGTTGCAGCTGCCACTGAAGTGAATGAAATAAGGATCAATTAATTTGCCAGTAAGTAATAATGATATGAAAAGATTTCAATTTAAAACAAGAAATTAAATTGAGGAAGAGAGGCACTCGATCGGGGTACAGGCTTAGAGCTTCTCTTTCACATCATCAATAAGATCGAAATAAGCACGTCCCAAGTTCCTGTTCAGCAGTAAAGCACCGCAAAATCCACAGAAGCCTGTGACGAAGCCAAGAGCCGTGGTAATGTAAACACTTAGTTATGAATCCATCCTCCTCCTAGCTGTCATGCTTAATAACTGCTGCTGGAACTTGATCAGCTGTAGGTTCTTCTCCTGCAAATTTCTCCGGAAGAGGGGAACCACAAGGCTCCGGATTGCCCATATACGAAGACGCATTGAAAGTCGGTAGTTGAGTGCCCGATGATGTTATTTTTGTGGACAAGTTATTGTTCGACGTGGACGACTCCAAGATGACTCAGCCAAGAAGAGCTTTAAGGAATCCTACCAATAAGCTGGTTCCGTGACAAGACAAGTGCATTCAAACAAATATAAACTGACCAATCTTCGGAGGGAGAGGGATGGGTCCAGTTAAATTGTTTCTTGAAAGATTCAAATAGAGTAAACCAACAAGAGTTATAATTTTCCCAGACAATTTGTTGCCTGAAAGATCAATTATCTGTCCAA
Organism: Citrus glauca; assembly: GCA_029633175.1. Taxonomy (NCBI): domain Eukaryota; kingdom Viridiplantae; phylum Streptophyta; class Magnoliopsida; order Sapindales; family Rutaceae; genus Citrus; species Citrus glauca. Next base: position 2,808,660 of record JAQOOD010000009.1, read on the forward strand.
GCCCCATGGTGTTTTTTGTACCCCAACTCTACTGCCTCGCATATCAGCCGTACTTCGTGTGGATCAGTCTCTCCAAAATCGTGCTCTCAAAGTATGACGTATATTTGATGATTGCCCTTGAACTCTTGGTTTGAAGCATTGTTGTTAAAACTACTGAGATACTTTGGTGTCGTCCCACTGATATTGATATGTGAAAAGTCCAAAAGTGACATTGTTGTGTGAAAAGTCCAAAACTTGAACGTGTGCTAGATTACAAATTTGTGGTGGCAGATTTCCATTGACCTTAAACTCTTAGCAGACGACCTATCCATGACGGTATTGACCCAGAATTATTATTTCCCAAGTCAACAACTTTAAGTTCTGTGCAGTATCTCATAGGCGAATGCAACTCCCCAACCAAAGTATTGTTTCTTAAATGCAACAAAAAAATATTGCGACTAGAGTCCATTGAGTTAGGAATTCTGCCAGAAAAATCATTGTTGGCCAAATTAAGAACGACCAAATTTGGCCCAGAGCTTGAACAATCAGGAATTAATAATTTCACATTGGAAAGATATGGAACCAGAGAACATGTTTCCAGATAGAATTAATAATTTCACATTGGAAGAAAGTGGTGGTATTGAACCCTCAAAGCAGTTAGAAATGATTGATATGCCGGAAAAGTCAGTCAATCCAGTCCATGTAACAATAAGTACAAGAGGATTAGAAATGATTGATATAGAGTTGCTTAGGCAACCAATTTGTAGACATTAATCTGATAGTTCAGCACCAGGGATCTAGAATTCGACACTCGGTTTTCTTACAAGCTACAACCAGACGGCACTAAATATTAATTATTCAACCGACCCATGCTGCCAAAAAAATATTGCTTCAATCAATGTTATTACAAGCATAATTTTTTCTTCCTCTCAGCTTTTCTATTTCATGAATTCAAACAAGCGAAACATAGTAGCAATACATGCCAAAGCTATTGCTCTAAATTTATTGCGTGTGATTATACAATAATCTTATTTCATGTAGATTTATTAATTATTTAAGGTGAAGAAAATAATCGCAGGTAATATGGTGCATGGCTCAAACACTGGATTTAATAGCTGAGCTATAACTCTTGTCATACTGCCTAGACCAAAGCATGACTCCTCCGTATTTTGGGGAATTCTTAATAGCCGGCAGAACCTGAGATGTAAGCACATCGGGGGGAATATAGCCGCTCCCGGCTGCTTCAGGAGACGCTGGCAATCCCAAAAATACTTGGCCAGAACCAGATAGATTTGATGTCCATTGATTCCAACTGTTCTTGAGATTATCCGCATTGCCGGAATACTGACAAGGAGGATTGTTATAGAATTGGACCCAAACGTAATCAAATAATCCAGTTCCTAGTGCACCGCCAAGCCATGCATCAGGGTACGGACATTGTGGAGCTGCTGCTAAGTAAACTTTCTTCTGTTGGCTAAAATTTGACAAGGCCCTGGCTAGTTCGTCCCAGTGTTGGCTTGAGCCTCCCTCAATATCGAAATCGATTCCATCTAAAACTGCATCACCTAATGGCCGGGAGCTTGATTGGCCTCCAAGGAAATTGTCCCACAAGTATTGTGCGACTTGCCTGAACGGAAACCAAGAAAATTAACATTAGAGTGGAATTAATTGTCTTGTTATAAAATGTTTGATAACGGAAACTAAAACAAAGCTTGCCTGGCATCATCAGCAGAGGAAAGGGAATAGCTTCCGGAAGCACCTCCAATGGAGAGCAAGACCTTGATGCCTTGGCCCTGGCAAGTTTTTATTTCATTGCTCAACCCGGCGCAACCATTATTGGTCGGGTCGCAGTGGCCAGCTAGGTTGATCTGGGGAGTCTGGCCATTGCCAAATGTGTTTAGGAAAGCGATGTTCACAATTCCATAATTGCCCGACGAACAAGCATCTGCCAAACTTCCTTCATTTCCGTTCTGACCCCAGTACACTGAGATCACACCAGCACTGGTGTAAGTGAACAGGGCAGCCAGCTGCAACAGGCAGAACAGGAATTTTCCTAGAGTAAACTGATGCGCCATCGTGTGCTTATAGCTTAATATTGCTTGGCTTAACATTCGTTAAACTAGTTGTGGATCGAACGCATTCTTATAGCCAATCCATCATGCAACCGCTGGTGTGTGAGCATGACTGTTTTACCCCTAATAATAATACTTGTGTTCAAGTCATCGCCCTTTAATGAGCGCGTCGCGCACGTTACCAAATTCATTCAATTAATCGAAGCCTCTGCCGTGCCGAGATGAATTTTCTTGGCTGCTGCTTAGTATATAGAAGTAAACGACACGGTAAGATGTGAACATTTTCAAAATATACGCGGAGTTGTGCCATGAAAATCAGCCCGTTTTAGCACATTTCAAGTCTACAAAATTCCAGCTCCTTGAAAGAACTTAAGTGGCGTTTAATAGTCAAAATAAGCCGCTACAGGTTCTAGATTGTTTAATTGATCTTTGAGCGACGCCGGGTTAAATATTTTAAGAAATGGTCTTTCCTTTTGTTTTTAATGGTGCGAAGTAAAGTGCGTTAGATACCTAGGTTGAGGTATTGTTTGGTAATGAGTGGAAGGAAGTTGAAGCTGCTAAAATGTTATAGGTATGAAATAATAGTTGATAATGTGAGAGTAATCAATATAATTTTTAAATGATAAATTTGATAAAATAATAAATATATCATAAATTTTTCACCTTATAACTATAGGATAAAATTAACTTAGCTTCTAAATTATTACAACCGGCATTTACTTTAGTAGCTGTCCAACCACAATATCAAACAAGTCTTCAACAGTGTTGAAAGAAAAATAAGATTCAGCTTTTGCAACGCTTGCATATTGCTCGCCAATTTGAATTTTCAACAGATGCATAGTAGAATAATCAAAACTATGCTCTATACACGCATCACATCAATATATCTCGTGATGCTAATTTAACAATCTCCCCAATGATTTTGAAGAAGTTCTTTGGTATTCACAGTGTATTATGTCTTATCTATTCACTGCTTGTCACGTGTGTATGTATATTAGTATGATTGTTTGAAGGACTCGCCTATCGTGCAAGAGTGGCACCATATCGCCGCTTTTGTCTTTTCTATATAAAATTTCATGAAGTCTTTTCACTTATTCTTATTTGAACTTTACTTCATAAATATTAAGTTCATTTGCTCCCAAACTCGTGAATCCTTCCACGACCGATCAATTGCAAATCAGCTCCTCCGGTCGCTGTGGTTAGTTAGAAAAGACAAAGGGAACTATGGAGAACAAAATCCAAGTGGTGGCGTTACTGAAAATCGGAGAAACCGCGGCAAATTGAAGCAAGGATTCTATGACTTTTCATGGCTTTGATCGGTAACTTTCTGAATGCTTTACAACGAAATGATGGCATGGAGATAACCGGCGTCGCACGAGCTTACGATCAGCACCAACCTTGGCTCGTGGAGTAACTAGAAACGGAGCACAATACGCACCTTAATTTTCCTTATACTATACTAACTAGAGCATTGTTGATTGGAGAATTGAAATTCATAATGAGAATGGTTGATGATGTATACTTGTTAAGCATAATGAAATGAAATAAGTTGAATACATAATTTGGAATTAAAGAATGGGAACTTAATTCTCATGAGATTAGGAATTAAGTTCTCATTCCTTTTAACTCTCCCATGTCACCCCATTAATGGGAACTTAATTCCCATGGGGTTAGGAATCAAGTCCCTAGTTTTTGAAAGGTTTTACATATTGGTCGTCAGTTTGAAGTTTGAACAGATACATAATAGCATCATCAAATCGATACTTTATACACATGTCACGTCAATATATCTCGTTAAGCTAATTTAATCATGTCCCTAGTGATTTTGGAGTTCTTTGGTGTTTTTAGAACATTACTCCTTATCCATTTACTGTTTGTGTGTATGCACATTATCATGATTGTTTGAAGCATACACATGGCAAGAATTACATAAAAAAAAGTAGTGTTTTAGGAACACCCAAGTTTTTAAATTCAATATATAATTAATTGTAATTTATTGACCATTCAGTATCTTTTTCTATCCGGGGAGCATAATATACACCTTAATTTCCTTATGTTATGTTAACCAATTAACTAGCACTCACAAAATGAGTATTTTAATTGGAGTGAATTATTCATACATTGATTTTATAGTGTGTTTGCTTTTTGAATTAGTAATTCTCATTCCTCAATGATAGTGTTTGTGGTGTGTTTATTTGTGGGATTAGAGAATTGAAATTTAAAATGAGAATGATGGATGATATTTACATGTTAAAATAGAAACAAAATGAAAATGAAAATAGGTGAAGCCTACATATTTTTGGATTAAAAAACAGGAACTTAATTTTCATGGGGTTGGAATCAAATTCTTATTTCTTAAATTTCTCATTTTACTCAATTCAATTTCATTATTTTACTTTTGTCCTCAATTATTATTATTATTATTGTTGTTGTTGTTGTTGTTGACAACGATAATAATAATTGAAGCCGCCGCTCAGTTTATATAACATGATCAGTTAGTTTGGCAGACAAAAAAGACAAAAAAAAAAAAAAAAGACAGATGGAGAAAGAGATTTCAATTTCGAACAAGTAATTAAATTGAGGAAGGGAGGCTCGTTGCAAATGTCCAGCTTATACGCCGTCGCTTCAAATTGTTTCTTTTCTTCGTAAAAAACTTTTCTCCTAATTGAAAATCAATAATGCTAATTATGCTAACAGTTCAGTCTCAATTTTTTTTTACTATTACTTAAGATTATAACTCATATTACATGATATTACAATTGATATTTATAAATTAAATTATTACTGGAACTAGTTTATATAAATTTTGTGAAATACTGTCTAGATTTTACTCTATTTAATACTCGAAGGACTAATTTAGATAAATTCTTATGAAATATTGCCCCGATTTTACCCTCTTTAATATTCCAGAAACGTCTTCTTTACTCACATTTCAAAAAGAAGAAGACTGCCATAACTGTTTCACTCAAATTTTAATAGGAAAAAAATGTCTTCACTCAAATTAAGGAAGGAAATTAAGACCCATAACCTCACAATTGTGAGGTTTGAATTCTAACCACTAAACTTATTAATCCAATCTCAACTTAAATTCTAATATTAGGTATTACTCATTTATTGAATGAATAATTTCATTTCTTATAAAATTATTTATTTACTATTTAATTAATGAACGTTTCATTAATACCCAAGTTTAGTAAAACTCAAATGTTAAGACGTTTAATATTACATATAAACTACAAATTAACCAAAGGCCTCAACATCAAATTAAATTGACCATCAGCTTATATTCATGCTTTAAACCGTAAGATGTACTCATAGGGTGCCGCCCCTGTTTCGCTCTTTTCGCTCTATATGACTATATCATTACTCTTATGAAGAAACATTCAAGCTGTTATAGACATTTGGGACTTGTCACATGTCCAGTTTTCTTCATCCAACTTTTAATTTTTAATACTATTATTAATCAAGATGATAATTTCTAAAGCTTTTTCACCTATTCTGAGCTCAAAACAGCGGCCAAATCCTGACCGAGGAGCATCTTTAGAGCCTCTAAACAGCAGATTGCCTTTCTGCGGATGTCAGGAAATATTTACTACAGTTTTTCCTGAAGACTCAATTCTCCAGCGAACCTTTCAGAAATGGAAAATGCCGCAGGTTAAAAAGAGCAAGAATTTGTGAAAAAAGAACAAAAAGGACGGATTCTCCTAGCATACATGATGTTCCCGCTGCTCGTCCAAATAAACACATAAATCTAATCTAACTAGTATACAACCGAGTCGCAAAGATTCATACTCTCAAAAATTCTTTTAGGTAGTATATAACCCAAAAAGTTCGTCCCTCAGAACACAAACAATCCACAAGCTCAGCATTCCAGTTACACAAGTATCACTTTAAAAGTGAAATAAACAATTACTACAAGCTGGGAAAAGAAGAAAAACAAAGAGAGAACTAAAAAGAGACGTTTACAACAGATTCCACTTATCCTCCAAAGCTTCGCAAATCCTTGCGATGCAACGGGCAGCACTCAGTGGATAGCCAGAAACTGAAAAAGTTTATCAATAAGGAAAAAAAATCATTAGTTCCAACTTCATTATGACATGAAACCGCACATGATGCAAACTAGCATTATATTCTACAATACAGGATATCTAAAATGATGGTTCTTCAGCATAATCAATCTCACTTCACGTTCCGTAATGGAATTTGGGTTTCTACTGGAGGCAAGTACAAAATGAAAAGGGAATTAGTTCAACAAAACTGAGGCTTTTTGTTCCAAATAGATACTCTCGTCCCAATGGAAAAAAAATTTATTAAATACAGAAAAGGAAGCTCATTAAACTTACTTGCTATTAAATCATCTGTATAATCACAATCAATTTTCCCATGTGCCATTGCACCAACCTGACATGGAATGATAGACAAGAAAAGTACAAGTTTATATCAGACAAAATATAAATATGAAAGAATAAGTCACCATAAATATAAGCAGATATTACTTCTGAGCATACCACAAAAACAAGGTTGTCGTCATCACTGATGGAAGCCACATAATTCCTCATCTTAACCAATTTTTCTGAACTATATGAGAAACCTGACAAGCAAGCAAACAGCCTTTACATATCCAGTTACAATATGTAACATGAAAAACCTAAGAAAAGTAAAGCTTACCTATCTTTCTGGAGTTTACAGGTAAATATTGGGTGACAGGATTCTTGATCACACGCAATAATTTCTCACGCTTGCCAACAGCTGTTATGCTTAGTTTTTGCAGCAGCTGCACTGTATAAATTTTTAAATAAGTAAAAATTAACCCAAAAGAGAGCCTCCTAGGAGTAAAAGCTAGTGAATGTACATGAGATCAGTTTAACTTACACATGATACCAGCAAAACGCTTATATGTCCTCGGTAGACGAACATGTGATTTAACTTCAAAAAGAACACCTTTATCGGTTCTAACATAGACAGCTTGTAACCTCCCGGCCTTGGTTAGTGGGCTGTCTAAAATTGATAGGAGAGCCTAAAGAAAGCATTAATTAGGATTGTAATTGTTTACAGTAAGAAAATCCTGAAAATATTTAAACGTAAACTTAAACATATCAGTCCTAGATATATAATTGTATTTCAATATAGAAATAACAGTTTATGGGGAGAGGGGGTTTTGCTCAGCAGCAGTTACAAGGAATTAAGAAACCTTGATATTTAAATTAAAAATTCGATGGTAAAATCAAGGGTGATAGCAGTGATAGAAGGCAAGAATTTTTAGTACCACAATAGACAAGAATCACTAATAAGCTTCCAGCCATATAACAAAGGTGCAGATCCTGTAAACGCAATAAGGACACCCTCCATTTACCTGATGAACGATGTCAGGCCTGTAATCAGCTGGATTTTTGTTATTCCTTCGCAAGAAATTGGAGTGATCATCAGAATTTAAAATCTGGTAACTCTGCACAAATAAAACGACAAGAAAATACTTCAGAAACTTAACCTTGCAAGTCTAAAATCCCAAGACAAGCAAAAACTTACTTCCTCAAAGTGTGTGTACACATATAACTAATAAAATTGTTGTATATTTACCTTTCCAACTTTAGCAACTTCAAGAGAAGCTTTCTCGAGAACAAAAATAACACCTGGTCTCTTGGTATTTTGATCACTTGGGGCAATTGGAATACCTTCCATTTCATGAACAACCACATCTTTTTCTTCTTGTCCAGCTTCCTCTCCCTTCTTATTATCATATTGTGAAGTTTTCTCTAATTTAGCCCTCTTTCCTGAATCGTTCAATTCCTCTTCTTCTACTTCTTCCTTTCCTTCCTCCTCTTCTTCTCTATCATATTTTTCATCTCTCTTCTTCTTCCTCTTTTGCCCTTTCATCTTAAAAGCCCTCACCATTTTGTTTCTCTCAAAATTAAGTAAACCTTCACATCATAAATAAATATAAATATCTATAAGGAACCTTCACATCAATTAGAATTATTTTCTCATAGATAAAAATGTTGAAGTTCATTTCAGAATTACCAACATAAAGTTTTGTGTGTGTGTGTGTGTGTTTGTGTGTGTTTGTGTTAGTGCAACTCAGAGCCACCAAAATTTAAAATTAAAGCAACAAGGTAAACAAATGTTTATACGACTTGATAAGCTTTAATCATACTACCAAAACGTGGAAGCATCAATTAGAAACACATTCAAAGTCTTACAATAAACAACCACGCTCATCAAAAAACATAGAATTTCTAATTATTAAAGGCAACAGCAGCAAAAGAATCTTCTGCAGTCGCAATATATTGTAACTTTGCTTCCATTATATTTTACCACGACATCAAAGCCCACCACTAAGGGGAAAGGATTACCTATAAAGGCTAATGCAGAAAACCTCTAATTCAAGTTTATATATTTGATTACTTCACAGACAAAGTATAGCTAAACTCGAAAAAATACCCATCAAGAAAAAAGAAACAGGGATAAAGTTTCTTTTTTTGCGAGAAAATAAGAAATAATGGTGAACATATTCTATCTTGGTAACCAATAAAACAGAAGCATATGAAAGTGAAGGGATAAAGAGAGTACCTGAAGGAAGAAACAGAAATCCTAAAGTAGCTTACTTCTGCTGCGACGGCAGAGGAGCGGCAGCAGTGGGGGCTTACTCTCAGTAAATTTCTAGGGTTTTCATTTTTTTGATTCGTATTTTGTTTGATTAGTTAATTTAGTTTTGCTGCTATTTTTATTAGTTTTGAAAATTGTTTTTCATTAAAAAATAAAATAAAATAAAATAGATTCTTGTGGAATTATAAGTGTCCCGATTGTAACTTGATAAAATACCGAATTATAAGTTCGAAACATGGCTGGATTTTAAATATTATTTATTGGGAGCCTTTAAATTACAATATTTGTAACTTATGCTTCTAATGTAAATTATATAAAATTATAGGATTCTAATGTAAATTATATAAAATTATAGAATTCGTAATTTATATGGTTCACGCGGAAGATGTAATTGTAACTAAGTATTTGTCCTGTTTATTTATTTATATTTTTCAGTTTGGTCGGGTTCAAGCGGTTTGAATGTGGCTGAGCCGATTTCGAACCGAACACCCTTGGGTTGGGAGCTGGGAATTTACAAACCGTCGGGCAAGCCGAATCGAACCAAACTAGTTCGTAATGCTCGGTTTGGGTCCGGATTAAAATGCCCACCCTATTATGAAAGTTGGTGGCTATATGTCACCGCCTTAGGTCATAATGGTCTAAGACGGTGGCAGCAACGTGGGCGTGCTTGGGGTGAGCACAAAAGCAAGTACGACTGGCACACGGGCTAAAGGTACGACGATAGCAAGTGCATGCTGTTGAACAAGCATGGGGGAGCATGAGCTAGCGTGCATAGGAGCGTGCGTAGGCAGTGCACGCCAGAGCTTATAAGCGCGTGGGCACAAGGCCAAGTCAAGGACTGCGAGATGGGTCCTAAAAAGAAGAATGGGTGAGCAGTTGTTGGCGCAACTAATGGAAGACATGGCCTTAGCGATCATACCCAAAAAACGTGAAGAGAAACAGGGGAAGTGGGCTGTGGCGTACTGGCGTTTTACTCCATCACTTCCTTGCTTTTAGGCTAGTGGGCAGTAGTTGCCTGTCCTTAGAGGAGTGGAAAGGTACTTTCTAAAGTCATGCTTGGTGGTACCTAATCTTGGAGAAAAGAAATGAGGTGGCTTAAGGGCAGCGCGCCACCTCGCCTTAGCAAATGGTCGATGTCATTTGTAACATGCATAAATAGTGAGGTGAGTTTTTGCTTATGGAGAGTTTTTGAGCACACAAAGCCTAAAGCTAGTTTATAATGTTTTCTTCTTGAGCGAATAGAAAAGTTGGAGATTGGTACCCTTTGTAAAAAGTAATATTGTGTGTTCTTGTTGCCTTATTTATCGTTTTTTGTTGTGGGTTTGGTTAGCCTTTTCGGATAACCTCTGTTGCGGGCCTTGTGAGTTGCTTTCGTTAGCATTGTCGAGTGGATGGCTCAGTGGGGACTTGGTGCCATCATGTGCGTTGCTACATCTATCAACAAAATTAGGTGACACCATCCACCATGAGATTTATCTAAAATGTACATCACTAATTACAATTGTCTAAATAAATAAGTCAGCATAGCCATACGCGAAGACAAACCCAATTAACTCGAATGTGGAGGTAAATCCAGTGCGTAAGAATTTGTTTAACTACGTACATGGCTCCAGTTAATTAAACATGCTTGACTATATAACCTAGCTAGGCTAAGTCAAGTGCAAGCCAAGGTTAAATGGCTAAGCTATGTACTTAAAACGTGGCTAAATTTAATTGAACAATATGTACTATAAATAAAGGCACAAAAACTTGCATATGGGGTACAATTCGACATCAATTCAACTTTCTTTCTAGTTTTACATATCTAGCTCCCCCATACTGTATACTATTTAAATTATCAATCGCTTCCTGTAAAAAATTATAACATGAAAATGTTTTTACAAACTTTTGTCACAAGCTTCAACTGACTCCTTTATTTGATTCATCGGTCGCCTGTTTCAAACTCGAAGCCTCATCACCGGATCATCCAACATCAGAATTCAGGAAAAAAAAAAAAGGCTTGATTACTGGCGTTGCAGCTGCCACTTAGTAGTTTTCAAGAAAAATGAAATATTAATAATCCGATGAAGAAAGAGATTTCAATTTCAAACAAGAAATTAAATTTGAGGGTGGGAGGCACGTTACCAAATCGCTTATGAGCCGTCGCTTCATATATGAAGATGCATCAAGAGTCTGTAGTTTAGTGCCTGATGGTATTTTGCCTGAGAGCTTGTTATTCGACAAGCTCAAGACACCAAGAAGACCCGGTTGAGAAATGCCCTCAGGAATTTTACCAATAGGCTGATTCTGTGTAGAGATGGCAATGGAGAGGGGAGGAGAGGGGACCAATCTCCCCATATTCATCTCTGATATTTTGCGTATGTCTTCGTCCCCTTCCTATCCCTGTCAAAATTATTTAAGAGAATGTTCATCCCCTCCCCGAATAATAACAAGGGATCCCCGAGGGTCCCCGATTCTCGAATAATTAATATATTTTTTTTATTTTCGATTTTGAGTTAATCATATTAAAATTAAAAATTCAAATAAAAATAAAGTTTAAAATATATCTTACATTAATATCCATTACAAAAGTCACATACATTAAATTAGTAAATAACACGGCATGCAATGGATACAAACTATCATGAATAAATTAATAGCCTAACACAAAATTGTTACAAATAAAATCAAATTTAGATTCAAAATTAACTTTTCAATGGTGGTGTGGGCACTTTATAAATGTAGACTATTCTCTTTATAGCATAATAGTTAAGTCGAAGCAAATCAAGAGCAAATATTATATTAGATTATATATTAAAATTATGATTTACTGTGGGCAATTATAACATCTTAAAAAATAGATTTATGATAAATAAAAAATAAATTTAAGTTTAAAATATTTAATGAATATTAAAATTAAAACAAAAAGTTTTGGGCTAATAGAATCTGTCTGGTTTTTTTAATGTTCTAAATAAAAATTTGGGACTTTAATTAGTTAATTAGGCCTAAAAATTTAATAATATAAATATTTTGATATTTTTTATTTTTACCAATACTTATAATTTTATAATTCAAAATTTATTATTTATTTACTAGTTATTTTAAAAATTAAAAATTAAAATGAGAAAATGGGTAGGGGATGGGGATTCCACCTCATCCCCGTCCCCTCTCCGATTAAGAAATTGGGTAAAAAATTTTTCTCGTCCCTTTTCCGAATAAGAAATTGGGTATAAAATTATCTTCATACTCTCCTCGAGTGCAGAGAATCTCTAAGGGTACCCGTCCCGTGAAAATTTTTGCCATCCCTAATTCCGTGACAAGTCAAGTTCATGCAGCATAGTTAACTGATCAATCTTTGTAGGGATTGGTCTCTTAAATAGTTCCTTGAAATATTTTCAAAGAGAGTACCCACAAAAGACTTGTAATTTTATCTGGAACTTTTTCAGATAAATTATTGCTTGAAAGATCATTGCTCTTTACACGTTGGTGTTTTTATACACCGAGTCTACTTCTTTCCATACCAGCATGGCAAGAATGCTTGATCTGGAAACTCTTGTTTAACAAACATAAGCAAATTATTTACACCAACAACAACGACATTTATGATTGCAATTGAATTCTTCTTTTGAACTATTTGCAGGTTAATCATCGAACTATTTGCAGGTTAATCATCGAGATGATGATAATATCTCCCAAAATACTGCTATAAGATATGTCCAGGACTTGAACTGGTCTCACATAACAAAGTCGTAGGGGCACACAGCCGTTGATATGATTTGATCTTAAATTCAGAATAATCAGATTTGGTAGACGACCTGTCCATGCCGGAAACGCTTAGATAATTGCTTTTCTTTTTTCTGAGATGAAGGCATTTTTGTGTGCATCAATTGAGGAAGTGTGCCAGAAAAGTTATTTTGGCCAACTTTAAAACCTTCAAACTTTGCCAATATCTTGAACAATGAGGGATCTCTTCTGATAACTGATTATCTGATAAGTCCAAGTACTCCATATTCTCGTCAGCAATTAGAATTAATAACACCACATAGGGAGGAACCGGCGGTATTGAACCCTCAAAGCAATTAGAACTAAGATCAATTACAGGAAAAAATCAGAAAATTTCATTGATAATCTTGCACTCTTCCTTTCATGTGATCGTAAGAGAGATTCAAAGAATGATAAATTGGAAAAGAGATCGTCTCAGAACCAATGTTTGGGACAGTGTCTGGAGTTCGAACACCAGAGATGTCAAGCACAGAAAAATGATTTTGATGTGGAGCCATTTTGGAAAAAGAGGCCCCAGCGTGCAACTTCTCAAGGCTATTTCATTCAATTGGAAAGGAGGTAACAGATCATGACTGAAATTTTAAGCCAGTGAGCTATAAGTACAAAGCCTCCAATTCAGAGAGAAATGCAACATTGGTAAATAATTCTGTGTCCAAATGCAGACAGTGAAGCTTAGACCAATATACTACAATAAATTGAACCTGTGGATCACAATTTCTTTTCAGTACCCTTTGGTGGGAAACAGAGTTCAAGCTCAGATTTGGGGGAAAAAAAGGGGGACAAATAAATTGAAAGATAATATATTGGATATGCCGCAGATAACAATTTCTGATAAGAAATAACAACATAGATTAATCAATAACCAAAAGCTACACTTTTGACAAAATATTAATTCTAATATCAAAACTTTTGTTCCTAATCTAAACTCACGTGCCGAATCTTACATACAAGGTTTGCGGTCGGAAGATCAAGCTGATTTCCTGAATCAGACTTCAATAGATCCTTAAGCTGATCTCTTGGAGTTGAAAGGCATGTGTGAAATGTGGCAAGAGCTGGAGGAATTGGCACCGATAGGGCAGAGAGCACATTACTCAAGTACTCGATATCTACTGAAAGTTGTTGTGCTCCGTGATCTGTTATGTACTGAATGCCCCTCAACTGCTCCATGTAAAGAGCAGAGGCACCCTCAGCAACCTTCATAAAAAACAGAAACCCAATAAGTTTTTGTATCAGTTGATTTCCAGGCATGATAATATTTCCAGAAACCCAAAAACATTTTGTATCGGTCCAATTCCAGGCATGATAATATTTTGGTCCAAGATGCAATTTTCAACCACAATAATTAGTCAAAGTTTCAAGTAACTCAATTTGGTCTTTCAATATCTAGGACTGGGTCAATTTGATTCACCGATACCTATAAAGGAGTTCAGCTGATGCTTCAAATACAGGAATCAACATTTAGCTTACATGAAAATTTAGTAAATTATTAGTGTATATTAAAATGTCATTTAATAACTGAATCTTTTGCTCAGGGTATAGACTGGTTACCTTGAACATCCATTCAGTTGCAAAAAACTGGGCTTCATCATTGTTATCACTGGTAGAAATGCCATCAGCTAGTGGCTCCAATTGTTGGGGTAAAGTAAGCAAATATTCTCCAACACTTGTCACATAGGTTTGTGGGTATGCACTGAAGGTTGGAAGATGGAAAGCACTTTGTTCCTCTACTGACGACCAGATGGGCAAGCGATAAACATCACTAAGGCGTTGTCGAACTTTAGATATGAGGACATCGTAGACAAGCTCGTTCACTGCATCGGCAAAAGCTGCCACTCTTTGAGAAGCAAGTGGAAGTGCATGGAACCGGGGATCTTTAGACTGCAGAACAGCAGAAAAATAAATAAAAAATACAACCATCATTATGCCATGGCATACAAAGGAAGTCTTCTACGCTGAAGAGAGCATTAACAACACAGAAACACAGTAAAAACCAAAAAACAAACAGAAATCTAGAAGGCATGACTGGAACCAAGATTAAATGAAGCCACAAATGGCCACAATATCTTGCATAAGTCAATTTTCAATAAATATCAAGAGGGGAATTCAACAAGAAGGTGAGACCTTCATGTGAGGCTTGCAAATATATGCAATCCACTATTCATCTCAATTTTCTGTCCACAAGTTTTAGTTATAGGTTCAAACATGATTAAAGCTGGAGTTGAAGAGGGGAAACAATTTTTGCAATTGAGTCCGTAAACCACCACTGTTTGGAACTTGCAATTTCATATGCTCCTTTCTTCCCTATATCTGGGACATTTGGTCTAATCTTCATTGATCACTCTTACAAGCTTCCAGGGACTATTTTGACAATTCTGAGGGATTTTCTTTTTGAGTGTTCAATCCTTTTCAAGTCAGATTTTGCAGGCACATAACTATCCAGATATCATAACTTTTAGGCTACAACCACTCTCCCAATAACTGATGTTGAAAGATATTAAAAAGAAAAAGTTTATAAAAGCAAGAATTGAACTTCCTAGAAAAGGAAGGAGTGCATGATCAGATTACACGTACCTGATCTAAAAGGTTGAAAAGTTTCCGACCCTTCTCAGGAACATCAATAAGTCGAACAGCTGCCACATCCAAGGTGGCTCTTCCCCCAACAGACAGTTCCCCATGGCCATCAACATTGGCAGACTGTGATTGCTTTTGGTCCAAACTTGAACCAAATACAGAAAGAGACAAACTGGTGCTCAGTCTAGCAAGTGTTGCCCTCAACGAAGCTTCAAAGACAGAGGACCTGCTTGTAAGACAATCTGCAACAGTAAGTATCTGCAGAGCCCCTTGGACAATGGACCACTCCTCTTCACTTGAGATGTCGGCTTTCCGTGCATTTGATACTCCCTCCTTTTTGTCGAAACCTACCTCCTTCTTTGAACCGACACCATCATGATCAACTCCACAGACAGCTCTTAATGACTTGAGGAGTTCTTGCAGAGTAGAAATGTACTGCAACATTATGTCATCAAGTGCTAGAATTAGCTCATCCGCCTCAGAACCACCAGTAAAGCTGATGCATCTCTCTACAGCTGCTTCAAGAAGTACAATAACTTGAGGAATAGACTCTTCCATTCTTCGGACTGTCTCACTGAGTTCAATTCCCTGGGCTCCAATACCACGAGTAACAGCTCCCCTTAGATCCACTCCAGCAATCTCAGAGGATAGGATAGCCCGCTCCATCTGTCCATACCTGGAGCATATCTACTTCTCAGTTAAGCAGAAGAAAAAACAAAAATATGCTCTCCAATAATAGGCAGCATGTGAAGGCATACAGGCAAATACAAATTAACTGCATTCAAGTAATATTCAATTTACATAAAAATTAGGCTTCAACCAGATTAAGTTTTCACAGACATGCTTCACTTACCCGCTATCAAATCATAGAACTGAAACCAAACATTTAGAATACTTCAAAATAGCTTACCTCTGTTTAAAGGTATCATAAGGAAAATACACAGCCTTCAGGGTATCCAATAAAACCTGCAAATCAGATTCTGAAAACAAGTGCTGAATATTCCTTGCGAAGGTCCCAGTCATATTGTGCAGGTCAATTAAGGCCTCTAGATGCTTTGTCTGAAGCTTGATACCCTTTGGCATATCTCCAGATAAAATATCCAGTATTCCTGATGTACAGAGGTTCACTCAGTTGAAATAAAAATGTTGAAACAGTTGAAGCTCTTACAAATTTAAATGTATGTTGAAACAAACTTTGACTCAAAATTTATAAGAACTTTTAAATTTACAAGACCTAGCATTTCTAACAATAATATGCATGTAAAACATGGTTTCGTCATTAGATAACCAGTCTCAAGGAATTTATCCCTCATCAGCCACCACTACTAAGGAACGGTTCTGTAACAAACAGAAAAACCTACCAATGTCCAAAATCATGCCACCACTACTTTAATGTATGACAGATAACAGAATATAGTTAACCCCATGGACATCCTATAGTCACCACATACTTCCAGAAGTTCTGTGTATCCAAGCACAGATAAAACGAAAGTGCAAGGAATGTTCAACCACCTCATCTTGGAATCCTGTCTTTACTCTGACTATCAGCTTCTCTTTAGGGATAACAGGATATTAATGATGTGAATCAAGATAGCATCAATATCTTTTTACGGACTCAAAAACTATATATATATTCTGAATGGGAACTAACTTCTAGTAAAATCAACAAGTTTATTGATAATGGGGCTCTGCAGTCACATACAGCTAGAATGATTAAACAGCTCATTATTCCAAAAAGAGCACTCTCCTATTTTACACTTTTAGGATGAACTCTTTGGCTTATATGTGTTCTTATACCTACTGATGCTTAAACCATCACCCATTCAAAGGTTTTGCATCATTCAAATAAAATATAGTCTAACGCAAATGAAAAGTCTAACACCAAAACCAAGCAATGACTTTTCAACAAGCCAAAAGTATGGGGCAACAAAAAATGGAATGTATCACCATCAGATCATGCAAACAACATGTGATATTAAAATAGCACTAATGACTTCTTAAAATTCTAAGTTTTCAACAGAGAATACTAAAGGGCGTTGTGTCTAACCTTTGGATAGTGCTTTTGTTTCAGGAACAACGTCTCCAGTAGCAAGGTTGATACGTGAAACAAAACTTCCTCCCACAGATGCCATTGTCTCAACCAGTAGCTTTGGAAC
The DNA here is from genome assembly GCA_029633175.1 of Citrus glauca. Classification (NCBI taxonomy): domain Eukaryota; kingdom Viridiplantae; phylum Streptophyta; class Magnoliopsida; order Sapindales; family Rutaceae; genus Citrus; species Citrus glauca. The sequence goes on from JAQOOD010000009.1 coordinate 2,825,803, forward strand.
AAGAGTTCTATAATCATCTGGAAAAGCAACCATACACCTGCAGACGACAGTTTTAGCTAGATGCTTAAAATCCAAGAAAATAAAAATGAAAAAGCAGCACTTGTTGTGTTGTTTCCATTTAGTACAGAATCATTACAGGAAAAATGAACCAGCTTACATGAAATATTTTGACTACCGAATATGTTCAAAATCTAGTTAAACTAGGCACCAGGAAAAACAAAAAACCATAACCACTCTTATTTGCTGCAGGGACATCAGACATAACACTCCATCAATTATAGTAGCATGCTGTTTAGATGACTGCTGTTCCAGAAAAGGGAGCAATTCAGATAAACAGATGCTTAAATCAGAAGAGAAAAAAGCAGCATATATGTTCCATGACCTTGAGAATTATGGAAGTAATTGGACAACAGAATTGGACTACACTATACCTTGCCGTATCACCTTCAGGAAGCCCGTTACACATGTTTATATACATAGAAAGCAGATAAATTTGTTATAAGGAGGTTGCCTAGTTCTTACACATTAAGTTTTTCAGACATTTTTAACCCTTAAGAACATTTAGATGTTTCAGAAAGTATGCAAACCTAAACTAACCATACAGTAGCATAGCCATGAAATTCATCAAGTTGAGAAATGAATGGCTCTTGCTTTTATCCTTTTGATCAACCAACTCAGAGACCAAAAAGGTATACAGTGATATGGAAAATACCACTTCCATTCTTGTTCGAGGTAGAGTAACAATTCATCATAGAAACTTGGCAACCAACTGGAGAACATAACTGAAGGAGCACTTGACTGAAATTCATTATTACTTGATATCCTTCCAACCTCATTCTTCTCATTTGCAATCTTACTAGAGCGCTGTCTGGATTCAAATTCTTCCCAAAGCTGCTTTATGTACTTCAGATGGACTTTTGTATAATGCAGCTCTAAGGACTTGAATCTCCCAATGCGAATAAGAATTCCGCGTAAATCTCTAGCAATATCAATCTACAAAATAGTAACATGTATAAATTCATAAATCAAAAGCAATGAATGCAGTCGAAAGAACTGCAAGCAATATCAGAAATCAGCGGCACAACAAGAGAGCTATGCACAAAAAATATCACCTTGCGATTAGATAATGCATCTGTGAGACGAGGCTGCACCATCGCATCTAATCTATCCTCTAAGACCTCAAGTTGCTTCCTAATGTTTGCAAATTCAGCAACCTGAAAACGTAGATTTGAAATTTTTTTTAGAAAAAAGTGGAAAAATCAATTAACAAACTTTTTGTGCCTTAACTTTGGAAAAAATCATTTGCGGGAAATGGAAAAACAAAGCCTACCTCACCAACAGCAGACAAACAATGCCTCATATTGGCCAAGGTTTCAGCAGCACGAGGAAGATCACCACTGGCAAACACATCCTCCACAGTCAAACTTAATTGAGTTAACCCAGCAGCATCCTGCAATTACATAGAAAATTAGCATTACATTCATTAGTTAAACTAAAATGAACTCAAAATAACTAACAGTCTCTACCTGCAATGTCTCATAAGCAGCTTCCATTCTTTGCTTGACAGTATCAACTTTAGATAAGGCAGCTATAGACTCTGCTGAAGATCCTTCTGCCTGCAAGAACAAAATAGTTCCTTGTCAAACAAGTTATAGCTTCAATTTAGCTGTCAATGTAAAAAGATAGTACAATAGAATTTATTTCAGTAAAATATAAAATTCATATTCATTAACATAGAAATGAAACCTAGATTTGCAAAATGAGAATTCGATTTTAACAAAATGCTTGATCGCCTAATTATATGAACTTAGATCACTAATAGAATCATTCAGAATTAAATTTTGATAATGAAAAGCTACCTTCTTGAGCTTCTGCAGGATTCCGGAGACAGAACCGCGGAGGGAAATGGCGTCATCGCGGAGACGAACAACGTCTCTGGTGGCGCGAGGGACGCGGAGGAGAGCGGAAGCGCTCTGCTCCTCGAGAGACGCGGAGATTTCTTCGGAAACCATTTGGAGCTTCATTTCGAGATCCACCAAGTGATTGTCCAGTGAATCCTGTGAGTGCCGAGTCTGGCTCGCCGAATTGATCCATTTCTTCGGGTCGAATTTCTCGTCCGAGAACGGACCTAGATCCAGCATCATGGCTTCTGAGTTTAGCTTGGATCCAGCGAGATGACTCGAGCAAGTTAGTTACGAAGTTGACATTTTTTTTTTTTTTTGGCCTTTTTCGTTTCAGTTAGCAGTGGATTAAGATGAGAGTTTGGGATAATTCGTAATATTTCAAAACTTTAGGGGAACAAAAGAAAATATGAATAATATGGGGGGTCTAATTTGGGATGTTTGGGTGCAGGGGTATCTTGTTCTAGTCTAGAAAATGGGTTTCCCGGTAGCCAAAAAATATCTCATCTGTTTCCTTCCAGAACCATCCACAACGGAATTTCTTTCAAGAACCTTCTCCAATTCTCGGACCTTCCACTGCCGCCTATAAATAGCAATTCACATTCACCCTGCCATTTCGTCTTCAGCAAGAAATCAGCAGCAGTCGCAAAAAGTTTTTAGAAATCTTTGCATTGTTTCGTGCTTTCTTCAAGAATTCGGCTCAATGGCGTCCTCTCTTGCTCTCAAGAGGCTTGCTTCTTCTAATGTCATCCCCAGGGCTTTACGCAGCACCGTCGTTCCTTCTGCTACTTCGGCAACTCGGTTCTTCAACACAAACGCTGTTCGTCAATACGATGACGGCGGAGACGACCGTGATCTCGACATTGATCGCCGTTCCGCTCGCTCTTTCCCTCGCCGTCGTGACGACTTCTTCTCAGGTAGTCGTCTTCTATTTCCCGTCCGCAGCCCTGTTTCTCTTAAAACGCTAATCTTGTTTTGCTGTTGAACTAAAAATGCTTGGCGTCGTTTTCGGTGACAGAGAGAAGAAATAAACTAAAACAGCTATTTTTACTCGCTATCAGAAACCGATAATTCCTTTTAAACGCTAATCTTATTTTTCTGCTGAGCGGCTGTTTGGTGTGACAGAGGAAGAATAAACTCAAAAGAGCTATTTTACTTGTTATTGGAAGCAGATAGTTCGTTTTTTCAAAAATAAATTTTGAAAGATATAATTCTAAGAAATAATCGTTCGCGAATACCAATTGTTGGAAACAGGCCGATGAGTCTGATTAGATTCTTCCTCTTGGTCTCTGTGATAGTAATTGACATTTATTTTGTGGTGCAATAGATGTGTTTGATCCATTTTCACCAACAAGAAGCCTGAGCCAGGTCCTGAACTTCATGGATCAGATGACGGAGAACCCTTTCTTCGGCGGCACACGTGGTGGACAGCGCAGAGGCTGGGATGCTAAAGAAACCGATGACGCGTTGAACCTCAGTATCGACATGCCAGGGCTGGGCAAGGAAGACGTGAGAGTTTCTTTGGAGCAGAACACTCTGGTGATCAGAGGCGAGGGCGGAAAAGAAGGAGAGGACGAAGAGAGCGTGCGTAGGTACACCAGCAGGATTGATTTGCCAGAGAAGCTCTACAGGACTGATCAGATCAAGGCTGAGATGAAGAATGGTGTGCTGAAGGTGACGGTGCCCAAGGTGAAGGAAGAGGAGAGGGCTGATGTGTTCCAAGTCAAGGTTGATTAAAGAGTTGGCTTTTTAGTAGTAGCTTTTCTGTCCAGGATATTGAGTGAATAATTTTGTGTAGTTTATGTGAGCTAACAGTTACAAACATGTTCTGAAATGGTGGTGTTCGAAGTTTGAATAATTGTGTTGCTTCGCATATAATTTTTTGTTTACTTAGTTTTGTTGGGTAAAACTTTTAGATTTTCGCTTCTAAATTCATTTCCCAAGAGAAAATAGTTGGGTGTGACGCGTTTTTAATGGGAATTTTCCCACGCATCATTTTGTTTCGTAAGAGTATTATCAATTATGCTCGCTGTATTTAGCAAATAATCATCAAGTGGTAATCTGCATAGAGTCATAAGTTACATAGATGAGATGACATGGTGCAAAGTATATATGGCGGATGTTTTTTCTTTGTACACCTTATCATTACATTTAGCGAGTCGTGAATATAGGCACCAACACAAGGGTGCGGGGGTAAAAGCTTTGATTGTTTGAATCAGATTCACAAGGGTAGTCAGCTTAGTAAGCTTAGTAAACAACTGACAGGACAGTAGATCCAAGATAGTTTTGGAATTTTAGAGCTTAATGGAAAAATTTTGAGCAAGTTAACATTAAGTATACTCATACAACTTGTGATGTCAGTGCCACTCTTTAGTTGAGTTAGCCTTAGAGAAGTGCAGAATTAGCTTTAGAGAAGTGCGGAATTATTGTATGGAATGGTTTATATCCTCCACAATTGATTATCTCTTTTCTCTTTGAATTAATAGAAGCTTCCTTTAAAAAAAAAAAAACAGTGTGCTGGTAACAATTCATTTTTTCACCTTGAGCGATGGTGAAAATTTTTGCCCCATCGTTTCTCTTCAGTCTATTAAGCTGTCTTTTGTAAGTTCTACTGGAAAAAATAGAAATGAAAAGACTCGGGAAGTTCGCCGATGAACGTAGTTTTGAAAACATGGTCTATGCTTTTTGTAGCCATATAGTTATTTTACTCATTAAATTGATAAAACTGGTGAAGATGCTAGTAACAATTATTTTTGGTTCTTTGCAAGAAAAGTAGGGATGGAACAGAATGAATTGTTGAAGTAGGAGAAGTGTTTCTTGAGCAACTAAACAAAATTATTTCATTTTACGAGGGGTTTAAGATATATTTTCAGAAGGTCAACTTGAACATTTGTGTTTCTGCAAGGAATCAAATGTAATTTCCCGAATGGCAGCAATGGACTGGACAAAATGAAGCATGGGCTGAATGCCCATCCATCAAATAAATTTCTAATTTTGAGTTCTCCACTCCTTTGCCATGAAAAATTGAGAATACCATTTCTTCTTCAGCAAGCAAATACGCAGGCGCTACTCGCTACGAAGGGACTTTCAAATTTGAGAGCTTGACTTCGTTCACTCCAAGAACCAGCTCAATGGCGTCCTTTTTTGCTCTCAAGCAAGCATTACCCCCAGGGCTCTCCGCAGCACCATCGGCTCCTCGGCCACCTCGGCATCTCGCTTCTTCAACACCACCAACGCGTTTCGCGAGTACGACGACGATGACGGCGACGACCGTGAGTTTGACTTCGAACGCAGCTCGGCCCGCTCTTTTACTCCTATTTTTTTCCCACGTGCTCGTCTTCTTTCTACAAGTTCTCTTACTTAAAAAAATGTCATTTTTGGTGTCCTTTTCAGAGGCAGATACTCTGTTGAAGAAAGTTTCCAAATTTTTACTACGTTCTTTTTGAAAAATACTCTTGTGAAGTAAGTTTCCAAACTTATTACTCTTTCTAAAAAATATCATCTTTAAACGTACATCTTGTTTTCTGAAAATAATTTAAAAAAAAAAACTCTTTGAAGAATGTTTCTGAATTTTTACTGCTTTATTTCTTAAAAATATAATCTTATATTAATCTTAAAAACTTACTCCTGCGAAGAAAGTTTCCAAATTTTTATTCTTTCTCAAAATAACATCTTTAACTGTACATTTTGTTTTTGAAAATATTTCAAAAAATATATATATTGTTTTGAAGAAAATTACCAAATTTTTACAGTTTCTTTGTTAAAAATAAAATCATTTTAAAATATTCTTTTTGTTTTTGAAAAATACTTTTTCGTCAACTTTTTCCTACTTTCTTCTTTAAGAATATCATTTTCAAAATATTTTTATTTCTTTTCGTTCTCGAAAATAGCTTTCAAGAATACTGTTGCAGGTACCAAACTCACCCTTGTTAGTCGTATGCGTGTCTTCTCTCTAAATTTGTAATTAACATTAATAGTTACTCAAGGTTAGCCTGATAGCAAAGAGCGCTGTCATATACGGTTGTGAAAACTCCAAGTTCTGCTTTTTTAATTCAATTTGATTAACAAATAGAGTGTACTGGGTCTGTGTTTGGGGCTACTTGCATGTAAGCTTGTTATTCAAATTCTTTCTATAAGTTTGTCCCAGATTTAAGTTTTTAGAACGATGATTTCTTGATTGTACTATTATGCTCTCTCTGTGTTGTTGATTTATAGATAATAGATTGGCATTCATGTTATTTTGTGTAAATATGTTTCTTGAAAATATGTCTTGTAATTAGTTTCTGATATGGTATACGAAATTGTCATCAGCCTTATCATGCAACATGTTCTGAAAGAGTCTCATTTTAGTAATAACATTCAATTAAATGATTTTAAGTTACAAATAGACTGGATGAATCTGTGCTTGGTTGGAGTTGCTTGGTAACAAGGTCGTTGACTAGATTCTTATTACTTGAGGGATTTGTTGGATGATCCGTTCAAGCTTGTTGTTATTGGTTTCTTTGGTGTTTATTGATTTTTGCTTCGAATTTTGTTGGAAATTGAAATTGACATTTATTTTACAATGCAATACAAGTTTTTGAGCTGTTTGAGCCATTCTCACGAACAAGGAACCTGAGCATGAACGAAAATGGAGAAGGCCTCTACTCTGCTGGAGCAGGTGCTGGACTTCGACCTCGGTGGGCTGCTAAGGTAACCAAAGATGCACTGAACCTCAGTGTGGATATGCCAGGGCTCGGCAAAGAAGATGTAGGGGTCTCTCTGGAGCAGAACACTCTGGTCATCAAAGGCAAGGGTGGAAAAGAAGATGGTGATGAAGAGACTGTGCGGAGGTACACTAGCAGGATTGAGTTGCCCGAGAAGATTTTCAAGACTGATCAGATCAAGGCTGAGATGAAGAACGGTGTGCTGAAGTTGACCTTGCCTAAGATGAAAGAAGATGAGAGGACGGATGTGCTCCATATCAAGGTTGAGTGAAGAGCTAGCTAGCTTGGTAGTTGATCTCGGGGTTCTCAGATATGAGTGAATAATTTTGTTATACGCTAACAATCTCACAAACTGGTTCTAAAATGTTGTTGAAAAGGTTCAGGTGTCTTGCTAGCGATGCTGTCAAGGTTTTTTTACATAATTTTGTGTTTACTTATTTTGCTTTGCTATTTGGGTTTAATCTGATATTTCTTTTATTCCTTGTGGACAAATAAGTCATTACAAATCCGGTACAGGTTCAAGAGTCCAGGGCAACAGTTGCTCCTTCATTTCAAGTTTGGAATAGCCTTGCAGGAAAATCGGGTTTGGTTCATTTATTTTTTGGAAAAATCGAACCCAAACTAGAGCCCATTGTTTCAGAACCAAGTTGAATTATTGACTAATGACAAACCATATGCATGTCCTTGATAGGACAATTTGCCCACACTCAAATGGTGATTCAACATCCTTATCTTCATGTATGGTCTATTTGACCTGATCTCCAATTTGCAATATTCAGTGCTAAATCACCAATAGCTTGCCTATTGACTGCTCTGTCACCAAGACTATGAATTCTAAGTTCTGGCCAAGAGCTTTCACTGAGGCATTCATCAAACACTCTTGTGTTTGCATCAAACACCAGTTTTCTTCTACAAAGAATCATATAATTACTCATTGTATATTTTGATTTTCAACACTTATTAACTATCATCGAACCTGCTACATGCATACATACGTACATACAGGTACATGTACATGTATGCATGTATAAGCTTGATGAGCACAACAGAAGATCCGAGAATCATATTCGTTGTTGCCATCTGCTTCTTACAACCAGGAAGATCAACAGAAAGTTTTAAGGTTTTGATGAAGCTAAAACTACACACGATGGCCACGTAATATATTGCAAACAAAGGTAACTTCACGGTGACATCTACATGTTTCGCAAACCAAACCAATATCGTCAACTTCACACGGCCACCCTACTTTCAGCCCGTGGTTTCTTCGTGAAGGACATATATTCAATTTTGGCTTCAAGTAATAATTTTTCCAAAGAGTTTGCGTTATGCTTTGAAGTTTATTACGACACTGGCTTAGTCCTTTTGCTCTATACACTTTGTCAAGATGTTGCATGCCTTTTTGGTTGGATTCTTCATCATCATCTTTACAACGGAAAATAACACCAAGAATATATGAAGCCCCAAGATGTCCTGATTTTGTTGCTATGTCCAAATATGCAATCCCGGCTTCCAAATTTGAATAAGTAAAGAATTCAACCTGAGAGAATGACCAATTTCTTCTCATATTTCTCGATTAAAATGGTAAGTAAACTAGAGAAAATAATAAAGTTAATTTTGAGGTTATGAATAAATTTATACCACTCCTTGCTTATACAAAGCTTCCGGATTTCCACTGTCCCTACATTTCTCCAGGAAAGAATAGTTCTTGTGCCATGGCATCGCCGGAATTTTCTCAATGGATGCTTGCCGAAGAACGTACTTATCAAAGGCTATTTCATTAAATAACTTGCAACTGTAATGTTATTTGTCATTCATGCATGCATGCATATAGCAAATTAATCAAAACCCTGACGTAAAGAAACAAGAAAACAGAACGTAGCAAATTAATCAGGAAAATAATTTTTACACACCTTAACCCTGCATTGAGCAAGTCATCCAATGAACAGGCGCCAACTCTAGCCAAAATTTCTGATAACAATTCATCTGGAAGTGAGATTATAGAGCCAGTTCTAAACATTCTCCGAGTTTTCATGAATTAAGCAACCATGGCATTTTTTTTTTCTTTTAATGTGTGTGCATGCGAGAATTGAGTTTCTCTGTACCAAGAAATAGAACATTGGTTGAGAGAAAATTTTGTAGTGCCAGAGTCTGATTTGTGCCGCGTGTTGCATGGTTAAAAAAGGAGATATAAATATATATATATATATATATATGATGGTGCTTGGTATTAGCCAACTGATCATAGAAAGTACAAGCATGAATTTTTTCTTCTTGTTTTTTGATAAGATATAAATTCAACCTGATTCATAAAAAATTATTGAAATCAAACAGGGAAGATCATCTATTTCTATTGTATTGATTATTGAAGTATGAAATAAATCACGCACGCTTCGTGTCAAAGTTGTGGGAATTTAGGGCCTCAATTGTTCAAGCCCAACCCATTAAACTTCAAAGTGTAAACTGACGTTTGTATTCGTGGGTTGTTGTCTTCTTGGGCGCCCTTAATTATCCCAATTCTTTTTTCAGTTATGTTACATAACAAAGGCGTCAGTAGTATGAGAATTAAAAAATACGATCTTGTTCATAATTTATTTTTACAATGCAGAGACCTAAATCCTTGACTCCGAAAATAAAATAAGGAGGTGTTTACCAATCAATTTTAAAGTTATTTGTATATGAAACATGAAGATTAATCTGCTGGAACAATCACGTAGTCGTAATATTCAACAATCTTCTTTTGTATATCAACTGACGAAATGCATAATTTTATGAGATAATACCTTATCATCTGTCATATCCGTTGAGATACAAAATTAATACCATCGTTATAAATATGTCATTTTTAATAACATAACAGTGTAAAATACCATTCAACACAATAGCTAATAAATTTTTAAACGATAATAATATACTTACTTAGATGGTATACTTAATTTGTATTCGATATAAATACATTATTCACTACAAAATATCTCAATTGAGTATGTATAGTATCAGTCATTTTTAAATATCTAACAACCATTTAAGTTCCTCATCTATTTTAGAATCTTACAGATAAGGTTTCATGGCAAAACGTCATTCTGAAAAGTAAAATCAAGACGAAATGATGTCTGCTTTTGTTTCTTAGAAATAGTAGTCTAGGCCAACAGATTTTTTTAAAGCTTATGCCGTTAAAGTTATTATAGACAATTCAGAGAGGCTACGCCGCAGTTTTTTAGAAGCTGAATCGCCCTCCATCCATCTACTCATCAAACACTAATGCTATTGTTGCGACAAGAGAGTTGCCAACTTGACATTACTCGCCACCCCATTAAAGCTGTAAACAACTTAACACAATTTGCAACTCAATAATGGAGCCTCTTACTTTTTTCCATTGACCTTACGTGGACGTTGTTTACTTTTATCTATTCTTTTAACTATCAAAGAAATCTCAATCGTGTTTCTATTCAACGGCTGTGTTGGCCATAGTTTTAACTATCTAATTCACCGGACTAATGAGTTCTCTTTTACTAACTAATATTTGACATAACTCAATAAATTTTTATTAGATAAAATTATTATCGTAATCCAATTATTTTGTCTCACATACTTAAATTGTTCCGCCACCGCATTCTTATTACTAAACTCTAACTCTATTAATATTTATTAAGAAATACACGTCAATAATCATAAGTCACTCATAACTATTTATCAAAAAGAACATTGAATTATGGGTAAAAATCAAACTCTTACCTACAAAAACGCTAACTAATCGGCGAGAATCAAGAGATTTGATTGTATCTATCTATTATAACTCATGCAATTATTAATAATTTACAATAATTTCAAACACTGTCAATACACATTACATAAGTCAAATCTTAACATTATAAATATCCTCTTATGAATCTCCTTATCTTACATTTAATATAAGATACACCCTCACACATGAACAGTGCATGTGTGGGGCCTATACACTGTTTATGTGTAAGGATGTATCTTATATTAAATGGAAGATAGTGATTGTCCCGTCTTTCTAAGTTATATTTAATGTAACTTACAATCACCGAAAGTAAGGTAAAAATAAAATAATAACCACAAATTATTTGTTTTTAAATTATATTTGTTGATTTTAAATTACAACAGATACAACTTGGCTCCTTCTAAAGACCATTCATTCATACAGACTATATCTTTTGGCTTGTATTTTTCTACTTCAATTTTTCTACTGAAATATTTAATTTGTATTGATACATGGGGATGACATAACGGACATGGCCCTTAAGAATTGTGACCTATGCTTTCAAATAATCCACATCAATGCAAAAATACAAGAGCTATAATTAAATCAAAGTAATGGGCAGCTCAACATATAAACTGGATAATGCCACCCAAGGAACTTTCTGTGTTCTTTCTCGATGTTCCTTTCGATCCGAACCCCTGAGACCGACAAGCTTTCTAAGCAGCGCCAAGTATGTCGTCTGCCCACGTGTAGTCTGATGATTGCCCCTTGGTTCCATTAATTATGATCCATCGATTTCGCCACGTCAGGAGTCCGCGTGGCGGATGGGGCCCGGGATGTCTGGGAGGCGGATATACGCCTGAGGTTCTAGGAATAATTCTTTATGGATATTCGAATATTCCTTTTTCCCTCCACCACTGGCACCCGCCAATTTGATTGTTTGAAGTGCGGAATTACTTTAATACCCCTCATCGTGTCCAAGTTGCCAGATGGCGAATCTTAGTTGAAGTGACGAAATTGCCCTTTTAATAATAATGGGCGATTATTAAATATTATTTTTTAAAAAAAGGGAAATAAGACATCGACTCGAATGATTGCGAAAAGGACGATTGTAAAAAACAAAAAAGCGGAAGGAAAAAGAGGCATCTCGATAGTGAAAAAAGAAAATTATGGTTGTTATTGATTACGTTTTCACTATCAGTCATTAAAATAAAATTGGAATTTAGTATAAAAACAAAAATATAATATATGATCAAATTTTCAAGTCCATCAATTGCTACATGAATCCCCAATGCAAAACAAAAAACCAGAAAAGCGATAAAATCCCATAAGAGATTCATAAAGCTCATTCCTAAACCATCCTAGCTTTGAAATTATTATTCCTCTTTAGATTATTAAAGTTTATATGCTGTAAACTTTTTGAACAATTGCTTTTCACAAGTTTAATCTTACCTCCCCTTCGTTTTCACCACAACCCCTTCCTTTTGTAAATTAAAGAATATGAATACAAAATTATTCATCAATTCTCAAGACACAAGCAAGCCCACAAATTAAAGTAAAAAAATAAAATAAATGCATGCTTAGTCAATTACTTGATGGCTTTGTGCTGTGGTCCTAGTAAGTTTCATTGACATTTGATGACAAATTGCTCGGCGTGTTAATTCGAATGAAGTAAAGTAATGGGCAAAACAGCAAAATGGCATATGAACATTGAGTGGACTTAAGTGCTTTGAGCCATTTGAACATGACACAGGTGGGCAGCTTAGGTCACCTAATCTTACTTCGAGTTAAGGCACTTCCTAAATTGCGTTCCAATTTATAGTCGTATTCTGACATATATATATATATAGTTTTCCAATCAAGAATCTCTAATTTAATAAAGTTAAGGATTAGTTAAGAGACAAAAAAAAAGATTTTAATATATACATGATAAAATATATTGCATTAGAGCCTGTGTTTATTTTGTCTTTTAACTAATCCCTGATTTTATTAAAATTAGGGATCTCTGATTAAAAAATTGCTATATTAAAATCACATGGTTTGAAATTTTAAAGTGTGGGAAATCTTTTGAAACTGTATGATTTTAAAGGTTTAACAAAAATATTTCTTATTTTAACAAGGCAAGGATGTCATTAATAAATAAAAAATATAAATTTTAATATAATAACAAATTAAAAAACACAATCTTTAATGTATTAAAATTTATTTATTTTTTATATTTTAATGGCATAAAGGACTAGAAATATAGACATATGCATGCACCATATATCCTTAAATTAAGTCTATTAAGCAGGGCTCAAATTATTACAATTGAAAATAAAGTTAACCGACACGTTATATCTAGCGATAGGGATTAAAGAAAAAGGTTGTGGCAAAAAAATGCAGCTCTTAGCTCATTAATGGTGGAGACGGATTGTCAAGATGTGGCAAAGTTGATTAACAACCAAGAGGGAAGCAAAACAGAGATTGTTTGGGTGATTTCTGATATCCAAGATCAAAGGAAGGATTTTCAGCATATTAATTTCTATTACACTCCCAGATCATGTAATGCTCATGCCCACTACTTGGCTAAGTTTGCTTTAATGAAAGTTTAATTCTCTTCTAAAAAAAAAGATGTAATTGGAGGACATACGCAATAAGGACGTGCTAACGTCACATTTGGTTTCACAGCATTGCATAATTTGGGTTATGAGATTAAGATGAATTGATTTTAATTCTTTATTAATAATAAGTAATACACACCAGAAGAACAATATAGGCCAGCGTTTTAATCCTCTGCAGTACAGTGCACAATGATCACATTGATTAGATTTTTGATTCGGTAATAAGAAAGTTAATATTGCCGGGAATGATTTTGAATTTGGATTTTAATTCTTCAATCCAACAAATAAACGCAGCATAAGCGAGTTAAATTATGTTGCGTTGGAAATATGGCATAAAAAAATAAATAATGCGACACATTTTAAATTTTTTATCTTAAAAAATTATCTCAAATGATGTGTCATTAATTGAATGGTTAATAATTCTTTATAATATTTAAATGAATTAATTATATTATCTCATTAATTAATTAATAAATAACACATTATTTAGAATAAAAAATTTAAAATGTGTGTAGTATTACTGTAAAAAAATTATTAATTAATTAATGCAATTATTTGCAACATTAAAGTGTTGAGAGTGAGTCTTGACCGTTGACAAAACTATTATTATTATTTTTTTAACAAAATAAAAACAGGACTCCAGGCCGTTAGAGAATTTTGTGCGTTCATACTTTTGTCCTTTCTCCCGCCACGCCACGTATTAATGTTATCCATTATAAACTATACTGACACGGTTCACGAAACTTCTGGTTCAGTAACTAGTGATTAAGAAAGGTGATTTATTTAACCTCTCGTCAACTTTATATTCAGATTAATGACTATCCCCAACGTCTTCAAGTGAATCGGGTCGGGTCAGCTACCGCGGGCGACCCACCCATCTCTTACAAAACACGTGTAAAAAGAATCAAAATTTAACTAGACAATTAGCACAAAAAAATATAACGCCTCTCATGGAAGACTTGTTCTCCGTGCCTAAATATTATTTTAACGTGTATATCGCTACCTTTGTAATTAAACATTTTAATATTTTAAAAGCAAGTTAATAATTTTTAAAATTAATGTTAAATTACATATGTGTAATTTATAATTTTTTTATATAAATAATAAATAATATAGATTTATTTATTATTTATGAGGGAGAATTATAAATTAAATGCACGTAATTTGGGCATCCTAATTTCTAATAGATAAAAGGAAAACAAAAAAAAGTAAAGGGGACTTGATTTGATTGATCATTGGAGTATGCATGCCCAATCGTCTAGAAACAGAAAATCGTGCATGCACGCAATTTCCGTTGAAAAACCAACGCGTGCTGACATCATCAAATACAATGCCCTTTTTTAATTATTTATTAATCGACTAACGATGGGCCAGGGGTGATGTAGTAAAATCACCTAGCCCCGTCCAAAGTTCAAAGAGGAAGGAGAAATTAACCGTCCAATGATCGTGAGTAAGTGAAGGGCAAGATAGTAATTTTGAAACATTAAATTAATATTAACGCCCAAGCATAAGAATCAACCACCCGTTGGAGCTCTCCAAGCCAGTTTTCCCATTGAAGCATATTTTTGTTCGTTAAGCAACTGCAAAGCAAAAACGCCAGAGCTTGGAGATTCTAGAGAGAGAAATTAAAAACGGTGGTAAATTTAGAGAGAGAAATCGAAGTTTCAACCAAAATCAACTCAACTAAGCCAGCGACTGGTATGTCTTTCAGATTTCTTGTGATGCTAATTTTGTTCTTTTTTTTATAATTTATAAATGCAAAAAAAAGGAGCGAGAAGAAAATTTGACGAATGAGTTTGTCATCAAATGACTCGAAAGCCTCTTTATTGTGTCTAAAACTTGTTTCTTTTCTCCGATTGAGATTTTCTTATTGATTTTATAGACTGTAAACGTTATTTTAATTCATGGTGGGAAAAGGCATTTGATAGATTTATGTATCCCCACTATTGATTGAGATCCAATTACTGCTAAGAGGAGGTGATTGATAAATGGGTCAGAATTTTTATGAATCTTGAATTGATAATACTACTATTAGTGAGTCAATTACTGAATTGATTTATGTCATTTGAATTAGTTTGTAGTTAGCTTAAACTTTCTAGTATAAATGAATCTAACAAGAAATTCATGTATCCACTTTTCAGCTTGCTGTCGTTGATATTATAGGAGGAAGTTGAGAAGTTGCTTCTTCCATATATTCCCTTTTCTGGAGTCAAATATCAAACATGGGTTCATTATCAGAACCGGCACCGCAGAGAAGTAGCAGGAAGCCCCTTGGAATTCGATTCTTAGAGTGCATAAAGGGAAGAAATCTTTCCTTCAAGAACCATCAAGCCATTGTCCTAATTGTAACTTTCTTCGCTTACACTAGCTATCATGCTGCAAGAAAAACCACTAGCATTGTCAAGAGCACCCTTGATCCTCAATCTCCAGATACGAGCTTGAAGTCCTTGCCTTGGAGGATAAGTTACCTAAAAGAACCTGCAGAAAGTAGGAAGTTGTCAGGGAAGCTTGGAGATGGATGGGCCCCATTTAATGGATCAGATGGGACAGCCTTGTTGGGTGAGCTTGATCTAGCTTTCCTCTCCATCTATGCTGGAGGAATGTTCTTTTCTGGACACTTGGGTGATAGACTGGATTTAAGGATCTTTCTAACCGTGGGAATGGTTGGAACCGGTTTGTTTACTTCACTCTATGGCATAGGATATTGGGGAAATGTCCACAGTTTCTACTACTACTTAGTAGTGCAAATGCTGGCCGGTTTGTTTCAATCAACTGGCTGGCCTTCGGTTGTTGCAGTCGTAGGCAACTGGTTTGGAAAGAGTAAGAGAGGGTTGATTATGGGTATATGGAATGCTCATACTTCTATTGGGAACATTACGGGTTCTTTGGTTGCATCTGCTTTATTGACCTATGGTTGGGGTTGGTCCTTTGTTGTGCCTGGTCTTATAATTGCTTTTGTTGGCTTGATCGTTTTTCTCTTCCTCCCTGTTAATCCTGAATCTGTTGGCGCTGATACAAATGAAGAAGATGAATCACTTTCTCCTAAGAAGATTGGGGAGGGAGTAACTGAGCCCTTTTTGAGACGAGAAACCGAGATTGAGGAGAAAGCAGTTGGGTTCATAGAAGCTTGGAAAATACCAGGGGTTGCTCCATTTGCTCTTTGCCTCTTCTTTGCCAAATTGGTTGCTTATACATTTCTGTATTGGCTTCCTTTCTATGTTAGTCATACAGGTACATTTTAACACTGTGTTTTCTCAATCTGGTAGTGAGTTTAAATTTTCAGAGCATTCATTGATCAATACTTACTCATGTTCACTAATCTTACAGCTGTAAACGGGAAGTATTTGTCCAGTGAGATGGCTGGAAACCTGTCAACATTGTTTGATGTTGGAGGTGTGCTTGGAGGGATCCTAGCTGGCCACATTTCCGATCGCCTAGATGCCAGGGCAATAACAGCAGCAAGTTTTATGTATTGTGCAATCCCAGCTCTCTTCTTCTACCGGAGCTATGGACACCTCTCCTTGGCCTTAAACATTGCTCTTATGTTCATCACTGGCATGTTTGTAAATGGCCCCTATGCTCTGATAACAACTGCTGTCTCAGCTGACTTGGGAACCCACAGTTCGTTGAAAGGTAATTCACGGGCACTGGCAACTGTGACAGCAATCATAGATGGAACTGGCTCTGTTGGGGCTGCCATTGGACCATTGTTAACGGGTTATATTTCTGCTACGAGCTGGACTGCCGTTTTCACAATGCTGATGGCAGCAGCTCTAATCTCTGGGCTGCTTCTGACTAGGCTTGTTGTGGCTGAGGTAGCAGCAAAGTTTGCTGAATCAGGGTCACAATCAGGGAACCAATCAAGGTCTCAAGCCGGGGTTCTGGATGTATAATGTATATTACACAGGGGTGATCTGAGAGTTCTACTTGTGTTGTATATTTTGTGATGCTCGTCTTCTTATGAACACCGATGATCAAAAGATGAAGAGAGGAAAATCCTCTGGTTATTGTAGAAAAATTGGAGAAGATGGTATTTGATTCTTTTCCAGATCTTAGTCCCTCGTACGGAGGATAGAAATTGGGAGAAAGGAAGTAAGGGAATTGTGTTTCATGGTTCTTGTCTGTCTGTATATACAATTTTTTGTATCCTATATGTCAATTTCAGCATAGCACTGTTGTGAAAGGGTGTTTCTGTTTTCGGGTTTATTAATCCCCCGAGCCTTCTTCTGGACAATTTTAAGTTGAAAGGAATCAATGATATGATGCCTTGCGGCTGTTTGTACTAAGAACATGGACTCAAGTATTGGCATTTGGCAATGAATGTGAAAGGGAGAAAGATAGATAGAGAGCTTAAAGTGGTCAATTTCTGGAGAAGTCGACATTTAAATCAACCAAAAGGAAAGCAAAGCTGCGGAAAAAATGGCCAAGAATGATACGCATGCTGGACAAAATAGGCAGAAAAAGGAAAAAAAAAATCCCAAGTCCATGCTTTTACCATTACTTATGTGACAAATATGTTCTACCTAATGCTGGCACCTAAATAGCCACCAATAAAAATTGCAAACACGGTCGATTTACTTATGACTATTTCGAGACATTCAACATATAAAACAACTATTGAATTTGTAAACTGATGATGCAGGTCACTTTAGACTTTGTTAATTGTTTGGTCACACAATCATGTTTTATTTGGAGGAGTCTACCGAGTGAAAAAGCAACCCATAATTATTAATTTGGTAATGACGTTGTAGTATTGTGAATACGTGAAGCTTTTTGCGGTGGTGGTTTTGGGCGTTAAACGCGGATTTATTCCATGCGAGTCGCGTTTACATAAAAAAATAACATTCACAAAACCACTAAGAATTGATTTACTGCTGCTGATGCTTAGTCTGCAAGCAACTTGATAAAGATTTAATTTTGGTTTAATAATAACACCGATCAATAACGCACTAATTATTGGCCAAAACATGCTGATTACCAAATTGTTTATAGACAGGGGATGTTCACCCTAGGTGCGGATACCACCGAGTATGAAATAAATAAATAAATATTGACGTTAGTTATTAAGGTGGATTAGTTGACCATTAGAATAATAATAACGCCCCTTAACAAATGACCGACACTTCAAAAAGAAAAAAGTTGAATAGGATGAGAAACTTCATCCACAAAATTATCTTATTTAATTGGAATTCGTATGACTGTGAGCTCATTTGGGGGACAACTGTGTTGCGTATAACACTTAATCACATAATTTCTCCGTATAAAAAATTCGACCACCAAAGCTGTGCGTGATATACGTGCGAGCAATAAATTTAAAAATATATATTTCTTTTAAGAATGAATTTGAAAAGTATGACAGGATTTTGCATCACACACGCCCAAGATTTTTGCTGAGAGGTCAGAGGAGGGAGACGTGTGTGAAAAATATATTGCTCCCGAGCGTGTATATGATCTTTAGAAAGGAAGCGTTGGGACCAAGAAATTATAAGGAAAAGGTCGAGGGAGTGCACTTCCTTGGAACAGAAGTAACCGATAACAGAAGCCTATCTATTTCGAAAGCCAACCAATTTATTCACAGCCTACATTTGCTGCATCAGATTCAATTTCCCTGTCTGCCTAAACTAATGTGCAAAGAAAGGAAGATTAACAAATTAAAAGTTTAAGTTTATAACAATTATCACACTTCTATCACACAAAGAAAAATTGAGGCAGGCATTACTTCGTTTCTTTTTTCTTCAAAAAGGTTGTGAGTACGAGAGTAAGGGCTCGTTTGAGATTGAGTTTAGACAGTTACAACACTAAAATATTTAATAAACCTTAAATGTTGTACACTGTAAGTTATTTTGATATGATTTTTTACTTGTATAATGTAAAATATATTATATATTTAGTATTTTTATCAAAAATATTATTTAAAATTTATATTTATTATATATTATTAGCATTTATTTTATAGTTACAATTTTTTTTCCATAACAGTTATAGTTTAAAAGTTACAGCACCTTGAACTCAAACAAGACTTAAATAGTTGCAAGTGCAGGAACATGCCAAGTAGCTATGTGTGCATGATTGTGAACACTTGCAGTTTTCCGTTGCTGCTACTGGCCTCTATTGGCAAGTGGTGCTAAGAAGAGGTTTTTGAGTTGGTATTGCACTTGCAATAAGTGGTTGCACATCTTCATCAAGATCAATGAGTGGGGGTTTCTCGGCAAAAGGAAGTGCTTTCTAATTTGGATTATAAACAACAAGTGCTTTCTGGTCTTTATCAACAATACTAAGTGCTTTTGCTGGTTTTTGTCTTCCTAGCCTAACGTATTTGAAATTCTTCTGTTGTTGTGTTATTCTTCATTATTAAAGTCAATAAGTGGTGGTTTCTCAACTTTAACAAGTGTTCTCTTATATTGATCAAGAACACTAAGTGCTTGAGCCACTTTTTTGTCTTCATCAACTCAAGTTTTGTTTTTGTTGTTGTGCTTTTGGTTTCCTTGCGTAAGGGGTTTCACTTTTTGTTGTTGTAGCAACTAATGCCGTTGTTATAGTTATACTTATTGCGGCTGCTAATGCTCCCCTTCTTGTGGCAACCACTATTGTTGTTGTTGTTGTTGTAGTGCACATTGCGGCTGCTGCTGTCCCCTTTGCAGTGGTGCCCAGAATGGTAGACAAGAAGAATCATCAAAGAGTTGCTGCGACATTTCTTGTCCTTCATATTGTTGTTGTGCTTGAGAAAAACCAAAGGGAGATTCACATATCTTACATAGACAGTAGTGTGGACACGAAATCAATTGGTAGAGAAATCGATCTTGATTCATCCTGCAACATATCATAAACAAATCTCGATAATAAAATAAACTAGCTAATTAAGCACAGAAAAAAAAGAAAAAAGGTAGCAACAAAACTAATAATAACGATGATACTGATCATGAACATCATCATCAACAACATCATCATCATCTACTACTACTACTACTAACAATAATAATAATACAGAAGATATACATAGCACGTTTGCCTGGAATATATCTTAGTTGATTGTGAATTGTGTTTTGGGCTGGCGGTTACCGAAGTTTAAGTAATAAAAGAAGATAAAATCATAAGAGTTGATTTTTAGTAATTGAGTCTTATTCTCATCCAATTTTTTTTTAATATATAAAGGGAGCACATTCAAATCTTAATCTGACAACAAATACAATGAAAATGTAAATGTATCATATTAGATCTTTAAAAAATACGACTTAAGATCAGGATCCTATTATGATTTACTTCAAACATCTTGAATATGAAAATAAAGAAACATGAATGAATACGAATTTAACAATATATAAATATAATCATTTTAACTCACAACCCAAAATTTTCAGTCCACAAATGATGCTTCCTACACATCACAGCACAAGTGAGAATTGACTTTTCCCTCGTATTATTGTTATCTATTTATATCGTATGCAGTATGCTGGGAAAAAAAGTTGAATTGCAGTCAACTTCTTTTCTATTTTATTTCCTTATATACAACTTACCTTTTTTTTATTCTCTCAATTTTCTTTTAGAACCCATTTTCTTTTTCCATTTCAAATGTTGAAACCCACCGTCTTTCCCTCTTTCTATCTATCATCTTTGAAAAAGGTATAAAGGGGGCAAAAATGGTAATTTTGTAAGAAAAATTAAAGATTGTTTACCATATATTTTGGGGAAAATTATAAGATGGAAAATGAAGCGTCACATGTCGATGTGAAGATTTATGACCATAAGTGTTCATTAAGGGATACTTGACCTATATGAGGTACACATGATAATTAAGTTGGTACTGAGGTATGCCAAAAATAAGGTGGTAAAGAAAAATCTCCCAAAATATTGATCATGTAAACTCTTTCCATGGCCTAAAGAGAATATTTCATTTTGCAATATCAAATAGGGAATATCTTACTGGAAAAGAGGAGATAGTAGGCTGTCACATTGCAAAAAGTAAAAGACAACACACTAAAGACAATGGTCCTTAGTTGTCATGCCTAAAAAGCTGCCAAGACAACATCTGCAAATCTGTCTGGGACCATACTGCAGCGTACACCACGTGTACAAGAAAACAACATCCTTCTTGCTCTCCAAGCATACTTCTAACAGTCCAAAAATTATGATAAAGTGAAAGGATGAGAGAATCTTGAAAAGGGTAAATTCTCAAATTTTCCTCTACAATGAGTGTTGAAATCTAAATTCTACCGAATTAAAAAGTTCAATTTCTCTATTTTATCCCCTCTTATATAGTAATTTCTAATTTTACCCTTCAAAAAGTTTAAATCAAACAACCCTAATGTCATTTTCCTTTCGGTTGTGCAACTCATAGAATGCCAAAAATCTCTATTTCAAAATCGTTTATGATCCTTTCTGAACTTCAAGCAGCTTTCACCGGCAATAAAGAGCTTTGTCGACGACATTTGAGCACAAGAGTCTGTTCGCAGTGTCAGTAGTATCTCATCCATCTTCCTTTACGAAATTGGTCAGAGTTTGAACCACAAAAATCAGCTAGCTTTCTCAATTTTCGGCTAGTGGTCGCTACCTTCACTACTATCTTAGCAACTTGTGACGCTTTAGCTTCACAGTTTCTCACATTGAGTACTCTTTCTCAATCTCTTCCACATATTATTTTGTTATTTTGGCTATTTGTATGCTCTTGTGGATTTCTTATTTATGGCTGTTGTAATTGTTCTTGAATGGCTATTGTGTGTGTACATATATATTTATTTATTATGCAGCTTTAATGAGCTTGTTATAATTGTTCTTGTTGATTTCATGATTCATTGAATAATTAAAACCTGCTTATGAGAGGAAATATTCTTAACTTGTTGTGACCAACACTTTAATAAAAGCATTTTTAATAAGAGCATCATTAAGCATTATAACACTTAAGTAATCTTATCACTGATAACAAACATAATTATAAACAGCTCACTGCTTTTTAATTTTTTTGAATAATAAATATTTAAAATTTAACATAAGTGTAAATTAGTCCAACAGAAAAACATTCAATTCCTTTCCTTCAAGAATTCCATGCCAAACCGAATAAGAGAAACTGAATTTGCCTTTGTTCTCTTCTCCTCTCATACCCTTTCTTACAATCGAAAATAGCATATGAGTTTACAATAGCAGTATGAGTTTATTTTACATTGTAATTATATTATACAATTATTAATATTTGCACTTATTACGTTACTTATATCATTTTCATTATTTTAGGTTTGAAATTTGAGGCTATCTCTCAATTTGTCACATTTCTCGAGGAAGAACAGGAGGAGCAGGACGAGCAGGAGGTAAATAGTTTTATTAAAAATATTAATTAAGTATCTAAATTTATTTCATTTATTTTATTGTCGATATAGAAATAATTTTTTTTTATTGTAGGATTATGAAGATTGAGTCATTGACAAAGAAAATTATTTTAATAATTTATATTTTGAATGTGACTTTGTAATGGATCAATATTAATGTAAGATATATTTTGAACTTTATTTCTATCTGAATTTTTTTATTTTAATATGATTAATATAAAATCGAAAATAAAAAAATGTATTAGACTATTAGTTATTCGGGGATCAGGAACTCTCGGGGATCCCCTATTATTATTCGGAGGGGGGATGATGATTCTTTCAAGCAATTTTGACAGGAATGGGGAGGGGACGGGGACATATGCAAAATATTGGGATGGGTATGGGAAGATTGGTCCCCTCCCTATTGTCATCCCTATCCACAATTATAGTTTTTACTTCACAATAACTGCAGTTTAAAAATTACAACACTTCACTTCCAAATACACCATTAATTTAATCATACTAATCAATAACACACTGATTATTGACTAAAACATATTACCAAATTGTTTATATATAAAAAGACAAGGGATCTGCATTTTTAGTGCACATACCACTAAATATGAAATGAATAATTAGTTACCCACTATAATAATATACATAACAAACACACCTTCACGAGCCACACGACTCGCATAAAAATCGACCGACCAAAGCCACGTAACATGTACGACAATCAAATTAAAAGATTATGATATGATTTCCATCTTAAATAACTTAAAGTAAGCAATGACCCAAATAACACGGCCGGTCTGTTCGTCACCGTAAAATAAAGATTAATTTCATGCTGTAATTTTCAATGCATAATTGCTATAAAATAGAAGTGCCGACTGTCAATTAAAAGTTGAAGGGAGGGTTAAAAATGTTAAGAATATATTTTTACCGGGTCATGCCTATCGCTATTTTACTGATTCTGTGAGGAGCCAAGTGGGTCGAGAACTCCATTTTACGAAGACTGTACCTTACAGATTGTGTAAGATAGCTAAACCCATTTTTATCTATTTTATTTTTAAGGGTTATTTTTAACTAGTACCCAAATGTTTCGATATTTATCGTCCCGCACCCAATTGTTTCAACAATATCATTCCACACCCAATTTCGTTAATTTGACCGTTATTTTTAACGGAGTTATTTGAAATTTAAGTAAATGACCGAAATACTCCTTATCTTGAATTAGAGAAGAATAAAATGAGATAAAATGTTAATTTAATAATTAATATTTACATAAAATTTTTATTTAAAAGTAATTAATAATAATCCCGTCAATTAAATTATCAAATAAATTTAATTTCTAATTCAAGATAAGGGGTATTTCGGTCATTTACTTAAATTTCAAATAGTTCCGTTAAACATAACGGTCAAATTAACGGAATTGGGTGTGGAATGGTATTGTTGAAATATTTGGGTGCGGGACGATAAATATCGAAACATTTGAGTGCAGGGCGAAAATAATCCTATTTTTAATATTATGTTAAAGCACGAGCCACGTAAGTTTTAATGCCTTTTAGTTATCTTATCTTGACGGTCATTTGCAAACTTTGATATTAATTTCTAGTTTATGTTGTCCTACGAATCCTACTCCAGTGCAGCATTTATAAGCAACAATCGTTATGATTTTTTCATTATTGATAACAAATTATTTTCTTATTTCTAACAATTTTTTTTTCCTAATGTGTCGTAAATGCTTTATAAGATACATTACATACAGGTTACATATAATGAACTTACAAATAAAATCAAAATTCTTCTTTTAATCACACGCCTCAAAAAATTGGAGGGACGGGCGGCTTGAATCTTAATCATAGACCTAAAATAATTGGAGAGCCGGGCCGCATTATTTGTGGATTTAATAAAAAATCTTCATAGGGTCATGCGGCCCATTGACATCATGAGGAGTCTTAGAAGTGGGAAATATCATAACAAAACAAAGGGCAACTCTTTGCTTATGGTCCCAAGCCGACGCCTTTGAATGTATGTCAAGCAATGACTTGTAATATGGTTGAAAGTTTGCAACTAGTTGCACGTATCAAATTTACCTGCAAATAATGGAGTTCCACCAAAAGATGGCAGCATCATAAATATATATCTTAATTACACTATATTTGGTATAGCTTTTTAAATAGATTTTAGTTAAATAAAACTTTTATTAGTAGAACTTTTACAGGTAAAGCTTTCACTAAAAAAAAATTAATTATATAATTGTCAATGGGAGCTTTTATTAAAAAATATAAAATTACTTTAATAAACAAGTTATTTAAAGTTATATTATGAAAGAAATGAAATAAAACTATAGAAAAAGTAAAGGATAATTTAGGCATTTTAATATTTTAAAAAAACTTTTCAAGCTAAACTCCCAAAAAATAAAATTTGAATTTTTACTAACTTATTTAATCTTGAAAAAAATTTATAAGATTAAATAAGCACCTATGGTCATTAGATAAATCATACCAAACATGCACTAAATCAATTTTTGGTTGGAAGAAATGATAGGAAGAGAAAGGAATGAAAAGAGAAAGAGAGGGAAAGAAAATGAGTGAAAAAGAGAATGAATCTCATTTTCATTGTTTGATTGAGCATGGAATTCATCTTTCTCCCCTTATTTCTTTCCCCTATCCTGCTCTCCTCTCCTTATATTTCTTCAATTCAAACACGCCATCAAGAGTGTTTATTTAAATGCTTTTAGTTATTCAGCAAAAACATACTGAAACTTAATACTTCCTACCGGTGAGAGACTCTAGGAAGGTCCACACCTGGCATGTGCTTCTTAAGTATGTGAATTGACAATACCACATTGATTCTCATAAACTCATCCAGAATCAACCTAAGTCCACAGCTATAGAGATATTGTGCCAGAAATCTGTTTGTTGTTTAGCAATAACTCCTTAGTTCCTGTGGAAGAATGGTTGTAACAATCTATGATGCTCAATGATTATGCCTTCTATTCCCTACTAAGGCCTCATTCTTGGAGCTGCATTTCATGACCAAACACTGTAAAGACCACAACTGATCTGCCAAAATTACACTGTGGCTCACTATGTTAAAAACTATGAAAACAAAATTCACGCACACATCTATAGTGGGATTGGGCAAGGACACAAATGCTCCAAAGCAACCATTAAAAATTCTGGCACCAACAACGATTTAAGTATGAGGCTTAAGTCAAGAGTTCTCATCAGTTTGCCATCAACATCAGCGTTAAAGAACTAGAAACTTCAACAAAAATCATGCTCCCCCAACTAATTCATTGCAATATCCTTAAGTTTCAGCAAACTATCAGTACAGGCACAAATTGATGTCCACATTCAAATGTTTAATCTCCCACAAATAATACAACTAATAATCTTGTTATCACTTTCTTTTATTTTAATTTTTCTACTACTTGACCTTGAGTGTAACCTTCAGTTTACAGATATGACAGAAGGGGCACTACTGATGACATGCCCATACACAACCTCCATAAGTCATCAAAAAATGAAACTACAGCAGAGACTCAGAGAGTTTCAAAACAAGAATACTAAATGTGCCTTCAAAGAAGTGTGTCACCATGGACGCATGCATTAGCCAATTCAAAACTACATAATTCCATCCCTTCTCCCATAAATTTCAAACAGCTTCAGTTATTTCGACAAGACACACTCAGAAAACCCCCACTTGTTCAAATTCCTATAGACAGCAATAAAAAAGAATTGGCAACTGTAAAAGCCGGTTCATATATCACTAGCCTATTTGCTAAGTAAGAAATGCTCTAAAATCCTCTAGTAGCATATTCAACTTCTGGCCAGTGAATTTACTCAAGCCAATTATGTTTCATATCAAATCATATCAAAATTGAATTCTCCATTAGCTGAATAATCCCTAAACATCTATGCATATAAACATGAGCTTTCTTCGAATCACAATTATCTTTCATTCTTGTAACAGTTAATACAAAATGTAACAAATCGAATTTTCACATATCAATTACTGTAGTTGCTTTAGTGACAGGAAAAATTCGGGCATAGTTCTACTTCTCATGGGGAAAATTTTGACCTGCTTTGTCTTTGACTAAGCGGCGTCGCATCGATCGAGCAGCTAAATATAATCTAATCTGATCCAATCTAGTCGTCGTCGTCTTTTCTCTTGGGCTTGCGGTACTTCTCTTCGATGTGCTTGGCCATATAAAGGCCAGTGTTGGCGAGCTTCTTTATGTTCGGAACGTCGTAGTTTTGAGCAATGTAAACCCCGCACACCGTCCCCATTATGAACGAGAAGCTGCTTCTTATGATCCCCATCGACGCTGTCACTTATCACAATTATCGCCTACTCCTGTTGCTTTACGATCGGCGATTGTAGTTCTTGAGTGTTAAGAACTGAGACTTTTGAGTTCCGGATTATAGGCCTAGGGTTTTTAATTTTTTTTACAGGGTCGCTTCTTCAGTTGCAGTTTCTCGAAGCGTCGGCTCGAGGCGATGACGAAACGTAACGAGCGCGTGCTCGATCGAAGCGAATTGCTTTCGAATTTTGACTCCAATCTCAAGTAAGATTTTTAATAAGTTTATAACATGATTATTCCTTTGAAAAAAAATTATTTGATTATTAAATTTCGGAAGTATTTTCTGAAAATATTTGAAGTAATATCATTTTACTGACAGTAAAAAAAATAAGTGAATTTAGAATTAAAATTGGCGACAAATTAGAAAAAGAAATTGGTTTCGCTAAGGGGCAAAGCACGTGGACGGTGGATCGTTGTGGTGGGACCAACCATTTAAACATAAATTTAATATAATGAGACTTTAAATTAATAAAGGAAATGCGTTTGCTCTTATTCTTAAGGCAAAAAAGGAAGGCACAAGAGTGTTTGACCTTCTCAATTACTCTTCTAGAGTTCATGTGAACCTCGAGTTCCATCAGAATAAAAATTTTAATTGAGGGCCTTTGTGCTTTAGTTAAGATGTTTACATCCCACAACTCCCCAAGATAATATAAAATATGACCCCAAATTTAATTTTTTAAAATCCAAAAAATTAAAAAACAAATTACAAAAATTAAGAAATAATGAGATTAGTATGAGTCATTGGTATGAGTCAATTGCCCGGATGTGCAAACAACAAGTGCATTTATGGACAAAATTAATAATAATTTTATAATAAAATATTATAGAAAAAAAACTAAAAAAATAATAAAACAAATAACATGAAAGCAATATGATGATAGATAATAAATAATTCGATTTTACCATCGGGGCTTGCTTTCGCTATCGTTCCCGCAAAAACTGACCCAAGCTTCCCCTCTGAATAAAAGGTCTTTTTATTCTATTCTCTCTCTAAATTAATAAAATTATTAGAAAAAGGTATTGCAATTGAATTTCTTTTAATCCGCCGTCGACGCCAACTCCTTCTTAGATCGAATCAGGTTCGTTAATTTGTGTTATTATCTTCGTTTCCATTTTGAATTTCTCTCTTTTTTTATGGTTCAGTTATTCTTTTAATCCATTTTAAATAAATTTTCAACAACCAATCATAGCTTCAATTCTAATCCTAGGGTTTCAATTTTTGAATTCATTGTGTTGGTAGTCTCATTCTGTTAGATTCAATATTTTTTTTATTCAATTCATCTATTAATTTTCTTTTTGGTTAAATTTCTAATTTTGAATCTTGTTGAATTATTTCAATTTAGAAAAATTAAGCCAATTGTACAATTGATTACAATTCCTCTGCAACCAAACAGAGCATTGAGGGTTTTTTTTTTTTTATAAAAAAACTGTTAATTATTGGTTGATTTTGTCAGGTGAATTGTTATTGGCATAGACTAATTGTGTTCATTTGGTGCAGGTTTTTTGGTTTCGATCTTGGAGAGTTACATGAATTGATGTGTTAATTTGAGAGGGCCAAGCTAAAGTTAAGTTTGCAACTTTCTGATTAGCACGGAATTTTGGATTATTGGACTATTTCAGGTGACGAGTCATGAGATTATAGTTGTAATGAGAATTTGTGGTTTTGGTTTGGGTGAAAAGGCTGATTTTATTATTAGAAATGGGTGCAAGCTACTTAGTGATTTCTGCGGCATCTACAATTTTAAGCTTTGTGGGTCTTCAGTTTTGGACAGAGTTTTCATTAGATAAACTACGAACGGATGGGTTAGTTGTTGAGAATGTTATTCATTTGGAGAGTGCCAACCGTGTGCTGGAGCTGCTTTTACGTTCTTATGCTACAGTAGCATTGCTGGCTAATTTTGTGCTCAATGTATTTGTTCTAATTAATCTTTGCCTAAAGGTGAGTTTGATCTTTTGATGCCTCAATCACACATGAATCTTTTGTGAAGTGGCTAAATGCTGGGTTATGTATTGTTTGGAGAAGGATTTAACCAACTGTGTCATTATGCTATAGTTTAATTAATCTTTGGTTTAATTAAGTATGATCAATCATCTTGTGATTATGATGGTTAATTAGATATGTGATTTTTTTTTTTTCAATGGTTTTGGTTTCTGATTTTCCCTTGCAGACTATATTCTTTGGAGAGTTATATCCTGCCGAAACTCGAAAATTTGTGGAACGTCTCATCAACTATGTTATTTACAAGGTGAAACTCTTTGAATTGGTTAGATGCAAAGAAAAAATTTAATCACGTGCTTAGTAGTTTATTTATGAATTTATGGCAATGAAGTTTGCAAATAGTTATTCTCTGGTCATTTTTCTCTGTTTGGTTAGAAGTAACTCATTAGGAGAAGATTTTGTTAAAAATAAAATTTCTGCTTGATATCTCAAGGCCCGGATAATATAATGAGATTAAAACAGGACTGAAAGAGGGTAGTAAGAATTAAGAAAACTAATTAATGTTTTGTGAGGTAGATCTTGACAAGGGAATTCCTGGGTTATCTGTAGTGCAGAAATAATTGCGTTCTCTTGGAGAACATGCATGAATGGGTGCATTAATCCCACAAATTTCCATGCCCTCATTACTGAACATGGAAAAGGTTTGGTCAGCCCTGAAATGGTTTTGTACAAGAGCTAATTTATGAGAGTAAGATGGCTCCAATTTTTGGTGGCAATATTTGTGTCCAGATTTTTTCTATTATTTAAATAAGGTTGCTTTGAGATTGAAGTTACCATGTACAAACTGGGGTTCTTGTCCTTATAATGAATACTGAGCTAATTTGGTATCAGCATCTAACACGAAAAAGTTTCTGCTGAAAAGTGTTCGTTGGAGATCTTCTTTCTTCTCTTGTGGGGATCGGGTTTTTATCGATTTCAACGTTGGCTAATTTATACAGCTAATGTTTATTAACGAAATGTGGATTTCCTTTCAGATATCTGTCAATTTGAGTTGAATAAGTTTGCCTGTTTGGGGATCTACATGATGGACTTTTGTTGTAGGGCTGGAAGGTAAGGAAGAAAAGTATGGGAGTATTGACCGAGTCCTGATGGGAGTATTAACCGAGTCCTGACTCCCTTATTACTTTATCTTAGTAAAATGCAGGGTGTCAGGCAGCATGTAGGATGTGATAATCAGTAATATCTTCTTGATATGGTCACCGTTTTGGTCAGATTTATACAACCAATTGTAACAATGACTATTCTGCCATTCGTGATGCATGCTCATACTTTTGCTAATAGTGCCATGTCTGTCCATTTCTGCATATCCATGTCTGCATATTTGCAGGCATGCCTGTTTGCAGACTTGGCAGATGGATCAGAGAAGAATATGTGATGGAAGCAATGAAACTTGCGAGTGATTATATCAATGTTATTCTAGTTGAATTTGTAATTTGATGCTATTAATGTACTTTCAGAGTTCTCTATAGGTCTATGGGTGCATGTGTATAATTGTTTCTTGAGATGTTTCACATGTACCTTTAATTCAACTTTGGTTGTGTAGTTTTATCCTTTTGGAAGATCTATATCTGAAGGGCATGAGGAGTTTGAGATTATGACTAATGGATGCCGTGATGGAATGGTAGAATTGAAGATCAGATATATGAGAGGAGATATTGGTGAAGTTGTTAATCATGTGTCTCAAACTTTAGGGATACTTTTTAATAGAAGGGCTTGCCATTATTATTGCATGACGAATAAGCATATGCATAAATTTTAAAAATTATAACGATCTAAAGATCTAAAAAACATGAGAAAGCCAATTGAAATGGGATGAGGTTGTCTGTAGGTTGATTGTTTGCTTGTAAATGAATCTCCTGGTTCCACAAACTGTGCTGCAAGAGATGAGGGTTGTATTCCCTGATTTTCTGTTGTAAAATGTTCTCATGACTGATATTAGTAATCATTGTAGTGTGGTTGATCTGATATTAAATTTTAAATTATTTTTTATTTTATGATTTTGTAACACGGTGACTGAATTTTTAATGATCTGAAATGTTGTATGTTGAGACTGGAGTGATGGTCAGTCATCTTTGATAAACTTCTTATTCTAGTTTCCTTTACCAAGATTAATAATTCAGTTGTTATCTGTGTGGTTAATTCTGAGCAGGGGACATTTCTGCCTCTGGTTATTCCACCAACAGTATTTCAAGCAGGCCTGTGGTCAGTCTGGTTAACTGTTCTATGTTCTTTAAAGGTATATGAGACAGCATGTTGTCATGGAAATATCAGGAAATTTAAATGCAAATCTTTACCCTAACATGTCCCTTGCATAATGAGCAGATGTTTCAAGCTCTGGCAAGAGACCGACTTGAACGATTGAATGCATCTCCTTCTGCAACACCATGGATATATTTCCGTGTATTTTCAGCATTACTGTTTGTTCTTGCTGTTGACATTTTCTGGTATTGCTCGATGACCTCTGCTTTTGATAAATAACATGTGAATTACAACCTGGAAATGTTTTTAAGATCTATGTTTTTGCATCACTTGGTTTGCTTTTATTGTTTGTTGTAATCTGCATATTTCCTTCAACATTAACTAAAGGGTCATAATCTTTGATTGGATTGTACAAAATCCTGTCTTTGATCCCCTTCTTTTATCTTCTTCAAAAGGGGAAAAGAGGAAGGATAGTTTACCATCAGAAGTTAGTGTAACGAATTGCAAAGTCATCATGCATTAAATGTTGTCTGTAATTCTGAGCTGAAAAGTAAATGCCCTCCAAGTTCTGGGAATAGCCATTGCAACCAAGTGCAAAAGTAGACATTTGGCTTCTTTTCCCCTTGAAGAAGTCTATGAAATTCTTTTCTTTGAGTATGATCATATTGTGACGGTCTACTTTCTGATGTGTTAAAAGTAGTAAGTCTTATAGGATGATACCATTTTATCACTAGTTTCGAAAATAGTATAAGTTTGAATGGCTTAGTATAGCTGAGAAATTCCTCATATGTTCATTGTTTGGTGCTTACAGGATAAGGATGTGTCTGCTATTATTCAAAACACTGGATTCGTCTATGTTCCTGTTGTTATTTTTTGAGCCTCTCAGTGTTGCTTTTGAGACAATGCAGGTAATTTTATGGGAATTATGAAAAATAATTCATAGAGTTATGAACTTCATTTTTTTTGTTTGATGTGCTGTTGGACCTTCATTGAACAAGTCATTTGATACCTAAAATGTTCTGTAGGCCATTTTGGTTCATGGGTTCCAGTTACTTGATATATGGCTGCACCATTCAGCAGGGAACAGCACCGACTGTGCAAGATCAAAATTTTTTGACACGTTGGCTGCAGGTGCTTCTTCCAACTTTCAGGTTCATATTGATATGTAAATGTCGTTTCTTTTGGTTTTACAAGGGGTATTCGGTTGTTCCAGATATTTTGCCTTTCCATTTACTAATTATTATGCCTATAAAGTTCATATTGATAGAGCTTGGTTTTAAGTTATAGATATGAGCATTAGTAATATTTCCCAGTTATTTTCTTATCAGTAGTTGCTTTGTGAATTATTCTTATATAGGCTCTTTAAAGAATCAAAGTTAGGCATTTTTTTCCACAAAAAAGAAAAGCTTTTTTGTGTTTTCCCCTCACTTCTGAACCAGTTTTTTTCTTTCCTCTTTGCCGAGTACAGCCTTTTTGTTTTCTGGTAGCTGTCAGCTTATGCAATTTCAGCATGTTTATAGCTGTTTTAGCAAGCCTGATTTGGGAATGTGTCTGCAGGTTCATTGTTGGAATGGAAAGGCATTCTTATCCGGAATTTTGGATTCTTCCTGGACATGGCTACATTGGTGATGGCACTCGGTCATTATATACATATTTGGTGGCTTCGTGGCATGGCATTCCATCTTGTTGATGCAATCCTTTTCTTAAATATACGTGTAAATATTTGCGTAATATGCCATTTTTCCAGTTTGAAAATATCAACTTCCAAAATTGTGGTTATTTTGATATTCGTTATGTCAAGTACCTTCTTTTAATCTTGCAGTTTTTTTGACAGGCCTTGCTAAGTGCAATCATAAAGCGCATAAAAGGATTCATCAAACTAAGAATAGCTTTAGGACACCTTCACGCTGCACTTCCTGATGCAACATCTGAAGAGCTACGTGCATACGATGATGAATGTGCTATCTGTCGAGTATGCTTTTTTCTTTTGTTGTTTGCCTTTTAGCTTTCTTTAATCCCTTGGATTGTTATGAACTGTGCAAAAATTGACAGGAGCCCATGGCAAAGGCTAAAAAGCTGCTCTGCAATCACCTTTTCCATCTTGCATGCTTGAGATCTTGGTATGGTTATGTTATTTGTTTCAGGCACCCTCAGGTAGTGGAATTGTTTATTTGTGAGGCTTAATGGTTATGTGAAAATACCAGGTTGGATCAAGGTTTAAATGAGATGTATTCATGTCCCACATGTCGAAAGCCGCTTTTTGTTGGCAGACGTGAGATTGAAGCAAACTCTCGTCCAGGGGAAGTTTCAAGTGATGAGCAGTTAGCTCGGCAGTTAAGTATGGGCCTTGATAGGCAAAACAATACTGGACAAACCCTGCCTACTGGTGTTTTCCCAAATCAGACACAACCCCCCGTGGAAGGCAGTCCTTGGAGGTTGAGTTCCTATATATCCATGTAGTTTCCTTTGCTTGCCTTGGAATAGTAGATCTTTCTGTTTAAATTTGAAAAGGAAAGTAGTATTAAAATCCACAGGCTATAGTTTTGAATTATTAAAACTCTGATCTGTATTGCTGTACATTGGTTTGTTGGCAGTTAGTCCTTGGGTGAAGGGGATATCCTAGGCTTCTAGCTCCATGAACGACTTAAATATAGGTCTCTGCTTTGGTGCACTCAATTCCATTAGCAAACTAACTGATATCTTCTTGTGATACAAAAATACAATGGTAATCAATTTAAATTGGATGAGAGCAGCCTTTTTTTGGCTCTTACTACTTTGAGGAAAACCAATTCCCCTTTTGTGCATTATTTCCATCTGAATATTGATAGAATGCTGTGAACAGCTATACATTCTATTATACAACCCATTTTAGTCAATTAAACTCTTCAAGGAACTATTGTATTGTAGCGTTTGCTAAAACTTATCTTCTACGTGAGTGTCAGTAAAGGTCGTCTTTCTGCTTTCTGATCTTTGCAAAATTTATGTTTAATACTTCCAATTTTTAAACAATGTTATATCTGTCGGCTGTTCATGTTGCTGCAATTTATTCTTTCTTCTTTTGCTCTGTAGGAATGCAGGACTGGATTCAAGTTGGTTGCATGCTTGGCCAAGCCAAGGCGTCGATGGAGCTGGTCCCTCTACTGCTATGAGATCTGTTGGATTGAGCAGAGTTCAGATGATGATGAGGCATCTAGCATCTGTAGGGGAAACCTATGCTCAGACTGCCATTGAAGATACTTCTTGGAGTCTATGGCCGATGAATCCCTCTCAGGCTAGTGCATCTGGCTCACCAGTTCCACCTGCTGTTCCAGGAAGACACCCTGGAAACACTGGTGGTGCACATGCGAGGTCCACCTCACGTTCTGCAAATGACAACATAGCAAACATAGTTGCCATGGCAGAGACTGTAAGGGAGGTTTTGCCACACATCCCAGAAGATTTAATTTTCCAGGTGTGTTTGGATTTTATGTTTGATCCGCTTTGGCCTTTTGCCAAACCATTTTACAATTCTTAAGTCATTACTGACGTTTTTTTATAACCATTGATGTCTGCTGGTCAAGAAATCTTTAGTTTCTCAGTTGTTATTTCTTCAAGTGAACGGTTACTCCTAGGTTTTTTGCCTTCTATAATATACCACCATAATGTACATATTCCTATTTTTTTCTTTCTTCCATAACCCATTGTGTATACAGAAGGAGCTTTATAAACTGTTGCAAGTAGTTGCACGTAGTTTAACCAATAAGTGAGAATCGCGATGTTGTAATTAAATCTATTTTCCTCTTAAGGTATTTCGATATATTATAAAAGGTGGTGAATCTCTCTCTCACCCAATTGGAGGAGGATTAGCTTAATTTGGGATGACATAGGATGAGGTGCTTACAATGTCAAGGGTAGATGTAGATATGATCTAATTGACAGGGGCTGGATTTTGTTAATGATTATGTAGTCTTTTTATGCTTAGTATTCATTGTGGAATTTGTGCAAATGAGATATGATTGACAATGAGAATTCATGCTTTTGTGCTTGCCTTTTACTGTACCGCCAAAATTCAATCAGTTTGCTTAAAGAATCAATGAATCAAATGTTGCAGGACTTGCGGAGAACAAATTCAGCAACCATTACTGTGAATAATCTTCTTCAAATGTGATTGATTACTACTTCTGTAGTCGTTGCTGCGTGCTTCAATACCGACATACTGTTGTCTGTCCCATATGTAACTAATATTAAAAGGTTTCTGGATGTACCCTGCTGCAAAGGTAGTCAAGTTACCAAACAGGCTGCTCTCCTTTTCTACTTCTTCGTTTCTTCTCCATTTTTTCCTTTTATTAAATTTAAATATAGAGAAGCTCCGTTCTCTGTATATAAAGGCAGCTCCATTATATTTGATGTTCTTATGAAAATAACAAAGAGAAAGTCATACATATGATGTAGCTATTGTAATCTTGTATCCTGTCAAAATAAAGTTTATATATATACACACATTCATGGACAGACTGGTATGTGCAGTCTGGTTTTGATGATGCATTTTCTTGCCTTGAGAAAAACTGGTGCATATTTTTCTTCGATTTCAAGTACTAGTACCCTAATCGTGAGTCTAATGATTGTTACTATCATATTTCTACGTGAAGTGTAAAACTGACTATCTGGAATGTGAATTACAAAAGTCATTACCGTGAAATGTTAAGGGATTTTAATCTATTTAAACAGTTAGTTAAGGTAGCGTTGTTTTTTTCGTTTAAAATCTAAATATGTCTATTTATTTAAAGTTTGAATCGGTTTGATTATGAAAATATGAATAATATATTTTTTAAAATATCATTTAAAATCTAAATGTCTATATTTTTCTAAAGTTTGAATGATTCTAATTACGAAAATATGAATAATATGTTTGTTTTTTTAAATATTTGAATATAAGTGGCATGTTTGTTTTTACAATAAAAATATCTTAAATTTGGTTATTTGATATTTATGTCTTGATAAATTAAAACAAAACAAAAAAGAATTATATTTTATAGTTTAGGAAATAAATTATTTATAGAGATATTTTTAGAATGAGTAATGCTACACATTTCAAATTTTTTATTTTAAAAAGTTATCTCAAATGATGTATGATTTATCAATTGGTTGGTGAAATAATATAATTAATTCACTTGGATCTTGTAAAATATTATCAATTACTCAATTAATGACACATCATTTAGGATAATTTTTTGGGACAAAAAATTTAAGATGTGTAGCACTACTTAAATATAATATTTACTAGTCATTTAGAATTTTTTTTCATTTAGATAAAAGTCACAAAAATTTATTTTTTCTATTCAGATGTAAATATCTGAAAATCAGTCATAAATTTAAAAAAAAACAAATATATTTTGAAAAATGTATGAAATTAATAAAATTTCAGACTTCAAATATTTTTGATAAGCAATCCCTTAGATTTGCATATTCAGATTTTGTATTTATATTTAAGGTAAATTTATACTTTTTTAAATCGCAAACTTCAAATATTTAATAAGCAACCCCTTAGATTTGCATATTCAGATTTTGTATTTATATTTCAGGTAATTCATACTTTTTTAGATTTTAAATTTAAAAAAAAAATGAGCGACGATAATTTGATAGAATGCTGACAGAAATAGTGTTGGTAGACCTCGTTTCTGTCAGCACCGGCCCTTAGAGCAATTCTTTTTCTAATTCTACATAAACAGAAGGCTACAAGTGCAAGGATGGGCGCATAGAACACGGCAGGGAACCGTTCAAAGGATGCGGGCTTTTGAGAGGACAAATCTTAAGACACCGATGTTTCAGCTCGATGTACGACGCACTTTTGTCTCGCCAATGTTGTTAACTAACCCACTGTCTTAATCATAGGGTAATTATTCTAGACGGTTTAATTGACCTTAAAATCGAAATGGGAATCGACAACTTTTAATTCATCTGTATAAAATAATGCTTGATTACTGGGTTAAGTTTCTTTTGTCAAGAAACTAAGGCGTCAAAGAGCAGCAATCATGGAGACTTGAGCGTGAAATTAGACGACAAGAATTAGGGTTCAATAGACAGACATGGTCAGGTAACAAATTTGACTGTAACATTTTTGACTACATAAAGTACACAGTTTGTTAATTTTTTTAACATTCCCACGAATTTGTCGCGGGTGGTTATCGAGATAAATGTTTGAAATGTACATGCCCTGTAAACGCACCATAAGTTGATAATATAAGGTCAATAACCTGAGATGTACTGATAGTGAAATTTATGCATTTATAACATATTCTAGATTTCGAAAGTCCATCAAACATGATTAAAAAAATCTGCATCTAATTGCCACATCTTTTGACGTGGTTCTAAAGAATTTCTCTATGAGATGAATCAAACTACACCCTAGAGGCTTGCCGATCCGTTTGTTGACAAATCAGTTTTCTTTCCCACGATTGTGAATAGGGTTTTGAACCTCTTGTGTGTAATGTGAATTTATTTGGAAGTAAAGCATGCCATTTCTGAATCCAGATATT
This sequence comes from Citrus glauca, assembly GCA_029633175.1. Lineage (NCBI taxonomy): Eukaryota > Viridiplantae > Streptophyta > Magnoliopsida > Sapindales > Rutaceae > Citrus > Citrus glauca. The sequence goes on from JAQOOD010000009.1 coordinate 2,863,115, forward strand.
CAACCAATGACATAATAGAGTTTTCTACACAAGGTTCCAACATTTTTTTTTAATTGTAAAAATTATATACTGCAATATAATATTATAAAAATTAGATAAATTAAAATGCCCACAGATTGTAATATAATATTTTATTTTAAAAAATTCAATACATTAATGTATGTAATTACTATTTATTGTTGAGTCCCACTGTTACTTCGGTTAATAAAAACCAAAGACAGAGAAACACAAATTTTTATGCATTACATACGTTCCTTCTATTTTTTTTTTCTTTTTTCCAAAGGCCTAATTTTTACCTCTCATGTTTATATATATAAACTCATTCGTAAACCAAGAAGTACATTAATCCTCTTTTCCCTCTCACTGCAGTCGGCTAAAGTGATAGTACTGAAGGGGGAACATGGGAGGCCAGCATTGATCACATGTCAATTCATCTTCCTTCTTCTTTATTACGTCTGATCTCTCATCACTCACTAAACTTCAGTTTCTTATATACAAAGCGTACGTAGAATGTAGTCTCTTCCAAAAATCCCACTTTTCGACAAATTATAATGTATCAATAATTCAATCTCAATAGTATACTCTCATCGACGTCGAACATTTTCACTACCTTCATTGATATCCCACAAATTCTAGTTCTCTATAATTAATCAACCCTAAATCGTCATCATGTCCACAATATTCTCTCTTTTGGTCTTCTTCTTGTTTGTGTCCATGCATGCATGCAATGCTCGCCATTTGGGAGTCATAAATAGCGAATCTGCCTCCGCACGACTCCACTTCTGTGGCAAGGTTGGTGTGTGCGTGTGTGTCTGTGATATGTACGCATACGAATTTTTTACTAATATCCATCGTCTCTCTTTATAAGTTTCAATAATTTTTGTCTTTTGGGGTTAATTTCTTGTGAAGGGGTGTGACGAGGTTAAGATATTGGACTCGAGGAATGCCAGCGAAAGAGGAAGAAATGGAGATGGAATTATTATCAACAAGAGCAATAAAGGCAGTGCAATTACTCATCAAGAACAGAAGGATGACTCAAAGGCGGCATTATTATTATTATCAGGTCATGTTTCGGTCTCTTGGCATGTGCCTGTCAAGAATAAGAATAATAATAATACTATTAATCATGCAAGCAAACCTCCAGGATTTTTCTCAGATTATTCTAAACCGAGAACGCGTACTCCTTATCATAATTAAATATTGATGGTGCCATCGTCATTTTTGCTCTGCTATCTATGTATACTTTGCTCTTATAATTAATTTTCATTTTGATCAGCTGCTACCTAACATATCAATTATCCTCAATCTTTTTTGACTAATTTATGATTCATGTGTAGCCATCAAGAGTCTTTATAAGTGCCTTGGACTCTGTATATTTGCTTCACCTAGCATGTTCAATTCAATGTTATCCTAGATTGAAAATTAAACCACCAGCCGGCTAAATTAATTAAAAATGAAGTATATTATAAACTCGATATTCTTTTTATTGTTATAGCTTTATTATTATTGTTGTTGTTAGCAGAGTTCATTGATAGAGACGAAACATGCAGGAAGTGAGAAATTTGAGTCCTCTAGTCATGTGGGTTTGCTTGAGGCAACAAGATTTATAGAGGTAAATGCATAATATATATACATCATTTTCCCCTTAAAATATACATATAAATCTGTTATAGTTATATGAAATAAAGCAATGTTACGACTTAATTAAAAAAATGCCAAAGGAACAGCCTTAAGAACCTCATTAACTATGTATTAATTCACCAGTCAACAAGCCACATTTTCATCTGTAATGAGAGTGACAAGAACAAATCTTTGGACTGTGCATGATTCTGATAGCAAATTTATATGCATGCATGAGCTATACTTGAGATAATAAAGTGCCGTTTAATAATAATTAATTGGAAGAAAAATGCTAGTGTAGATTAAAAGAAACGCTGATGATCCGCACTGCGTATAAAGTAGTTTACATTGATCAATATTACAATTGTGAATAGATTACAGACACACATAATGAAGAGAGGCATGGTAAAATACTATATGAACATTAAAAGTAACAAAGGGCTAACCAAGTAAATATATCCCTAATTGTTACATAATTATGTAGGGATCTAGAAGGCGAGCTATAGAAACGAACAATAACAAAGCTGAAGAAGATGTAGCTGCAGCGACGGATTATGAGCCACCACATCAGACACCACCCATTCACAATAGCAAACCCTAGCCAGATATATATGCTTGGATTGTGATTGAAAGCAGAAATATTTATATGTAATATAATTGGTTGTTGCCAATTAATTAATGACTTCAATATATATGCTTTCAATTTGAAGTATGATTTTATAATTTGTTCTTTGTTTACAACTACATGTATGAGCAAAGGAAATAGACGGAAAAAAATGAATCAAGCCTCTTTTTTTTTTTTTTTTTCATTTTCCCATAAAATTTGTTTCTCTTTTATTTTGATGAGTACAAGAATTAAGTAATAATTAACTTGGGACTTCTAGAATCTAAATGTACGGACATTTGAACATTTTATAAGGGTAAGGATATTTGCACCCTTAAAGTTAATCTTAACACTCTTATTTTAATAAATTATTTTATTACAAAAGTACCCATCATATGAATTACTAGTAAGGACTCTATCTGTTAAACTAACATAATATAATTACTTTGAACACTTATTATTCAATACATAATTCTCTTGTCATAAACCCAAACATTTGTGTTTCCAAAATCTTGAACAATATTTAGTTAAACAATGAGCAAATCAACATTTTTAATATATTTTGAACATATTTTTACTTTTTGATTTTAAAAAGCATTTTTTGTATCATTCTCTTTCTTCTTCTTTGTCTTCTTTCTTCTTTCTTCTTTTTTTTTCTTTGGGTTGGCCAAATGTCCTTTCTTTTTCTCAGTTGTTAGGTTAAAAAATTGTGGTGTAAAGAACGTGTTCTTTAATAAACAAAAACTTATGTTAAAGAATTTGTTTAAAACCTAATTTGATTCCATTGCTTTTAATTCTTTCTTGATAAATAGTTTGATTGGTATTCGGAGTAAATTAATTTAACTGGTTTAAATAGGTATTTTTTGGCATTTTAAAAGGTATTGGAAGTAAAACTTAATTTTTTAATTTTAGCAAATGAGTGTACAAAGTAATAGAGTGTTTAAAGTCATTTTTAAAATGCAAATAACCCCACCTATTTTATAATTAACATGTAATCCAAGCAGAGGGTATTTGACTGTCACCCAAAAAACGATAAATGGAAGAATTAGTGGCCATCTTCAAGAATGATATAATGAGTGGCATATATATATATTCCAAGTTTTTTTCTTAATTTTAAATTTCATCTCAAATGATGTGTTATTTATTAAATAGTTGATAATTTTTTACAACATCGAAGTAAATTACTAATATTATCTTATCATGTAATAGAAAGACTTGACTTATGCATTCTTATAATTAATGGAGTAAATAACTCATTATCATCAGGGTCCAGCTATGTTGCAATAGTAGTACAATACCATTATTGCTTTCAACCATTAAATATTATCAATGCAGCTGTATAATTACAAATTCAATGGTTGATTGCAACAGTTTCAACATAATTTTGCACTCATCATTATTTGATATGAGTTTTAGCTGCAGATATTCATGGATATACTAAAAAGTGGTTAATATTCGTAAAGAACAAGACAAGGGAATGCTGAGCTAGCTACCACTTCAAGATTGTCTCCATGAATTTTTTAGAAGCACAAAGCTCCACAACAAAAATCAAGGCAAAAGGTAATTAAATCAATATGCTGTACAACATATGAACAAGCTACATTTTAAATTCCTATGTATGATCTCACTTTAGATTAAAAAAAAATCAAACAAGAACTTGACAAACCATTGAAAATGGAATGAAAGATCAGTAAATGTCGCAATCTCCTCCAAACATGCTAACAAAATTTTGGGATGCAACTGTTTAATAATCAGCCTATGAATTAGGAACAAGATATCAAAATTACACGGTGAAAGCTTAATTAGTTTAATAATCAGCCGTTCGATCGGCTTTACGGCAACTGTTTCACTAGAAACCAGCACTTTAAATTCTCTGGCATTAGTTAAATATTTCACCAACTCATTCACGTCTGACGAAGTATTGTCATTTCGTTTTGTTTTTTTTTTTTCCTCAAAAAAAAATTGCCAAACAAATTGGTCGTTTCAATTAATGAATATATAAACAAGTATAATCACACACATCATGATGATATAATTATATTCCTACATCAAAAGTATTTTAGACTTTTTCGAATCTATATTAATATTACTTGTGGTTATATTTAACAGTAGGGAGATTGTCAGTTTTTTCTTTACTGTAATCAATATATAGTATTTATCCGCCTGTTATTTTCATAATAGCCAATAACTCTCTAACTGTATAAGTTTACAATATTACCATTGTTTTCAGATACACTTTTATTTATATTTATTATAAATTAAATAAATCATGGAATAGAAGCTAAATAAAAAAATTAAGTATTAAAAATAAGAAATATATGTTTTGATGTGAACAAAAAAATTAATAATAATTTTTTTGTACTTTTTATTTTGTAAACATTTTCTTATAATACATACTTTTTATATTTTAAAATTAAATGTAAAAAGCACGAGAAAAATATTTTAATATTTATTTATAATATTTTTATTTATCATTCAAGTTTTCTTATAATAATTTTTTATCATTTTATAATAATTTTCTTATACATTTATTATAAGATAATGTTTATAAAATAAAAAAGTACAAGAAAATATCTTATTATTATATTTTTCACATCAAAACATATTTTTCTTATTTTTAATACTTAATTTCTTTATTTTAATTTTCATTCATATGATTTTTTTAATTTATAGTAAATGTAAATAAAAATGTATTTAACAATAAGAATAATATTATTAACTTATATTGTCAGGGGATTATTGACTATTATAAAAATAGTAAGGGTAAGTTGTATATATTAATTACAAGGGGGAGATTGACAATCTCCCTTAAAAACAAGCATCATATCGTAAATTACATGATACAAAATTTATTTTTTAGACTACCAATTAATTAATCATAGTTCAATTACACTATAATTAGATAATTAATATGGTGTAATGTCATGATATTTAATTGTTTCATAATTAGATAATTAATATGGTGTATGTCATGATATTTAATTGTTTCATTATTTTTCTCAGGCGGCTTTTCTTTTATCCGTTTTATACGTATCATTGAAAGATACAAATCATATAAACACCTCAGTGTAATAAAGGAAAAATTTACTGAAAGTGCAATTGCATCTTTCTTTGTTAAATATAATTTAGGTACTTAAATTATTTGTTTAACTAAGTTAGCTTTTATGATCAGTCGAATTGATCTTGCTTGTTCTAGTCCCTTTTTTTTCTTTTTTCAGTCTAGTTAGATTATGGGGCCTATCTATACAAAGGCACATTCGTTTGTACAATTTCAGAACATTGTTAATGCATTTATTTTATTTGGCACTTCATCAAGATTCACCGTAGAGCTGCATGGGATACGTCTCAACCGCCACTTGATCGATGATAATAATAACTCCCAAAACCCACCCCAAAACGTAACCGTCACCCCCCATCGCAGAAACAACAAACTTTTAACCTAAAAAAACCCCTTAGCAATTCACCAAACTCCATTAAAAATAAAATAAAAGAAAATAAGAAGAAGAAGAAGAAGAAAAAGAAGAAGAAAAGATGACAAAGCGATCATACTCAATTCTTCAGAAGAAACTCAAGGAACTAGAATCAGTACTCAGTGAACTCCTCTCTCTCCCACCGGAAACCCCTAACTACAATCACCAACTCTACGCCCAAGACATCGAGCAAAGATTCGAGTTCATTAGGAAACTCCTTTCCGCTGAGATTACTTCGTCGAACCCCAAGAAACGCTACCACTTGCAGCACATCGCTCGCAGGCTCGCGGAACTTGAGAGCATATTCAAAGAATGGGACAACTACAAAGCCTTGACTGTAGTGGAACATTTTGAACCACCCGTTTCAACTTGCTCATGCACTGAGTCTTGTGTTAATGACGATGACGGCGACGGCGACGGCGACGGTGACGTATCTCCGAAGTCTTATGAAGGGTTGATGGAAGAAGAAGTGAATAACGTGGGGGAGAAGAAAGAAGAGAAAAGAGTGATTATTGGGGTTTTGGGGAAATATTTTGGGGTTATGGGCGCTGGGGTTGTGATTGGCATGGCCTTGATGGGTCTTGTGATTGTTAAATTTTCTAGTTGTTTTAATTATGTTGAGCATAGGAGTTGTCTTCTTCTTGCTCCAACTTAATCAATTTGTTAAGGCTATATTCACTGAATTAATTAAAGTTATTAATTGTTTGCAAATAATTATTTAGAGACATATGATTATTGTGTAATGTGTTAATAATTGTGTGTTTAACACTTTTAAATTTCTCATGTCTCTTGAAACATCAAATACGATGTCTCTTTCATGGCGTCGATCGAAGTCCGCCCAATTATATTCTAATTTTAATCGGTGGATCGGATTTTGATTAATCATCCACGACACTATAACGAAATAAGAAATTGTTTTAATATAATCGTTAGGTTATATTCTATTAATATTTTAGTTCAATTTCTCTAACATTATATCCAGATAAAATCTGAATACAACTTCATGTGCAAATTCTGTTTCAGTTGTTTAAGGGTTGGTGAGTGAGTAAATAAATATTTGGGCCATTCTCCTTACGAGTCAATTTTAGAGAATGAATTCTACTTAATGGATGTGTAATAATCGGTTTTAAATTAGGAAACCTTGTTTTATTTTATTTGTATGATGCTACAACTTGTGACAACCTTGTTTCATGATCTGCAGTGCCCATAATATTAATTAATTACGGCACCCTTTTCGACCACTCAGTGAAATTATTGACCGAAACTTAGAAGCGATCTGGTTTTGTTTCACAATGTTCTTGTCTTCTGTTGGGCTTTTTAAGAGACAATGTTGAGAAAGAGACAGATGCTTTGGTTGTTTAGTGGGTTTGTTTTAGGATTACATTACATTCTCAAGAAATCACTTCCATATTATGGAACAATCCCTTTGTGTGGTCATATTTTACAGTATTTAAAATAGTCAAGCGAAAAAAGAAAATTGTTATAAAGTAATGAATGGGACCGAATTCTTTGCAGTAGTGCTAGAGTGAGAGAAGCACGAGATAAAGACGAGAGAATTTTATTCTCTCTCTCTACCCACTCACTCTCTCTACACCAATTTCTTTATTATTTCTTTCATTTTTATCTCGTGTTTCTTTATACCAAGCATTTCTTTGCCACAGGCAGCGGACAGCGAGAAGGGCTGGTCAAAAAGTTCCAGCTAGTAGTATTGAAGAGATGGCATAAACATTTGAGCCTTGGTCATAATATTTGCAAAAGGGCTGAATCTAGTACGTGAAGATTCGGATTATAACTGTAGGATGCAACATTGGAGTAAACCTAAATTTTCATCCCCAAAAGAAGATTGTAATATTTAACGGCCAATGCTAAACAGAAAGCCAGCCGTGCGGCCTAGATGGATAACTCAGTTCTGTGACCTGCTGTAAATACACGCGTCAGGCTTTTTTTTTTTTTTTTAGCATAAAAGAAAAAAAATAAAGCCAGTTGATTTGCTATAGCCTCCATTAGCTGTATGTATAACTCTTTAAAATTAAAGTTTTGGTTATGAAATAAAAAGTTGATAATAGCTTTTGACAACGTATTAAAAATTATGTGGTTTTTAATAGAACACTTCATAGTTCTACAACGAACTTTTAAGCCCGTTTGAAATTAAAGAGTTTGAAATTAAAGAGTGTTTAATAAACACTACCTCGCTATAGACTACATGGTTGATTGATTTGATTTCACTTGCATGATAAGAAATTTATTATACTTCACTAAATTTGTGAAAAATTATTATTTAAAATCATATTTACTATATACTATTAATTTCTTTTTTCACTACAGCTGTGCCTTAAAGTCTAAGCCAACTCAATACCAAAACCTTAGTCTATGCTGTTGGTTTTGAGGTGAGTACTCATTAGCTAGTCGCCCTACCTTGCATTTTGCGTGAAGAATCATCACAAAGAGGGATAAGGAGGAGCAAAGAGATATTAATGCAAGTGAAGACCTATAACTAACCGTCTAACCCCTTAATATCAAAATTGCTATCTGTGTAGGGTAAGTCATTGTTATATATATAAAATCTCCCTGGACACTTTCAGTTCCTTGTTCCTATCTCAGTAACCAACAAATTGCCTACACATGTCAAATTAACAGACATTGTGTAGACATGCCACTTAAAAGACTGTTATCATTGCCTTTCAAATATTTAAGCCTGGTGATGCACAAACTTAATTATCATTTTAAATTTATCAGATAGCTCAGTGGACTAACACATGCCCCATAAAATCAAAACACATATTCCGCCAGCACATTCCTCGGAAACATACTATTATTCCACCAAATTCAAAAACCAGAAAGCATATTCTCATGTCTTCTTCAACCAAACCGGACATAGTGCAAGACTCACCCAGCAAAACTAAATAAATAAGCAGCAACTCACACAACTAAGCAAAGTCTCTACCTACAATATCCCTAGGGGGAATTATTTTTTGGGCTAGAAACAAAAAGTTAAGGATTCACCAGGACTCAATTGCTACCCTGACGCAACTCTGGGCGCACAAAATCTGCATCTGGTGGCACTGAAATGTCAACAGTTGGTCTCAACTGAGCACAGACTTCAATGGCTCCATGGACTGGATCAGAAAGGAAGTTGCTGATGAGATCCCCATTGATGGGGGCATCATTGTCCACTGCCACCAAGGCTTGTTGTGTCAGGATGTAATCAAAACGAGGGGCCCATTTCCTTGATCCCAAACGGGCTGTGGTAGAGCAGTTGTCCACCATAAATGAAACTCCACGAGCATGCATGAATGGATTCAATGAATCCACTGACTCAATCACACTTTCATTGATGATCTCAGAATAGGAGTGCCCTTTCTTCCTCAGGATCTCAATCTGGAATTTTTAAATCCAAAGGGAAGGGTATCACAAAATCGATGTAAGTGAATGATTTCAGTCTACAAACTTTATATCCCACAAGAATCACTTCAGAAAGTTCAGCATATGAAGATTTGGTGAAACCACGGTGTTCAAGTAACCAGTGGGGATGAATAAATGCTTGAAATGTTAAAAATGATATAAACTGATTTTCCTTTTTCAAGACTCAAGTTAAAGAATTTTTTTCATTGCGCAGGGCAGATTACCATCATACTTCTGGTCAGGTACCTTAAAATTGACATACCATTTACTCAAAAAGAAGGAAGCTTCGTACCTGGGCCATCATCAGAGCCACATAGACACCTGCAGTGAATGGGTGTAATGGGCCTAAGTCACCTGCTGAACGTGTTGATCGGACTCGCTCACCAACTTTCCACATGCGAGTCTGATCAATTTTTCCCATAGGGAAAGCTGGTAGACCTTCCTTTTCCTGTAAACAAAAGGTATAAACAAAATCACTCACATCATTATTACTTGGCCTAAATTAATAATGACTTGAAGAGTAGACTGAATAAAAAAACCTTGAAATAAACATAAGATATTCAATTTTCTAAATTCTAAGACGATATGAACTTACATAAAACCGACGTCCAGCCAAGACAACACTGCGGATCTCACTGCCAGTGGCCACATCTTCATAGCACTCATATAAGATTTCCATGCATGGATAAAATGAGGCACTATAAGCTTTCTCGAATTCCTTTTTGTCTTCTCCAGAGAAGGAATTGTAGACAGCCAACATGCCCTTTTAGCAGAAGATAGAAAATTGGAAAAGATTAAACCACGGAAGCAGACCTCCATTCAAGAAATAAAATAGCAGGGTGTGCATGTACAGATAAACACAGATAGATAAATATGTGGTGAAAATGAATTCATAATTTAATCTCTGGCTACCTGAGTTGAGATGATCTTTGATATAATTCCTGTTATGCACTCCACAGTATTCTTGTAAGCCAGATCCTCACTCATTCCATTTTCAGTGAACCTTCTAAACAAGGATTCCACAATTCCATGAACAGCACCAAGTAGAATGCCTATAAATCATAGAATGAGAAGTCAAAGAACTAAGGTTTAAGTTCAATACAAAATTATAGATGTGGGGAAGCACTCACCACGCTCCCCAAAGATGTCACTCTTGTACTCCTGCTCTAATGTGGTGGCAAATGTGAAAGGAGAACCAAGGGCAACTGACCATCCTAGGGCGACATTGGTAGCTCTTCCATCAACATCCTACACACATGAACAATATTCAGTGATCAGAAAGTCCGTTGAATGGATTCGGTTACTACAAGAGACCAACACACAAGTGAAATAGAGGTTCAGAGAGCACCTGGTGGACAGCAAAACTGGAATTAATTCCAGCACCATTAATCTCTTTGCCTTGAACATAGAGTCTCCTCACAGATGGACCCATTCCCTTGGGACACACAGCAATCACACTGATATTCTTTGGGAAATCAAGTCCCATTGACTGCAAATGCCCAAGAAGAAACCCATGGGAAAGTCCAAGGATGCTGTTTGGTTTCATGCAAGAGAATATCTTCTCATAATTATCTGCCTGGAGCATATGACTCAAATCAGTACCTCTGAAAATGATAAAGGCAAACAAAACAGCCCATATCAAGAGCACAACTGTAGAACCATCCAATAAAACACCACAATCTACATCTGGTCCCTCTAAAATATTAAAGGAATAATGGAAATTTCCTTCAAACAGTTGTGGGATTTACTGTAGATCCAAATGAAAAACAAGAACAAAAACATACATGAAATGCCAAGTCTTATAAGCCCATCAAAATCAGCCAACATTTTATGTAGTACACAATTCAAGTGTATGCTGAGCCAACCTGAGCAGCATCAGAAATCAATAATAACACAAGATCACTGCCTGAAATAGTTTCATATATATCCCCCAAAGTTCCATTCTCTTCAGTAAAACCAGCAGCACGAGCTTCAGCAAAAGAACGAGAGCCCTTCCTAAGCCCAACCTATACCATAAAAATGAAGCAGCAAGCAAGGAAAACATAGTCAGTCACCACAAATTGATCAACACATACAAACTTAATTATAAAATAAAAAATCCAACTCAGCCAAAGGAAGCGTAAAAATAAATGAAAATGACCTTGACAACAATATCAGATTTAGCTTCGGCAAGGGAATCCCTCAAATTCTGAGCTTGGGCAGGTCCCTGAACAAAAGAAGAATGTAAGCTGTATACTGCAGTTAAGTGAGAAAACCACGTTTCATCAGATTAAGCACTACTAACACGTATCATAAATGCGTCCGGCAGAGACCTCAGAAATTTTTAATAATTTGAGTAAAAAACAGAGCGGTGATACCTGGGAACCCCAGCCAATCACCCCAATCTGATTAATCCCGTTGAATGCGTCCGGCAGCAACTTAAACAAATCCCTTCCTCCTCTCACAATGAACTACAAACATTTTCCAAATTAATAAACAAAGAAAATGTATAATAATAACAAAACGACATGCGTTACACCAAAAAAAAAAAGAAAAACCTCATCGCGGTCAGCCAGTGATATCGCGTCCTTCTTAAAGACAGATGTCTCAAAGTCCAGCAAGAAAGGTGTATTGAGAGCTGTCTCGGACGCCATCCGAGCGCCGAGAGCTGAGCCCCTACCTCTGGTAGTTTTGAGAGATCTCAAGGACTTCACGGTGGATGAGAAAAACGCTAGATTGAGATGCTTGAATGCTCCTTTTAGGGTTTCGGACGACGGCGATGGACTAAATTTGGGGATCGACGGACTAAGTGGTAAAGTACCCGCCACCATTTTTTTTTTTATGACTCATCTAGCAGTGAGTGTTAAGTGAACTTTTATATCAGCTCCTTTTAGGGTTTCGGACGACGGCGATGGACTAATTCGTACTTTGGGGATCGTACTCGCTGCCATTTTTTTTTTTTGGACTCATCTAGCAATGGGGTCCACATAATACAGACACAGCCGCTTTTTTTTTTTTTTTTATAATTCAGCACATAACCGGCCACCGGTATCGTTTTAATTGGTTAAAGAGGCCAAAATTAAAAGGTAACTATCATACAGATCTCTCATTTTAGGTAAATATCAAGAATATTCATTCAAAATTATTAAACTATCAAAGGCCCCCTCAACTTAAAAAAAAAAAAATTTCTTTTTTTCTTTTAATTCATGGAAAACATAGTTAATATAGTTAATTATGTACTAATAAAAAAATATAATTAAATAAAATTAATTAGACTACTATATTTAAAAATATAATTATTTTATTTTGTTAATATTATGTTATAAATTAAATGATATTTTGGTTTAAAAAAATGTAACTTGTGTACTAATGAGAATAATATTGTTGTTGTTGTTATTAGAGGCTAACATTAATATGTTTTATATATACCACAAATATAAAGCATCTAATATTTGATATTTTTAAATAAAACTCACAAACAATCTCTTATGCAAATTAATTCATACAAACTAATGTAAAATTAATTACTTTATTTAATCTTTTTTCAGGGGTGGTAATATGGGTCAAGATTCGTTTATTCGATTCGATTCGATGCGAAATTAAATGGGTTTTGGTTTGAAAAAAATTGATTCATTTAATAAATGAGTGAATTCGATTCGATTCGTTAATTAAACGAATCGAATGCGGGTTTGAAAATTTGAAATCGTTTATTCGTTTAGAATTCGTTTAATAAATGGGTCATAAAAGAATCGAATACGGGTCGATTCGTTTATGATTTGTTTAATTAAATTACTTTTTAGTCCTCAAAATTTATTTGAAAGTTTTTTAAAATTTGAAGGTTAATATTGTGATTTAAAAAAAAACAAAAACAAAGTAGCGGAAAGTCGGAAACCTAAAGCTAAACAAAGATATCCTGCAGGCTGCAGCCCTCACTTTTCTCTTCACTGCAGCCCTCGCTCTCGATCCAGTTCACTGCAGCTCCCTCTATCCCCTCAATTTTCTCAATCCAGTTGCAGCAAATCTCTCTCTTGGTAGCTCTTGGTGTCCTAGCCACTGCCGCAGCTCTTTCTCCGTCGTAAACTCTACTGCTCCGACTCCGTCCAACTGCTGCTACTTCGTCTTTGCTCTCTCGGATCTGCACTTGCTCTCTCGGATTTGACGGGATTCTGTTCAGTATTGTTTGCCTTTTAACTTGCTATTTGATGGGTTTCATATGTATTCTTTTCCTTTTAACTTGCCTTCTTGTCACTTTAGTTGTTAGTTTCCTGCTTCTATTTTTACTAGGCAATTTGGATGCAACTTTTCTTGTTCTTGTTTCTCTTTTGTTTACCTCCTGTAGAGTAAAGCAGTAGTTGGGGAAGAGTCTTTAACAGTTCTTTTGTTGTGTTCTTAAATAACGAGTGGCCAAGAACAAAACTAACATTAGCATATGATGTACAGGCCCAGGTTGCTCTTCTGTTGGAGGAGGTGCTTTCACAGAATTGGGTCCATTTTATCCAAGAGGTAAAGGTATAGCTACTGCAACTGGAATTCATTTTATAATAATTAAGTTTCCAATTTAGACTTATTTCAATTGTCTGTTTTTCTTGGTAGCATCAAATCTTCTCTTTGTTGAGTCTCCTGCTGGAGTTGGATGGTCATACTCAAATACAACTTCTGACTATAATTGCGGGGATGCCTCCACTGGTAAGAGGAACAGGATACAACTAATTTATTTGATATGATTATGGGAAAAAAAACTATATTTTTACAAATTTACATAATAATTTTGGCTTAGTGTACTATTTGGACTGATTGAAGATAATTTTCTCTTTCTTGGCAGCCAGGGATATGCATGTATTTATGATGAACTGGTATGAAAAATTCCCAGAATTCAAGTCAAGATAATTGTTTCTTACAGGGGAAAGCTATGCAGGTATGAGAAATAGCAATTAGAGTTTTAGTTCCAGCAAATAATAATTTTGGCTTAGTGTACTATTTGGACTGATTGAAGATAATTTTCTCTTTCTTGGCAGCCAGGGATATGCATGTATTTATGATGAACTGGTTTGAAAAATTCCCAGAATTCAAGTCAAGAGAATTGTTTCTTACAGGGGAAAGCTATGCAGGTATGAGAAATAGCAATTAGATTTTGAAATTTTACAATGACTATTATCAATATTGCAGCATGTTAATAACATTTTATTTACTTTTTGCTGTAGGATTTTTGTTTTCAAGGTGACAGAGACAAATGAAGAAAATTAAAGAAATTTCATTTCTTTATAATTTGAATTTGAATTATTGTTATTTGTAATATTAAGGATTTGGTATTTAGTATTTGGTATTTGGTATTTGATATTTGGATGACTGTATAATATAATTTGAATTATTTGTATTTTGTTGTGGGATATTTTTAAACGAATTGTAAACGAATCCTAATTCGATTCGATTCGTTATGGATTCGTAAAGGATAAACGAATAATAAACGAATTCGGATTCGATTCGGTTCGTTTATCAATTCTATTAAACGAATTAAACGAATCGAACCGAATATTCGTTTAATAAACGAATCGAATCCGAATCTATATAATTTTGACCCAATTCGTTTACGATTCGAATTCGATTCGTTTATTCATTTTGCCACCCCTATCTTTTTTGCTATAATAATTTTTTTTGTTAAACATTAATCAAATTTATAATGGTACATGACATGGATAATTACAATTTGAATGCAACTAATATGGAATAATGTTATATTATATTGTACTTACAATTATATAATTTAAGCATGGCAATTCTATTTCTAAATTAAATCAAATTATTTGACTAATACTACGCTCACTAGATGGTTACATGATTTGTAATGTTGTATATTGATGATGCGCAATTATCAAAATTTGTTCAATCTTACATTTATATCCATATTTTTCTGAAATTAAGTTAATTTATATAACAACTAAAAATAATAAATTATATTAAAACATATAAAAATATAAAAATTATAAATCCATTTTCATATTAAGTAGTATGTTTTACTAAATTTACTTTTGAAACTCTCTATGATATTGGGGAGAAATATAATCTTATGAATCTATTTTTATTTATGTGTGTTGAGCTTGTTATAATCTCATGTGCCATGAAATATGTTTTCATTGTACTTCTCACTAAATTTAATATATATAATTTTATTCTAATGGTAAAAGGAAATGAATTTGAATATAACTTTTTTTTTCATATAGCTTAATAACAACTAAATTTGCTCCCATGGATTCAAACTTCAACTATTTTGTTTTGAACTCAAATGATTTACGAAGTAATGTATCTAATCTATATTAAATTATTAATATAGTTGTAAAAAATTAATTTTATATCAGCACAAAAATTATATATATAAATATAATTTTCACATAAAAAAATTCATCTTGGCGGGTAAAAATGAAAATATTATTTACTAAATTACAAAAATAAATTTTGAGATTTTTGAATGGTCACAATAAATCTATCCATGGAAGTTTTATTATTCATCAAACTTTTATTACCTTTTTTTATTAATTTGAAAACTTTCATATTTTTTCCAATTTCTACTAATAATATAAATACTCACATTATGACATTTCTTTGGAAAGCTTAGCCGCTCTCCCTAAGACCATCAAACATGCTCACTCACGTCAAACCCTCACAAGCCAGCAAGCGAGCAGTTGCCGCCATCTTCATTCCTACACCCATTACGGTCGTATGTATCAACCATTAGCTGTTACCGTATCTCACTTTCTCGGCACGCAAATCCTAGACCTGCGAGCTGAAATCAAGTGGTGGAGGTCAATCAAAGGCTGTCATTGACAATTTGAAAGAGCCTTTTGCACTACCAAATCACGAACAAGGTTGGAGATTGAATTTAGTAAAGCCGATCGGGTTATAACTTATAATTAAAAGGAAAAAGCATAAACGGTTCAAAGCCAAACACCCAAACCCGATCCCTAAATTCCCAATTTTCTAAAGCCACAAAACAGAACAGACCCTAACACTTTTAACACAACCACAACCTAACACATTCCTCTCGGTTCCGTCTCTTTCAAATTTGAAGCCGCCGGCTGCCGCCACACTCATCACAGCAAAGCTGCTCACGCCCGACAGACTCTCATGCTTAGAATCTAAATTTTCATATGACTCGGATGTGCCTGAGGAATTTGCAGCCGAGCAGGTGCGGTTTGATTTCTTTATTTTGTTAGAAAATTGGTGGTGAAAGCAGACACGCAGCTAAAGTAAAATTGTAATAAAATAAAGAACAAGTGTAAAAGAGGATACCAGAAATTACGTGGTGCGGCTTTTAGCCTACGTCCACGGGCGAAGATAGAAGGAAATATTTTACTAGTAAAAAGGAGTTACAAATATTGTGGTATTTTAGCTCACTTCCCAAAACTCCAATACACTCAAACTCTCAAAATCACTAGAACAAGAGCTTATGAGTTTTAAGCTCACAAAACTCTTTCTCTCAGTGGAATTTGATTCAATTGAATTGAATGCAAAATCACTTAGGGAGCTCTCCCTTTTATAGCCAAAGTTTTGGCCATTTAAATATTTTTTTTTCTTTTTCTTTGGTCAATCACGGCATCGCTGGTGCCGTGTTTGAATGGATGGCACCGGCCATCTAGATGGCCGGTGCCAAACCTTGACCTTTCACATTCTCCCACGTGGAGATTAAATTAAGAATCAATCAATCTCCACACAATCCTTTTTGCTTTGCCATAATCATGTTGCCTACGTTGCTGCTAGGCCACAAGAGGATCTACTCCAGATAAACTTGTCAACTTTTATCGGCTTGGTCAAAACATCTGCTAGGTTCTCATTCGTATGGATTTTCTGTAAATCCACATTTCCATCTTCCACTACTTCTCAAACGAAATGATACTGAACTCCTATGTGCTTTGTCCTGGAATAAAAGGCTGGATTCCTTACAATATGCAAGGCACTCTGACTGTCAGAAAACACATAATTTTTCTGTTGTTTATGCCCGAGCTCCTCCAATAACCTTTGTATCCATATAGCTTCCTTGCAAGCTTGTGTAGCTGCCATGTATTTTGCTTCTGTTGTAGATAAAGCCACAACGGTCTGCAGTTTCGAAACCCAGCTTATAGCTGCTCCCGCAAGTGTAAACACATAACCAGTAGTAGATTTCCTTTTATCAAGATCTACTGCAAAATCTGAATCCACATAGACCCTGACAATAAACTCTGATCCTCCATAATATAATGCAACATCTGAGGTTCCTCTGATGTATCTCAGAATCCTCTTCACAGCTATCCAATGCTCTCCACCAGGATTCGCCATGTATTGACTAACTGCTCCCACTGCTTATGCAATGTCCGGTCTAGTACATATCATAGCGAACATCAAACTTCCCACTGCTGATGCATACGGTACTCGAGACATCTCCTTCCTCTCCGCTTCATTGTTAGGACACATACTTGAGGATAATTTGAAATTAACAGGAAGTGGGGTAGAAATTGACTTACAATCTTGCATGTTGAAGCGTCGCAAGATTTTCTTCAAGTAATTCTTCTGCGAAAGCCAAATCTTCATGTTATTTCTGTTTCGGTGAATTTGCATCCCTAGAATCTTGTTTGCTGGTCCCAAGTCCTTCATTTCAAACTCCCTACCCAACTGTGCCTTCAATTCTTGGATTCGAACTTTGTTGGGGCCTGCTACCAACATGTCATCCACATACAACAACAAAATAATGAAATTATTATCTTCAAACCTTTTGTAATATACACAATGGTCTGAACTGAGTCTGTTGTATCCAAGGCTCATAATGAAGGAATCAAATCTCTTATACCAACACTTCGGCGCCTGTTTGAGACCGTATAGAGATTTGTTCAACCTGCAAACCAAGTTCTCCTTTTCTGTTTCTGCAAAACCTTCTGGTTGGAGCATATATATTTCTTCTTCAAGTTCTCCATGAAGAAATGCAGTTTTCACATCTAACTGCTCTAGATGTAGGTCAAATGTAGCACACATTGCTAAGACTACTCTGACTGTTGTGAGTCGAACTACCGGAGAAAATATCTCGTTGAAGTCAATACCTTCTTTCTGAGCATATCCTTTCACCACCAATCTCACACGATACTGCTCCACTTGGTCATTGCCATCACGTTTGATCTTGTAGACCCATTTGTTTCCAATGGCTTTTCTTCCACGTGGCAGTGGTACAAGTTCCCATGTCTTGTTCTTGTGTAGAGCTTCAATTTCTTCCTGCATTGTTGTCATCCACAAAGCAACATCTGGGTTGTCTAAAGCTTCATGGAAAGTTGAAGGCTCTCCATTCTCTGTTAGAAGACAGTATGCAACGTTGATCTCTGTGACATACTCCGAGTGCCACGTTGGCGGTCGTCTCTCACGAGTTAACCGACGAACTTCTGGAGCCTCGAACTCGACTGGTTCTTGTTCCTTGTACTCTGGTGCTGCTTCAGAAGAATCTGAATCTTCTACATATACCGGTACAGTCTCTGACTTTTCTTTTACACTGCTATCATCCTCATCTTTCCTCTGCAGTTGATCTTCCACAAAGATAACATCTCTGCTGATGACGATCTTGTGGGCAGTGGGGTCCCACAGACGATACCCCTTTACTCCATCAGCATACCCCAAGAAGATACATCTTCTAGATTTTGGATCCAGCTTTGTTCTTTCTTGGGCATTGTACATCACGTACACAGGACATCCAAATGCATGAAGGTAGGAATAATCAGCTGGTTTTCCAGCCCATATCTCCATCGCCGTCTTCAACCCAATAGCTGTAGATGGCGACCGATTTACTATATAACAGGCAGTTTTGGCTGCTTCTGCCCAAAATGAATTAGGTAGACTAGCAGTCCTCAACATAGCTCTTATTCTTTCTGTAAGAGTTATGTTCATCCGCTCCGCCACTCCGTTTTGTTGAGGAGTGTATGCCACCGTGAACTGCCTCTGAATACCTTCTTGCTTACAGAAAGCAAGAAACTCGCCGTCTGTATATTCTCCACCATTATCCGTCCTCAAACACTTGAACTTTTTACCAGATTCAAGTTCCACCCGCGCTTTGTATTCTTTAAACACTAGAAATACATCTGACTTTTTCTTAATTGGATACACCCAACATCTTCTGGAATAATCATCAATGAAAGTCACCATGTACTTTGCACCTCCCATAGATATATCCGGTGATTCCCAAACATCAGAATGAATCAAGTCTAGAATGCATTTACTTCTAGCAATAGATCTACTAAACTTTAATCTATGCTGCTTACTAATAACACAATGCTCGCAAAATGGTAAACTTACCGATTTGAGCCCTGGAAGCAATTTTCGCTCAGAGAGAATCTTCAAGCCTTGTTCTGACATGTGGCCAAGTTTGAGATGCCACATCATCGTTGACTCTTCTCCATTTGATGCGACACACGCATCAGCCTCCTGTAGTGTTTCTCCTTTAAGCATGAATAGATTAGCACCGATCTTTTCTGCCTTCATCAATACAAGCGCGCCTTTAACGATCTTCATAATTCCATTCTCCACATGAGTTTTGTACCCATTACTATCCATTTGTCCCAAAGACAATAGATTCTTCTTCAGACCATTGACATGTCGTACCTCCCTAATTGTGCGAATTGTACCATCAAACATTTTTATTTTGATAGTACCAATACCAGCGATCTCCAAGGCATGATCATTACCCATATATGCAGATCCTCCTGAGATAGGTTCATATGTGTGGAACCATTCTCTCCGAGAGGTCATGTGCCAGGTAGCTCCTGAGTTTATAAGCCAGACATTAGACAATCGTTTTCTGCCTTCTGAAACAGTTGTTGCCTCGCTGTAAAGAATTTCGCCGTCATCTGAGGTACTTGCTACACACCCCTGAGCATTTGATGAATCAGGTTCTTTTCCCTCTTTTCTCTTACTCCAACACTCTTTCTTGACGTGCCCTTTCTTGCCACAGTTGTAGCATTTCACATTCTTCTTACTTCTGGATTTTGATCTACCATGATTTTGACTCCCATTGGGGCCACGTTCTGTTGATCTCCCTCTTGTCATCGATAGCGCCTCCGCTTGCTGTAAACTTGCTTGTCTATTTTCCTTTTTTTTCCGTCTGCTCTCCTCATTTAATACGGAGGCTGTAACATCGTCGAAAACTAGACTGTCCACTGGATTGTTATTCGTCAGGTTGATGATGAGTTGATCATACGAATCTGATAGACTTTGAAGTAGAAGCTCTGGACGTTCATTCTCCTCTATATTATGACCTAACGCTGTAAGTTGTGAAAATAAAGTCTTTAAGTTGTTGATGTGGTCGGTCACCATTGTAGATTCCGCCATTCGAAGAGTATAGAGTTTTCTCTTTAAGAAGATTTTGTTGTGTAGTGACTTGGCCTCATATAATTTTGTAAGAGTATCTCATATTTTCTTCGCCGTGTTTTTCTCTGCCACACTGGATAATACTCCATCTGCAAGTGCCAAGTGTAGATCAGAAATGGCGTTGCTGTCTACCTCGTTCCACTTGTCATCAGTTATCTCCATGGGCCTTTCTCCAATTGCTGCCAAGCAATTATTTTTCCTCAATACAGCTTTCATCTTCATTTTCCACAACGAAAAATTATTTCCGTTAAATTTCTCAATTTCATACTTTGCCGCCATTTTATTGATAAATACCGCACACAAACTAGTGTACCACCCTGAATAGTTGTGAGTATGTGTGAGAATGTACACCAGGAAAGTTCCCAAGAAAGACTGGAGGGGTCACAATGGTCCCACTTAAAACCCAGACTCCTTAAGCTCTTATCGCCTTTGTGACAGAACTTTTCTAGACATGTACAAAAAACCACACAGTTGCTTTACTCACACCACTATTCCTTGCTTTGCAACACCAAATCTTGGGCCGCTCCCACCGTTTCTTGTGAACAGTACCGTATACGTTAATGGTGTCGTATATGTGAATAGTACCGTATACCCAAATAGTATCACTCCCACCGTTTCATGTGAATAGTACTGTATAAGTAAATAGTAACGTAAACGTGAATAGTATCGTATACCTCAGTATCCCTTATGTGAATAGTACCCGACTCCAAAAAATACAACCAATAGCTCTGATACCACTGTTAGGAAATTGGTGGTGAAAGCAGACACGCAGCTAAAGTAAAATTGTAATAAAATAAAGAACAAGTGTAAAAGAGGATACCAGAAATTACGTGGTTCGGCTTTTAGCCTACGTCCACGGGCGAAGACAGAAGGAAATATTTTACTAGTAAAAAGGAGTTACAAGTATTGTGGTATTTTAGCTCACTTCCCAAAATTCCAATACACTCAAACTCTCAAAATCACTAGAACAAGAGCTTATGAGTTTTAAGCTCACAAAACTCTTTCTCTCAATGGAATTTGATTCAATTGAATTGAATGCAAAATCACTTAGGGAGCTCTCCCTTTTATAGCCAAAGTTTTGGCCATTTAAATATTTCTTTTTCTTTTTCTTTGGTCAATCACGGCACCACTGGTGCCGTGTTTGAATGGATGGCACCGGCCATCTAGATGGCCGGTGCCAAACCTTGACCTTTCACATATTTATAGTGTAAAAATAAGAATTTTATTATTTGAAATTGTTTTACTCTCACTAACCAGAGTTAAAATATATAGGCAAGGATTGCAACAAGATGAGGGGATACAAAAAGTCCAGGAAGAAAACAAAGGCAGGTAGGAAAACCTTTATTTATTTGTTTTCTGGTACATATGTAAATGCAAAATAAGTTATCAGTTTTCTAGAATGCGAATACAGCAGAGTTCTAGAGTTGGCAACAGTACTCGCGGGGCTCCAAACCCGTGGGGCCCTGATTAATTTAGGGTGGGTATGGGGCCCCGAAAAATCTGAAAAAAATAATTCGGGTCTATTTAGGTATGGGTTTAAAACCCCAAAACTTTTTGGGTTCGGATTTGGGGATTTTTCGGATCCCCTAACTCAACCCGAAAAAAAAAATCTAATATTCGAATGCCAATCAATTTTTTTTTCCCCCAAAAGAAACCCTAACAGTTCGTGAGCTGCCGTCGTCACTAACAGCCGGTCAGCCGCCACCGTTCGTCGTCACCGACCGACACTCAGCTACACCTGTTGGTTCTCCTGCAGCAAGGTTTTCGCCTTTTCTACTTTTCTTTCTTTGTTTATTTATTTCGAATTGCATCTGGTTTCATTGATTTGGGTGTCTTTGTGCGTGTGTTTGTTTGCCAGTAATGAGTCATTGAGTTGATAGAGATGGCTATTTACAATGTTTGTTTGAGGTTGGCGCGCAAGTGTTCTGATGTTGTTGCGAATAAATCTTAAGTAGTTGGCTTTGGCTGTTCAATTTACTGATATGGGGTTTTTTGTGTGTAATTACTGCCTGTCCATGTCTATGAATTTAATCATGCATGTTAATGATTTGAACGAAATTTCTCTTGAAATGTCCAGAAATCATGTGCTCAGTCTGTTGATATTTTTGTTCAAAGAAATTTAAATTGAAACTGTCGAAATGTTGAATGGTAGATTGCTTGAATTTGTATACACTGGTTGGCTAAAACTAAACGTACAAATTGAAACTTTTGTTGTTCATTTTGAACATGTTTCCTTCAGTGATCATTTGGATCTGGGCATGTTAATCCAGTGAAAGCTGTAAATCCAGGGCTCATTTATGAAACTTTTAAACAAGATTACATTAAACTTTTGCTGTTGATATTATTTACTAAACTTTTGCTGATTGATATTATTTACTAAACTTTTGCTGATTGATATTATTTACTAAACTTTTGCTGATTGCTAAACTTTTGCTGACTACATGAACATGTTTCCTTGAGTGATAAAAATTCGAATTCCAATAAATAATTAACCCAAACGAGCATATGGATAATAATACTGGAGAGGTGGCTGGGTTGGAAAAAGAGGCCTCGTGTCTGCTATCTGAAGGCTGTCACACTAAATATCGTTGGAAAGTTATTGCTGCCATCACATCCAAACTATTTTCCATAAGAAAATTTGTGAATGTTGACAGCTTTGGATAGGTTTTATTACAATCTAGAATAGGAGCTGGCTAAGTTACAGGTTCTGTAACATATAGATCCAACTTAGCCAACTCCTGATTGGTTCGCTAGCTACCAAACAAAAATAATTGCATGTTTTTTCTTCACCTCTCCAGTATTATTATCCATATGCTCTACATGAACTTGTTGATATTATTTACCCAAAATATGATTTCTAAACTATCCAGAATTATCATTTGGTGTGTTTATACATTGTTTCATTTGTGTAATCGCATTAAACACCACACATATATATTTTATCACAGAGTTATGGATCCATTTTCTTTAGCTGTAAAATTTTCAGCAACGTGTGCCTGCACATGATATGTATGAGTGACCAAGAGATAGCCGTTTCATTAGCAACGAAATTGAATTCTAATTTAAAATGTAGTACATCGAAATATAATATTTACAATTATTGATAGTTACAATTTTGTGTTTTGTAGTACAGCGAAATATAATATTTTTCTCATGTTTTAAAAATTGCCCAAAAGTCTCCACTCTTTGGACTTTGGAGGGTAATTCAATTCTTTTATAATGGATAAATTTGACAGTTGAAAATGAATAATATTAAAACATTCCATTAGTATCTGTATTTTTAAATATTACTCAAAAACAGTTTTGTTGTACGGCCATATTTATTAAAATCTTATTAATTACTCTCCATCTGTTGCGAGGACTAATTCCTTCAGTAATTGACTGAAACCATTGGCGTAAAGGGAATTTATATTATGAGAATTAAACATCTCCTCAGCTGCTGGTTTTTCAGATTTAATGTTTTGTATCTAGTACTAGTTGGTTTTAAATTTTTCAGAATTAAACATCTCCTCACTTACTTCCTACAATGCCTTGTTACTAGTTGGTTTTAAATCCAGTACATGGTAAAATCAGATTTAATATTTTGTATTTGTATAGTTCTTAATTGTTTGCTTCTAGTAAAATGCTAGTTTTATTTTTATTTTTAAAATTTGCTTATTGGCTTAATTGTAGGTTCAACATTTAATATGTCAAGTTCTTTGCCCACACCACACTTAATGGATGATGAAGGCAATCAAACTCAAGGTGAATCAGCCGCCAGTGTTACTCATGGTGGGTTGCGACGTAGAGGAAGGTTGAGGTCAATTGTATAGGAGCATTTCGAGAAGAAAAAAATTAACTTGATTGATAAGGCTGTTTGCAATTATTGTAAAAATGCATTGGTAGCAAGGAGTAGTGATGGAACAAAGCACTTGCACGATCATTTGAAGACATGTCAAGTGAAAAAGGAAATAGAGGCCACAGAATTCCCACCGGCAAAGAAAGCTGATGGAGAAAAAGGGAAGAATGCAGTAGAAACTCATTTTGATCCTAATGTTACGAAGAGAAAAATGGCACGTGCTATTGTCATGCATGAGTACCCTCTGAGCATTGTGGAGCATCAGGGTCTGAGGAATGTTATGTCTTCTCTAAATCAATTGTGGAAGCCAGTGTCTCGAAATACTATCAAGAAGGAGATTTTAAACATGTATGAGTGTGAAAGGGCCAAATATATCAGTGTATTGGAGCAAACTCAAGGTAGAATTGCCATTACAACTGATATGTGGACTGCAGAAAATCAAACAAAAGCATATATGGCAATCACTGCACACTTTATTGATGATGCTTGGGCATTACGGAGCATACTTTTGAGGTAAAATTCTTACTGTTATGATTTTTTTAATTATTAGTGATCAATCTGATTTTTTTTAATTGTTAATGATCAATCTGATATTTTTTAATTGTTAATGATCTTTTTTTTAGCTTTTTGGAAGTGCCTAGTTCTCACACAGGCCAAGTGCTTTGTGATAAGCTGATGGGTTCGTTATTGGAGCTCAACATTGAGCGTAAGTTATCCTCCATAACTGTTGACAATGCTACTACTAATGATCGTATGATTGATTTTATGTTGTTGGCTCTAGATAAAAATGATCTCATTTTGGGTGGATAAAAGTTTCATGTTCGTTGTTGTGCCCACATTCTAAATTTGATTGTAAAGGATGGTTTAAGTGTGATTGGTGATCTAATTGCAAACATTCGTGAGAGTGTTATTTTTTGGTCAGGATCAACTAAAAGGAAATCGACATTTGATGAAAATGCACGTAAATTAGGCATTACTTCTGGTAGAAAACTAGTACAAGACTGTCCAACAAGGTGGAATTCTACTTATCTCATGATATGTTCTGCATTACATTATAAGAACGTTTTTTGTCGATTGAAGAATATTGATGGACAGTATAAGTGCTTGCCTAGTGAGCATGATTGGCAATTGGCTAGTGCCTTAGAAAATGATTTGAAATATTTTTATGATTGTACAACATTATTTTCTGGTACTAGTTATCCAACATCTAATCTATTTCTGCGCCATGTGTGTGATATTAGATTGTGCCTGAATGAATGGGTTTCAACTCCTAGGTATAATGAATTTAGAATCATGGCACAAAAAATGATTGAAAAGTTCGATAAGTATTGGCATAACATGAGTGGAATATTGTCTATTGCATGTATCTTTGATCCTAGGTTCAAAATTAGGTTGGTTGAATATTATTTTTCTATGATTTATAGGGATGATGCTACTTCTCGTGTCCAGATAGTGTATAGTGATTGTCAAAGTATAGTGAAAGAGTACAAAGCTAGATATGCATCAGCTGCTAGTTCTCCTGGATATAGTTCTAGTTCTTTAAGTACTTCTCATTCTATACCAAGTTCGGGTTCCTATAAGGGTTCAAATGAATGGATTTTAGGGTTTACTAGTTTTGTTAATGTTGGTAATGAGGAAGTAAAGGATGAACTAGACACTTATTTGGGTGAAAAGTTAGTACCATTTAATGTTGAGGAAGAATTTGATGTTTTAGCTTGGTGGAAGGTGAATGGTGGTAACTATCCGATATTGTCTCAAATTGCAAGAGATATTTTGGCTATTCCAGTTACCACTGTTGCTTCTGAATCTGCTTTTAGCACCGGTGGTCGATATGTAAGCCCATATCGCAATAGGCTTCATCCACGCACATTAGAGGCTTTGATGTCTAATCAAAGTTGGATGCGTGCTCTTTGTAGAGGTATATGATTTGCATTTTAATTTTTGTGTTTTTATTTATTTAAATTAACTAATAATTAACTTGATATTTATATTTATATTTTTTAAGTAGTTGTGGCACCGACCTCTCCAGCATATGCCAAGATTCTTGATGAGGAGCCAGAGATTGAAACAGATGTAGAGGCTGTAGAGGTATATAGTTTTAGTTTATATTATCTTGTCAAGAATTTATTAAGTTGAATTGTTAAAACATGTTTTTATTAATTTTTTTTGTTTATGTTGTTATAGGTTTATGAAGAATCTTAGAATGTGCATCAATGGTGATGGCTACAAGTTTATGTTGAAGACTTAAAATTATTTTAATTTGTCTTATAAAATTTAATCATTTGTAATTATG
Source organism: Citrus glauca (assembly GCA_029633175.1). NCBI lineage: Eukaryota > Viridiplantae > Streptophyta > Magnoliopsida > Sapindales > Rutaceae > Citrus > Citrus glauca. The sequence continues at coordinate 2,889,691 of JAQOOD010000009.1, forward strand.
TTGAAGGCTTAAAATTATTATGTTTTTATTTATGTGGAGGTTGTTAAAATTATTTGTAATTTTATTTCTAATATAAGATTTGATTATTTGTAATTTTATTTCTAAATATGGAAGTTGTTAGAATTATTATTATTTAAGAAAAAAAGAAAACTGAAATATTTAAAAATTATTATTTAAAAAATGGGGATCGGGTCCCCATTTTAATCCCCACTCAATTCGGGGATTTTCGGGGATATACCCAAATAATCCCCATTATAATTTTTTGGGTATGGGACGGGTTCGGGGGATTGCTTGTAAATCGGGTTCGGGTTCGGGGATCATGATCCCCACCCGAACCCGCCCCATTGACATCCCTACAGAGTTCGATATTTTTTTTTTAATTTTTAATTGTGCAAAGTTCATGTATTGTGTAGCTAACATTACCCAAAGGTAAAAGTTTAGGTCAGTAGATGAACAATGTTTATATATATAGCACCAAATAATATAATACAACATATGCGGGCCGATGTAAATTTGAGCAATGAACTTTTTTTTCCAGACTTTGGTATGGAGCCAAGTGACCGATATTATGTATAATCTATTTAATCCTTTTTTGTGGAGCCAAGTAGTCATAGCTGATAGTGGAATGGAATTTGCCTGAATTTTTTGCATTTTAACATTTGGATCGAGAATGAACTTGTGAAAACCTGTTAGCTTATAATTCTGAATCTCGTTTCTTTTTTCTCCAATGTGAAGTTGTGTCAGTTTAGTATTGTGGTTTTAAATCTTTTTTTAAAAGATAATTGTTAAATATATGTTTTTGCTCCAAAAGATTTATTTACTGAACTGGTTATGTATTTTTTCATAGAATTATTTGTGATGGAAAGGAACGTCAAAGACTATGGGCTCAAAATGGAACACCACTACCTTCAAAAGCAGGTGAAGGCATCTAAGATGCATCCAAAATCAAGCGAGAAAAAGAGTCTTCGGGTTTGAAGTTGTTTTCTTTAGTATTGTTTTCTTTATTGTTGTAATTTATAGTTGAATATTTTGAATTTGGTGTTTTTGTAACCTAAATATTTCATCATTGTTTATACCCTTTTTATGAACTCTGCTAAGGCCATTGTGTCTACCCTAGTTAATGTTGGGACCCAAGATTTTATTGAGGGAAGGATATGTGTATATACCTTTTAGCTTCCTATATTATCTTGATTGCATTTATTTCTTTGAATTGAACTACTTATTGTGTTTGTTTCTAATATTTTAGTCTTGCAATTCTATTGATCAGTAAAATTGACATCCTTTATTGTTTTGTTTGTCTCATCTTGTGCTTAGACTGGTCTCCTGAATCGTTAATGTAACATTCTAGAGTTTTTCTCGTAAAAGTTTCCATTTTTAAAATATTTAATTATTTGCATTCTGTCTTTCTTTCTAATTGTAGCTTCCATTTTTGAATGATTGATTGGCTTTTGGAGGTGAATCAAATTGTGATTGTATGAATCTGTTCTTGATTGAGGACGCTCTTCCAAAAATCTAAGTATTATAACGAGATCACGATAGCAAGTTTGTTCTTTGTATCTAATTATTTTTTGAGTTATATAATTTTTTGAATCCATAATATAGGTTATTGTTTTAATATGTAATATTATTGAGTTGCCAGGAAGTCATATTATAGTTTGAAGAACTATTGTTAAAGGTTGAGGTTTAAAATAAAGAAGCACTTATAGATCTAATTTTTTTTCATTGAGATATTGGAATATTTCATTTCTTCATTTATTCTTGTTTATTGCGGATGTATTTATCTTTCAAAGATCAATTTTCTGTTAACTGAAAATTGACATAAACGTGATCGAGATTAATTTCTATAATCTGAATATTGATGCTAAAAAATAGAACAAGCATGGTGGTCGAGATTAATTTTTACATTCTCAATATTGTTGTTAAAAAAAATCTCTTTAAAAATTGTGGTTAAAAGTTTTTTCTACTGAAAACAAAGTTTTTTTGATCCTACTCAAGAAATTTAGGACATGCATTTGAAATTTTGAATGTTATTTATTATTTCACATAATTATTTTCTAATATTATTTGGTTTTCTTTTTTACATGCAGAGACCCTTCTGATCTAACAGCATCTAAAATCTAGCTTTTGAAAATTGTAAATTGATTTAGTTTTGTATTGGTTTTATTTGATGATAAAAGTTTTTAAAATTATTTTCTCGCAAGCTTGTAAAAAATTCTCATATAGCTATTTCGATGAATGGAATTTTTTATTTGATTAATATGTTTATGCACTTGATAAATTAATAGGGTATTGTAATTTCATTTACAAACAAATGCCAACAAACCATTTAAAAATAATAAAAATACACCAAAATTATAATCTTATGTTATAACTGCAATGTTATTTTTTTAATGCCATATTATTTTAGTTGAGTCCTAAATAATTGTATTTTAGTTAAGTCCTAAAAATTGAATAACTTATTTTGGTAATTGGAAATTTATGGGGATATTTAAACGAGAATGATACTCAATTAAAAAAATAATGTTAACAAATTATAAGTTTTTGAATGAACTAATGCTATAAAGTTGAGTAATGAACAAGAATTGGCTACCATCTAATTCGGTTGTAAATGAACTTAATTTTTGTTTAATTCATCCTCCAATTGAGCAATTCTTAATTAATGTGAAACTCCATTATTAAGTGCAGATCAAAATCGTATCAGTGAATATTGTTTCTTATACCATAGTGTTATGTTGTAACACCATATTAGTTGGAATATCCATCCAAATTTATTCATCTTTAAAAAATAATTTTAGCTACTAAGATAATTTTTGTTTAAGTCGTGAAAAATGATTAACTTATTTTGTTTGTACAAGGGATAATCAAATTTATGATCATATCTCCTGAAGTAATGAATATTGATATTGAATAAATAAAGATACTTTCATTATTGGTTATTAATTTTTATGACTTGTAAAAAATGTATTGCAATTCGGAGTAATAAAAAAATAGTTTAAAAATAAAAGCCGACATTATTGTTAAATTGCGGTGTTAAATTTATCTATTAGAGAAAAATATCCTTTCAATATTTAATTTAGGAAGAAAAATTAATGTTTAATATATTTTCTTTTTTCTTGATTGCATTGATTTTTTATTTTTTGAAATATTGTTGAATTTGAATTGCATTTACTGTGCTTAAAGCAGTCTTTAAAAATAATTAAATTGTGGCTTAGTAGAATTGGATCAAAGTAATACTAATTTACAAAATTTTCAATTTTAATACAAAAGTTAATTTTCACAGTTCATGGGATAATCATAAAATAAATAAACAAATTTTGGTATAGTAATAAATACGAAATGGTATGGTATAAAGTGTTGCTACTATAGTAATAAATTTTCATAACCATTTTAGCCATAATAAACTCTTAAAAATTATTTTAGTTAAGTCTTGAAAATTTAAGAACTTATTTTATAAATTAAAAATTATATCCATACTTAAAAACGAAAAAGAAGGATACTACTCATTAATATATATATTGTTCACAAATTTCATGGGGCAAGATGGTAATAATAATAATAATTTTAGTAAGAGCAAAATAATAATAATAATAGCGATAATAATACAAGTATAATATTTATAATTAATAGCATAATTTTTTGGTTGAAGTAATAAGAAATTAAGAAAACTAATTTGAAAAGAAAACATAGTGGTAAAAATTTAATTTGAATTCAAAAAAATCTTAATTCTTGATTTATTTTAGTTTAAAGATAAATAAATATAATTAATTGAATGATAAAACGGGCATAACATTTATAAAGATCAAAAGTTAAGTACAAATAAATTCCAGTTCAATAAATCTCCTGAAGTCAATTGATCCCAAAAAAAAAAAGAAAAAAGAAAATTCAACACAAATAGATTAAGAAAGTTTCAATTTTTGTTAGCTTAAATATTTTTTATAACTTATGCCGTCATAATTTTTAAAATTATTTTTTGGAGAAGCATAGCAATTGCATGTGCTCTAACATGTTATTTTTTATTTACTGACAAATTTTTAAAAAATTAAAGAAATTATTTTTAAAAGTAAAGAGAGAGATGAAAATAAATGCATTATTTTATTTTAACAATAATTAAAAATAATCAACTAAAATGACAAAATGAGAATAAATATGTATGAAGACTAAAAGCTCAAGTATATAAACAATCAAGTTCAAGAGATCTCATGATATATACAAAAGGAAATTAAATTATGGACCCAAAATATTAGAAAAGATTAAGGGTTACAATAAAAAATTTTCAGTATTATATAGTAAGTTGATATTTTATAAAATAGTAAGGGTTCAAACATAATTCAACTTATTAAAATTAGTGTTTCCGGTAATACAAGTAATTTTGGTGTTTAACCTAAATAATTAAAATTTTACCAAATTAATTGAAATATTGAATGCAAAATTCGTGAAATAATAGTTGAAACATATAAAACTATATGTGAGAAAATATTACCTAAATTAGGAACCTACTTAACCAAAAATAAAATTATAAAAATAAATTTGGTACTTAACCTAAATGATTAGAATCTTATCAAATGAATGAGAATATTCAACACAAAACTAGAGGAATAATTAGATGAAACATTTGAACCAATAAGTGAGAAAGTGTAACGAAAAGTAGGAACTTATCCAACGGAAAATGAAAATTATTTGGAATCTAATTCAAAATATTGATATCGAACAAATTTATTAGGAATACCTAACACAAAATTAGTGGACTAATAATTTGAAACATATGAACCTAAATATGAAAAATCTTAACCAAAATTAGGAAATAATTTAACAAAAAAATTATTTTGGTATTTAAGTAAATAACTGAAATTTCACCAAATTAATTAGAATATTAGACACAAAACTAGTGAAATAATAATTGAAACATATAAACCCACAAGGAAGAAAGTATAACCAAAATTAGGGACTTATTTAATCAAAAATAAAATTACGAAAAATAATTTTGGTACCTAACCCAAATAATTGGAATTTGTCCAAGTTAATGGGAATATTCAACACAAAACTAGAGGAGTAATTAGATGAAACACTTGAACATATAAGCGAGAAAGTCTAACAAAAATTAGAAACTCATCTAACGGGGAATGAAAATTACTTAGAATCTAACTAAAATATTGGCATTGAATGAACTTAGTGGGAATACCTAACACAAAACTAGTGGACTAATAATTTGAGACATGTGAACCTAAATATGAGAAAACTTAACCAAAATTAGGAACTAATTTAACAAAAAAAATTTTCGGTATTTAACCCAAATGAATGAAATCTTACCAAGTTAATTAGAATATTGAACACAAAACTAGTGGAATAATAATAGAAATATATAAACCGACAGGAGAGAAAATATAACCAAAATTAGGGACTTATTTAACTAAAAATAAAATTACGAAAAATTAATTTGGTACTTAACCCAAATAATTGGAATTTGTCCAAATTAATGGGATATATTCAACACAAAACTAGAGAAATAATTAGATGAAACATTTTAACCAATAAGAGAGAAAATCTAACGAAAATTAAAAACTCATCCAACAAGAAATGAAAATTACTTGGAATCTAACCTAAAATATTGGTACTAAATAAACTTAGTATGAATACCTAACACAAAACTAGTGGACTAATAATTTGAAATATGTGAACCTAAATATAAAAAAGCTTAATCAAAATCAGGAACTAATCTAACAATAAAAAAATAGTTTTAGTATTTAACCAAAATAACTGAAATCTTACCAAGCGAATTAGTATATTGAAGGCAAAATTTGTGAAATAATAGTTGAAACATATAAACCAAAAAGGGAGAAAGTGTAACTAAATTTGGAACTTATTCAACGAGAAATGAATTTACTTAGAATCTAACTTAAAATATTTGTATTTAACGAATTTAGTAAGAATAATATACATAAAACTAGTGGATTGAGAAGTGGAAACAAATAAACCAATTATTGAGAAAGTTTAACAAAAATTAAGGACATGTGAAATTAATTTGAAACGTCTACCTACTATATTGATATTTAACCAAAAGAATTTGGAACATGGTTATTTTACTCTTTTTTAACTTTCTTTTAAATTAAAAATATTTTTCTCACTCAAATCTTTTTAATGTTAATTGTTTATAAATTTCCTTATTTTATTTTTTTACATTAAATATAATTTTTTTTAAAATTATTAGATGAACAACCGGTAAAATACCAATTGTTCAAGTTCTTTTTTTTCACTGTTGAAGTAGCTGTATTACATTCAGCGCTTTACCGTATGATGACTCCTAACAATGCTAAGTACTTAAGTGAGCTTTTATAGTAGAGAAGCGGACAATTGCGTGAGATATACCCAATTTCCTCCAAAATTCCCAATACATACCTTAAATTATAACACTTATAAATTTTACACATATATTTTAAAAAATTAGAGAAAATAAAAAAATAACAACAACTAAATCCTCATAAAATTGAACCCATATCCTCAAAATCGGATAAATAGTCGAGAATACTTGACTTTAACCAAGCCATACACAATTAATAATTCAGCATAAATTCTCGATTTTTCCATATTAGTCAAGTAAATAATCGGGAATACTTGACTTCAATTGAAATAAGAAATTGTCTGAAAAATTCTCGACTTTTTCAAATAAATCAAGTAAAGAGTTGAGAATACTCGACTTTTTCAAGTATGCTGCCTAACTTTCTATTTAGCTAGTTGCTGGGACAAAAAATCTTTTGGTAAAAATCATCACTTATAAACCCAGTAATATACATGTTGTATCACTAATAATCAATAATAAAATTATACGAAAACATACTTAATCCATAACGCTGAATTTCTCTCTAGGGTTATATAGTTGGCATTTCAAATCTACATATTCTCCTAAAAAATCCTTTAAGTTTCTCATTATTCTCTCTCCAATAATGGAATGTTATTGAGAATATAACGAGTTCTTTAAATTTCTTTTTTAAGTTTCTCACTGCTCTCTCTGTGAGCCAACCCACAAATCAAACCAAACTTTTTTTTAATGGGATAAACTTAACTTTAATTGTACGAAGCTAATATCAACCAATCCTTAATTTTGATCAATCCAGCCCAATATATTGGGCCCAAAATTAAATTTCATCAAGTCCAAATAAATGTAAGACTTAAATGAAAAAGTCCTTAACTATTTTGCTATAAAAGTATTTGTTAATAAATTAAGGACCTTGACAATATTAACCATGAAAACCCGATCAATCTTTTCTTTCTTTTCTTCTTCGTCCTGTAGTCATGCCGCCACAGTATGGTGACCGTAGCTAGTTTGCTACTAAATTTGTATATTCTCTTAAAAAATCTTTTAAGTTTTTAATTACTCTCTTTCCGATGATAAAATTTCAGCAGAGTATAGAAAGAATTCTTTAAAATTCTCATTTAAGTTTCTCGTTGCTTTCTCTTTGAATCAGCCCGTAAATGAAACCAAACTTTTTTTTTTTTATGTGCTAAACTTAACTTTAATTTTAGTGGGCAAGTATAAGCCAATCCTTAATTTTAATCCATCAAGCCCAATGTATTGGACCCAAAACTAACTTTCACTAAGCCCAAATAAATGTAGGACTTAAATGAACAATTCCTTAACTATTTTAAAAAAAGAGAATTGGTTAATAGATTAGGGACCTTGACGACATAAACCATGAAAACCCCATCCATCTTTTCTTTTTTCTTCTTCATCATGTATTCATGCCGCCGCTTTTCTTATACAAAATTTATTTTTTAGACTGCCAATTAATTAATCATAATGCAATTACATTATAATTAGATAATTGATATGGTGTAATGTCATGATATTTAAGTTTCATTATTCTTCTCAGGCGGCTTCTCTTTTATACGTATCATGAGAGATACAAATTCCATCAACACCTCAGAATAATAAAGGAAAAATGTATTCAAAGTGCAATTGCATCTTTCTTTGTTAAATATATTTTAGGTACTTAAAATTATTTGTTTAATTAAGTTAGCTTATATGATCAGTCGAATTGATCTTGCTTGTTCTAGTCCCTTTTTTTTCTTTTTCCAGTCTATAGTTAGATTATGGGGCCTATCAAGGCACATTCATTTGTACAATTTCATAACATTGTTAATGCATTTATTTTATTTGGTACTTCATCAAGTTTCACCGTAGAGCTGCATGGGAGACGTCTCAACCGCCACATGATCGATGATAATAATAAAGCGTAACCGTCACCTCCCATTGTATAAACTATAAACAACAAAACTTTTATGCTATCTTTATATTTTGGATTGAAGTGAGAATTTTGAGATTAGGAGTGTAGAGTGGGGGTGAGAGTATGTTGTTT